>OY992536.1:176144960-176481801 GCA_963921195.1 Pegoplata infirma
GGGGAAAAATAGATTGTGCTTAGATAGTAGAAAATTAAATTCTGTCGCCATAGGTGATGCATACCCTTTACCATTTATAGATGGTATACTCAGTAGACTTCCAAAGGCTGAATTCATTACGAGCTTGGACCTAAAGGATGCTTTTTGGCAGATTCCATTAGATCCAGAATCGAAAGAGAAGACAGCATTTACCGTTCCTGGGAGACCGTTATATCACTATAATGTTATGCCATTCGGGTTATGTAACGCCCTACAAACGATGTCTCGTTTAATGGATAAAGTTATACCGCCGTCTCTCAAAACGGAAGTGTTTGTATATCTTGATGATCTATTGATTATTTCGGAATCCTTCGAAAAGCATCTTGAGGTCTTAAGGTTAATTGCTCGGAGAATTAAAGACGCAGGGTTGACGATTAATGTCGAGAAAAGTCATTTTTGTGTTCCGGAAGTTAAATACTTAGGACATGTGGTTGGTAACGGGTAATTCGTACGGATCCGGAGAAAGTGTCCGCCATAACTGACTTCCCAGTTCCGCGATCTGTTAAGCAAATCAGAAGATTTTTGGGAATGACGGGTTGGTATAGGAAGTTTATTCGAAACTATGCTACTATTACCACTCCTATAACTGACTTGCTGAAAGGTAAAAAAAAATTTGTATGGACCGATGAAGCTCAAAAAGCTTTTGAAGTTTTAAAGTCCCATTTGAGCTCTGCGCCTGTTCTACAAAGCGCTGATTTTTCGCAACCGTTTTACATACATTGCGATGCTAGTAGGACAGGTATAGGAAGTGTATTGGTGCAAAAAAATGCGGAGGGCGATGAGGTTCCTATTGCCTTTATGTCAAAGAAGCTCAACCAAGCCCAACGTAACTACTCTGTCACCGAATAGGAATGCTTAGCAGCTTTGTTAAGTATTAAAAAATTTAGAGCATACGTCGAGGGTCATGAGTTTACTGTTATCACTGACCATGCGTCGTTGAAGTGGCTCATGTCCCAGACTGACCTCAGTACGCGGTTAGCTCGATGGTCTTTAAAACTGCAGGGATACAAATTCAGCATTCAGCATAGGCGTGGTACACAGAACATAGTTCCTGATACTCTTTCTAGAGCTAACACGGAGGACTTGTCTGAATTAGGTGTCAATAGTCTGTCCGGTATAGATAATGACAGTGGGATTTTCGTAGACTTACAGTCTACACATTTTCAATCGGACGAGTACAAACAACTTTTAGACAAAATTGGAGGAAATATAAATCAAATGCCTGACCTTAAAATAGTGGACGGTTACATTTATAGACGAACTGAACATGCTAAAGGTGAACAAGTTTACGATGATTTAGTTTGGAAGTTATGGGTCCCTATTCAAATGGTTCCGGAAATATTATCTAAAGCACATGATAGTGCTTTATCTGCTCATGGGGGTATCAATAAAACTCTGGAGAGAATTCGTCGGTATTATTTTTGGCCAAACCTTGCGGTTGATGTTAAAAATTATATAAATAACTGCGAAATCTGTAAGTCAACGAAACCACCTAATCAAATTTTAAGACCACCTATGGGGCAAACTTCAGGTACTCAACGCTTCTTTCAGAAGTTGTATGTAGACTTTTTAGGTCCTTATCCTCGTTCACGTTCAGGACACATAGGTATTTTTATTGTCCTTGATCATTTTCCATCTTGTGACAGTGTTGTTGTAATTTCTTTTTGTCAGTTTTTAGTAATTCTTTGACCGTTCTTCACTAGCACGCAAAAATTAAAGTTTCGTGTGGCTAATTGGTAAGGAAGCAGTGTAGCAACGAACCTCCCCTACGACGAGCAATAAGGCCGGTTAAAATGCGTGCACACGCTACCTTCTGCCTCCACATAACATCTACCATAAAAATTAACCCGTTGTATGCTACAGGTTCACGATATGTAATTTTTATTTTGTCCGTCAGTAGTTAACTCGATGCAGTCCAAAATAAAAGAGATAGACTCCCAACGTTTGGCACGAATATGTCAAATGTTCCTAGGCAGGCTAAGTTGGTAAATAAGTAAAATCGGACCGGGGGGAAAAAAGTTCCCCCTTGAAGAACTAAACCAACCAATGAATAATACCTCTTTTTTACATGATGTTTTGTGTTTTTGTTTAACAAATGCAACATTTATTTTATTTATTTATTTATTTATTATAATTAAAATTAAGAGTTTTTCGATAACATGCAAAAATACACTGATTGTGAGTGTTCTGTTTGACTTGATTCGGTTACCTACAAACATCGCTGGATGTGCGATTTGCGGCGATTTTTAGTACCAATTTTTCGCCTGCGGTGCTTTTTGCGACAAATTTGTATGTTACCGAAAATTTAAAAGATTTAACTACAACCTGTTGTAAATAGAGCCGCAGGTGAAAACTTGTTTGTTACCGAAAATTTAAAAGATTTAACTGTTGTAAAAAGCGCCGCAGGCGAAAATTAGTACCAAAAATCGCCGCGAAAAACTCTTAAAAAAATCAGCCGTCAACTTTCGAATTCGGCAATTATAACATGTTTGTATTGTACGGAAAGTAAGATCAGGATCCTCATGCTAGATTTATCTGATATAAGTATGTACATATTTTCCCTTATTGTTTGTTGAATTTTTGTTGAGACTTTTACATTTTTTTATTGGGACTTCTTGCATTATTAATGGGAGTTATTTCATTGGCACTTATTTCATTTTGTAGGTGGAAGTTATTTCATTGCAGTTGGGACTTTTTTCATTTATTTCTCTATTGGGACATATTTCATTTTTGGTGGGATTTATTTCACTGGGAGTTATTTCGTGGGAGTTATTTCATGTGGGAGTTATTTCGTGTCGCCATCAGTATGTATGTTGCTGTTTTAATATTTGGTGTATTAGTTGATGATCGTGATCTTACTTCGATGGTACAACTTTCGTCTTCTAATTCTCAGTGAGAGTAGAGTCGAATATGTATTCATATTTTAGTTTGATCATTAACGATTGTCATTAAAGACCCTTATACTTGTAGTATAGGGTTTCTATTTTTGCTAAATAATCTTGACAATGGGATCTGACAAATCCCGAAACACGGGTCGATTAAGTCTTGCAAAAAATGACCAACATAAAGAAATTTAAAACAGAAAAATAATTTTCTTAAAAAATAATTTTATGAGAATATAATAGTTTTAATTAGTAAAGGAAATAATGACCTCGAGCTAGAATAAACCTACTAAAAAACAAAATAAAATTTTTTAACGGAAACGCAATGTATCGTGTAGAGCAGCGGTTACCAACCTATGGTACGCGTACCACTAGGGGGTACGCGAAACTGTCCGCGGGGGTACGCAAAATTTTAGTAATAGATTAACCTTTCAATGCTGGTTCCGTATCTGGCATCCAAAGTTTTCCATAACGTCCGGTTTTTACGAAAGTTAAGGTAAAAATTCACAAAGAACGTATTTTTGTGCAATTTAGAGAGCATGTTTTGCGATATTTTTTTATGATATTTTGATATCCGACCACTTGTTTTCGATTAATCTTTCGATGCTGATTCCGAATATGGTTCTCAAATTTTTCTATGATGTCAGGTTTTTGAGAAAATTTATGTCAAAGTTCTCAAAAAAAGTGTTTTTGGGCATTTTTGAGACGGGTTGTGATAAAGTGGAAATTTTGGTGCCATTTTGTTAAGCTCCAAAATGAAATTTTATTGTATATACGAGGGTGTTTCATTCAAAAAGTCACGGAATTATTGATTTGCCCTCGTATTAAAAAAAAATTTAACAAAAATTAAAAATATAATATTTCCGCCCCCTGTGATGGGTTTTTGGAACTTTTTTAAAGAGTTAAAAAAACGTTCGTTGTTTTAATTTTTGATGTAGAATCGACTGGTGAAATCAGATTTGCAATATTTTTAGCTGTTTTTGCTCTGCAGAAAAATCAGCTTCAGATGGATTGAACCACCCCAAGGAGCAAACATTTTTCCAAAAAAAAACATAACACCATTGTTTGATCTCCCCTAAATCCTTAAAAAAAAATGACAATACCCGCAGATCAAAAATTTCAAAATTAACTCTAATTTTTATATGAGAAAAAACTCGTTTGGGGGTACGCGGCTAATAAAATATGAAATTAGGGGTACGCGAGCCAAAAAGGTTGGTAACCGCTGGTGTAGAGGAAACACCCGGTCATTTTTTTTAACAATAAAGTAATTTTATATGTTAAGCGAGCCTCTAAATCCGAATTTTACAAAATCCAAATAGGCATTTTCTTTAACCACGCCGAAATATTTGACTGTTAAAATTCCAGAGAAATTTTTCTCAGTGTATTATTTGCCGAATTCAAAAAAAAAAAAAAATCCTAGGCAAATTATTAATACAGATAATTTATATAAAGCGGTATAACCTTTCATTTCTATTTTCGCGTTATATCGCGTTTTGTGAATTTTGCTATTCATGCAATTTTTTTTGCAAACCAAGCATGCAATGTTTAAAAAAAGCCCTACACTGAGGGGAAAAAAGATAATTAAATCAAATATGTTCATATTTATTTTAAGTATGCTACATATTTTTGAAAAATAAAATTAATTTTAATATTGTTTTTGATTGATTTTAACATAACATGTTTGTTTTAAAATTGCATAGAATTTTGATATAAAATTGATCCCTTTAAACTTAATATGCTGTCATTAAAAGTCGTTAAAAATGTTAAAAATATCTTGTTCAAATATTTGTGTTAAAAACAATGGCCCTTACCACAAGGAAACAAAAAGTCTATTTTAACTAAAGTTTTATTTTAAATTTCAAATTTTCAATACATTTTTTGAAAGTCGATTTTAAAAACAAAAACTATTTGTATGGAAATAAAATTAAAAGCTGGTTTTAAATATATTTTATTTTTCTATGGTAAGGCTGAATATTTTTCATGGTTATTTTAAAGTTGAACAATTTTGTTTTTTGACATTTAAATTTTTTGTTTTCAAGAAATATAATAAAGTTGAGCAATTTTATTTTAAGTAGAAACAATGTTTAAATATTGTTTCATAACACAAAGACGTTAATTTTTTTACTTCTCTAGATGTGAAATTAATTTAAGTGAAATTAATTAAATTAACTAATATAAAATTAATAATAAAAAAAATAAATAAAAAACTAAAGTGAAAGAGAAAATTATTAACAATAAAAACAATAGTAAAACTGAAAAAGTTTAAAACAAAGTGAAAAAATATAAATACGGAAAAATATAAAAAGGAAGTGCTAGAGAACGAGGAGGGGACGATCTACGTAATTGGCAGAACTTCTAACTTTAGTTTTTCATATATGGAATATAAGTATTAATCTAAATGTGTATATTTTTTATTTTTGGTGTTTAATTACATTTCTCGTAATTAGATGTAGTGCTATAATAAGGGAAGAAGTACATCCAAGGCTTTGGCTTTGATTTTTTTTATATTATATAAAAATAAACTTTGTTCTATTTCGTCACTGTTTTATATTTAATTTAAAGTTGTTTCTGTTTGATTTAAAATTTTTTTTTTCTTAGTGTATTATCATTTTAGCATAAAACAAGTAAGCGTGTTAAATTCGGCTGTGCCGAATCTTTTATACCCACCAACATCCAAAAAAAAAGCTGCAGGGGCGTTTTCTTTTTTTTTTTGGTGGGGGGGTGGGTCGGAAATGGTAATTAGGGGGGGGGGGGGTTAAAAATTCATTCTAATGCCTTTTGCACTAAAGAAATAAAAGTGTGTCATTATTTTAAACAATTTTTTATTCCACTCCCGAAAAAACGACATTATTTAATTCTTTGGGTCCAAGTGCAGTACTTTGAACTTCTTGTAGCATTAAATGTTGCATTTGTTAAACAAAAACACAAAACATCATGTAAAAAAGAGGTATTATTCATTGGTTGGTTTAGTTCTTCAAGGGGGAACTTTTTTCCCCCCGGTCCGATTTTACTTATTTACCAACTTAGCCTGCCTAGGAACATTTGACATATTCGTGCCAAACGTTGGGAGTCTATCTCTTTTATTTTGGACTGCATCGAGTTAACTACTGACGGACAAAATAAAAATTACATATCGTGAACCTATATTCAAAATATGCCAACTCAAATTTGACCGAAATGAGTTTCCGATGGCAAATAGCTCCCCTTTGTAATACCTATCTGTCATAAAAATTTCAGAGCAAAAAAATAATTTGTTGTCGTTTTATATCCATTTTTGTTATTCTGCTAACTCAAAGTACATATTTTTTTGGTGAAAATAAATGCCAACTCCCATTTTAAATTTCCAAAAAATTTTCAAAAAATTTTTTTAAAAAAATTAGATCACATTTCTTATTGCATTTGCCATGCTGAACACGAATCTTGTAAAGATATTGATATCTAATGACTTGTTTTCGAGATATTGCCATTTTGAAAATATCGGTAAATAATGTTTGGAAAAAAAATTGCTTATATTTATGTAACTTTCAAACTATTTATCAGATTGAAACATTATGCGTGGGGCAAATAAAGTCAATGATATAAGCTTTCAAAATAGCTTGTTTGGAGTGACCCTATTACAATACAGCGTGAGTTACAGAGTGCCAAAGTTGAACACCCTGAGATTAAAAGGCTTTCGGAGCTAGTAACTTTTAAAAATTTGCAAAGATTTTTAATTTTTTTTTCACTTTTTTTCAATTACCGTACTAAGGATAAAAAAAAACAAAAAAAAAAAAAAATTATAAAAATTTTTCAAAAAAAAATGTATTTTTATTTTCCGACAAAATATGCCAACTCTAAAAAACTATTTGTTTTTTGTCATAGTAATAAATGCCAACTCAGAAAAATACGCAAACAAGTGCAAAATATAGAATTTTTGGCATATGTAAAAATTATTTAGAATATTTAAACAATCTTATGGAAGGTACATTGTTTTTTGTTACAATAATTTTTCGAAATAACTAGTTTTTTAGCTCTCCTGAACAGTAAGTTTCTTCGAGTTGGCATTTATTGAATATAGTTCGACGATATCATCTATGAAAAATTATATAAAAACTGAAAAAATTTAAAAATACAAAAGTTTGGATCCCAATATTTCGTAAACCATTACAAATTTCAAAATTTAAAGAGCACACATGAATTCAGCTACCCTAAATCCATAAAGGACGCAAATTTCAATGAGGTTAGATAATTATTTTCACATTTTGACCGGGACTTTTTATTTTCGATCTACTGAGGCCAAATGAGTACCAATTTTTAAATTTCTGAAAATTTTATTAAACACTGTACAACAATTTCAAACTTTTCGTGAATTTCGTACATTTTACGAACGTTTTCGTACATATAAAGCACGATTTTTTTTTGGTGTAAGTATCCAAACTACAATTGTTTTACATTTTATTTATTAAATAAGAGTCCCCGCACAACAATGAGGAGCGGTTGACGTTTTCGGTCATGTGTGAGTATAGTTTACAACCTGTTGTAAATAGAGCCGCAGGTGAAAACTTGTTTGTTACCGAAAATTTAAAAGATTTAACTGTTGTAAAAAGCGCCGCAGGCGAAAATTAGTACCAAAAATCGCCGCGATTTTTGGTACCAAATTTTCGCCTGCGGCGCTTTTCGCAACAAATTTGTTTGTTACCGAAAATTTAAAAGATTTAATTAGCACTTGTTGTAAAAAGCGCCGCAGGCAAAAATTTGGTACCAAAAATCGCGGCGATTTTTGGTACCAAATTTTTGCCTGCGGCGCTTTTTACAACAAGTGCTAATTAAATCTTTTAAATTTTCACCTGTGGTGCTTTTTCCAACAATATTGTATGTTATCGAAAAAGTTTCTATGTTATCGAAAAACACAACGCGTTGGATATTTTCACGTGAGCCGTTTTTTTTTAACAATTTTGTATTCAAACGAAAATATTTTCGGCTGCAGTGCGCTCTTAACTCAAAAATTCTTGCCAGTTTTGGTAGAAAATTTTCTGAAATATACAAATTTGTTAGAAAGCACTGCGTCCAAAAATTTGGTACCAAAATCACGAAGAATTTTATTTTATTAATAATAATATTCTATAAGTCAAAATGTTTCAGATACATCCACCAACAATGAAATAATAGTGGGAGTTATTTCATTGCTATTGTAGTGGAAGTTATTTCATATGAAAGAAGTCCCAACGAAAATTATGAAATAACTCCCAACAAAAATGATAAAAGTCCCACTAAATTGGGAGTTACTTCAAATGAAATAACTCCCAACTTTGTATGGAGTTTTTTTTGGGACTTTTTTCATTTTTTAGGTGGGAGTTATTTCATGTGGGAGTTATTTCGTGTCGCCCATACTGATTACCCTCGGTAATCCTGTATGCATGTGTTGTTGTCGCAAATATTTCTATTCACGTTATAATACCATATTAGGGGTATTAACCATGGCGTGCTAACCATTTTGTTCAAATTCTGATAAATTTTTATTAAAAAATAAAAATTGTTTTATTCGACCTTTAAAATATTATATTTTGAGTAGGTTTATTCTAGCTCGAGGTCATTATTTCCTTTACTAATTAAAACTATGATATTCTGAAAGAAAAATTTTCAAGAAAATTATTTTACTGTTTTAAATTTATTTATGTTGGTCATTTTTTGCAGGACTTAATCGACCCGTGTTTCGGGATTTGTCAGATCCCATTGTCAAGATTATTTAGCAAAAATAAAAATTTGATTATTAACGATTGTCATTAGAGACCCTTTGCTACTTGTAGTATAGGGTTTTATTTTTGCTAAATAATCTTGACAATGGGATCTGACAAATCCCGTAACACGTGTCGATTAAGTCTTGCAAAAAATGACCAACATAAATAAATTTAAAACAGAAAAATAGTTTTCTTGAAAATTATTCGGTAGAATAAGTAATATACATATTTGAATATTGGATTTCATAAAAATTCTGTAATTCTCTTGAATTTTATTGCGTCAACAACACGTATAAGTAATGAATTTTTGCGAAACTAACAAATTTTCGTTACTCATACGCGATGTTGACACAATAAAATACCAGAGAATTACAGAATTTTTATGAAATCTAATATTCAAATGCAATTTTCTAGAAAAATACGGAAAACTTTCTCCTGAATTTTCATAGAATATCATAGTTTTAATTAGTAAAGGAAATAATGACCTCGAGCAAGGATAAACCTACTCAAAATATAATGTTTTAAAGGTCGAATAAAATAATTTTTATTTCTTAAAAAAAATTTATCAGAATTTTTCAAGGACCCAAAATAACTATTATCAAAATTTAAAAATCCGAAAAAATTTGCCATTTTTAATAGTTATTCAAAAAAATTGATTCATAATTATTATGAACAAGTTAAAAAATAATAATTGGAGCATAACTATTATTATCCAATTAATATTTTTTTTATTGATTTATAATAGTTATGAATAACTCAGTGGGAAAAATCTTACGCATAACTATTATATTTTAATGATATTTTTAAAAATTGGATTTTAATAGTTATATCCAATTTTTATTTCAAAAATAACTATTATTTTTTTTTTTTTTAATGAACACGTTTTTGGCAATCAATTTTTTTAAAATAATCACCATAGGGTGTTGTTGTTATTTTATTTTTGGTTTTTGTTCAATAATATTTGTAAAATTGAATCAAAAATCTTTTAATTTGTAATATTACTTTTTCTTTGAATTTGAGGTTTATTTTTTTTTAAAAACCTAAAATTTTTTGGAGTGAACATTTTTTATTTCTGTTTTGGAAAAAAAAAAATAATAATATTTAAGTTTTTTAATGCAAAGTCAAAACTCGTTAAGAGCACCAAAAATAAAAACGCAATTTTTTTTTTTTTAATTTTTTTAAATAACTATTACGGCATAATTATTATGAGCAACTTTTTGCTAAATTTCTTATGCGTAACTATTAAAAAATAAATTTTAAATATTTATCAAAAAGTAATAGTTATGGTTAAGAAATATATTTTTTTCTTATCCATAATTATTATCATTTCAGAAAAAAAATATTACTTAAAAAATAATAGTTATGAATAAGAAAAAAAATTAAAATTGACTTGTAATAGTTATGACTTAAGGAATTCGCCATAAAACTTATAATAGTTAAGTCCTTGGAATTTTTATTATGTATAATAGAGTGTCCCTTATTTTGGAAATGTAGGAAATGTTGAGACGGTACCCCCTCATTTTTTTCCTTTTGACTAAAAAATAACTCAGGAAAAATTTTACGCCCCTACGACCACGCCTTTCCTACGCGACGGGGCCGTAAAGAGCGGGGCCTTAAAAATCATTTTTCCATACAAAGCAAAAAAATTTTTTTTCGATTTTTAATTTTTTTGTTATTAATTATAATATTACTTGATTAGCTTATTCACGACAAAAAATTTGATTTTGATGGGATGAGGCTTTCAGTTCTAAAAAGTTTTTCGAAAAAAAAAATTTAGAGCTTTTGGGGTCCTACAGTAAAAATTTTTTAAAAAATATTTTTTTTTAGTTTTGACAAGCAACCGTTTTAGTTGAATTGTTGCTTTTAATGATATATTTTCATAAAAAAATATTATTCCTATCTGTGACATCTTTATCGTGATCTAAAAAAGGGTAAAAAATGCATTTTTGATGTTTTTCGATACACGATCAAGATGTCACAGATATGAATAATATTTTTTTATGAATATATACCATTAAAAGCAACATTACAACTAAAACCGTTGCTTGTCAAAACTAAAAAAAAAAAAATTTTAAAAAATTTTTACTGTAGGACCCCAAAAGCTCTAAATTTTTTTTTTCGAAAAATTTTTTAGAACTGAAAGCCTCATCCCATCAAAATCAAATTTTTTGTCGTGAATAAGCTAATCAAGTAATATTATAATTAATAACAAAAAAATTAAAAATCAAAAAAAAAATTTTTGGTTTGTATGGAAAAATTATTTTTAAGGCCCCGTTCTTTAAGGCCCCGTCGCGTAGGGAAGGCTTGGTCGTAGGGGCGTAAATTTTTTCCTGAGTTATTTTTTGGTCAAAAGGAAAAAAATGAGGGGGTACCGTCTCAACATTTCCAACATTTCCAAAATAAGGGACACTCTAATGTATAATTTTCAGAAACTGTTCTAATTTTTTTTTTATCAATTTATCAATTTATCAAAACTCGGGTCATTTAGTGTTTTTTTAAAGTTTAGGTGTTTGTCTTCCATGCAAAAAAATAATCAAGAGGGCATTTTTCATATTTTTCGAGAAAATCCCATTTGAATATTGGATTTCATAAAAATTCTGTAATTCTCTTGTATTTTATTGTGTCAACAACGCGTAAAAGTAATGAATTTTTGCGAACCTAACGAATTTTCGTTACTCATGCGCGATGTTGACACAATAAAATACCAGATAATTACAAAATTTTTATGAAATCAAATATTCAAATGCAATTTTCTAGAAAAATACGGAAAACTCTCTCCTGAATTTTATTGTATGAGTAGACAAACTTCTAAACTTAAAAAAATATGTGACCGTATCTTTGATAAATTTACTTTTTTAAAAAATTAAAAATTTCAGAATGGGTTCTGAAAATTTTCCAAAATAAAAAAAAATTTAATCGATAGATCATTAAAATATAAAGAAGAATGCAAATTTGTGAAGAAATGTAAAATTGTGGTGCATTTACTTTCGAAAAATATTTAATCAAGGGAACTCGACACAAATGTGACCATTTTTTCAATATTGAACCATGCCTTCTTAGCCCATTTTTTGAAAAATTTCAAAAACAAAAACGCAATTTTCTTAGTTCCATATAGGGTTATCCATACCACCTATTCAGACATCATGGGACACATATTTCTTTCGCTGGACATTTTGTGTTGAACGCCTCATGTGTTTAATGCATTATTTACCTTAGTTAAAAAAAATATTTCATATTCTTATTGTTCAATTCAATCAGTTTTAAAACAAAACTTTTAAAAAAAGTCAAAACACATTTCTGACTTTATATGATTTTAAAGTCGCCAAATCCTAATGGTTTTAGTTGTTGAAAACTTTTAAAATAATGATGATTTAAAATTTCCTTATTGAGTAATTTACCTGTTTTGAATGCAGCATTGGCAATGCAAAAACAACTTTTCTATGTTTTAGATATAACAAATTTTCTCTCACAGAAAAATGTTGTAAAGTAATAAAAACATAGAACTGTTAAATAACATAACAACAACATGTTACTGCTACTTTTGCAGGAAAAATCAAAAACATAGCAAACTCAAATTCTCTTTTAAAATATTTCTGCACAAACCATGTCATACAGATACTGATTTCCTAAAATATATTAGAATACAAAAATCAAAACATGTTAAAAGTGGCAAAGCTGCACAACAAAATGCTAAAGTTTATTATTCTATGATAAATGCTTGTGAAGTACCCATAAAAGGTGCGCCAGAAAAAATATTTCTACAATAAATATTAGGTTTATTAAAAAATCACAAAAGAAAAACAAAACAAAAATCGTAAATGAAAACAAAATTTGATATGTAAAATGAATGCCTGAAAAGTAAATATCCACCACATATAAACAAGAAATGTAATCAAAATGAAATGAAATAAATTCTGTCAACTTGTATGCGAATAAAGTGTTTTTCCAGCTTTTTATCACAAAAAAATAATAATAAATTTGTTACTTAAAGACTATTCTGGCTGCATGATTGAATTTAAATGTATCATACAAATGGTATGTTGATTTAAGTTTTAATATTTTTTTTAATTTTTTATTGCAAATGTTGTAGCCGCTTGTTTTTAAGAAAAAAAAGCAAATTTGGAAGAACTATTTTTTTTTTTCAATAATTTTACGTCACTGAATATCTCAAAAAATTTCAAATCCATAGTTAATACATAGAGAAATAAAGTAAAGAGATTGTAATTGGTTCAACTCTTTTTTTTCTCTCTCACGCGAAATCTGTCTGGGATCAAGTAAAATTTTTGGTCTTTTAATGTCATGAAATTTGTACTTTATTTGCACTTTTAATATTTATTTTTAATTATATTGAATCATTAACATTTTAAGAACGTAAATTTCATAAATTTGTTTTGTTAAAAACAATATTGTTATAAAAGTGTTTTTTTTTTTTAAAGAAAACAAAAAGCCTTTTTTTAATTTCTCTTTCAACCTTCATTCTATTAATCCAGACAGCTAATGTTTGAGTATTTGAGGTGCATGCCTAGCCTCTGGTTTGGATTCTTCTGATTGGTGCGTATGATTATCATTGAATTATGGTTTAGTTTAATATTACTCATACGCCAAGAGGCACAGCACAATTGAAGTTTTTTAATTATAACTCTTGAACGGATCGGCATATTTAAACATGTTTTACAGTTTTAGAAAATAGAAACTTAGCGAATTATTCTGTATGTAATTCCGAGGAATTACTGTTAATACCATACAGAAGGTAAATTTTGTTAACTTATCAACAAAAAAATATAAAGTTTTTTTTCCAAATTTCCTGTTTTTTAGCCTCCATTTTTTTAAATTTTTAGAAAAAACAGCAGTTATATTAAATTTAAGATAAAGAAGATTTCGATTTTGTATATCCGATTAAGAGAAGATGTTTTATTAAAAAATTTTCAGATTTTAAATTAAAATTAACTAGCTAAATTCAAAAAGACACAATTTTCTTCTTCAATCAGAAAAACACAAACAACAAATTAAATACACTTGGCTTACGCCGAAAAAATATAATAAATCAAAAAATTATAATTTTTCTTTCAAAATCCCCAAATTTAAATAGATTTTATGTGTAAAAACTTAAAAGTTCTGAAAAAAAATTGTAAAGAAAAGTCTGATTCAGAAATTAATACTATATTTGCAATTTTTGGAATTTAAAAGTTATTCAATTATCAACTTCACATTTTCAGAATTATAAAAAGTTCTTAAACTCCTAGATTTTGTTCATATTCGTTGTCACAGTTGGTGGCCTCTAAAGCATATTCGTGCAGAAATTTTCTAAGATTCTGCTATATAAGGCACTTAAAACATTTTTTGTATAGAAAATTCTCGGATTCTGATAAATATTTTTATTTTCAATAAATCGAAACAAATATAAAAATAATCAAATATTTCTGGAATGAAAAAAATATTTCATTAATGGGTCTTTTTCAGTTTCTAAGACATTTTTGAACAGAAAAGTTTGAAAATTTTAAACATATTTTCCACAGAAAAGTTCTAAATTCTGAGACATTTTACGTATAGGAAATTTCTCAGCACTTTTCGAGAAGAAAAATTTTCAGATACTGGGACTTTTTCGTATTGAGAATTAATCAGATTCTATTTTTCCTTTAGAAAATGTCTTTGATTTTGAGACATTTTTCCTATAAAAAAATTCTCAGATTTTGAGACTTTTTTCTTATAAAATAATATCTTCTCCTTAAGAAAAAGTCTCACATTCTGAAACATTTTTTTCTAAAGAAAAAGTCTCAGATTCTCAATAAATTTCCTATAGAAAAAGCCTCACACTCAAAAAATTATGTAGTTAAATTCCAGTGAATATTTACTTAAAACAAATGAAATTTTGTTTAAAAACCATTCCACTGATTTTTCATTTAAAATAAAATCATATTACAGTAAATTTTTAGTGTTAATTTAACAAAAACATTAAAAAACTATTGAATATTAACTTATGGTGTGTTTTTTTCGATTTTTTTATATGTAACTATAGGTGTGTTTTTTTCGAGTTTGTTATAAAATTCCCATACAAAATTAAGTAGATATACACTTGACAAGTAGGGATATTTATATATTCTAAAAAGTTTAGTATTTATAAAAAGTGGTGCCAAATCTTGAAATTTTCGTTTATATCACTTACCAACACTATTTTTTATTTTGAAAAGTCAAATAAATTAATAAATAAATTACAAAAATAAGTTTGAAAAATTCTAATTCACAACAAAAAAAATAAATATTACAATTATTTTGTAAATTTTAATAATTAAATAAAAATAACTTCAAAATCAAATAATAAATAATAAAGTGATACCAAGTGCATTCAATAAAAAACAAGAGCTGCCAAATTTTTATAGATAAGTAGTGATACCGTTTTTTTTCAAGTAGTTATCTATATATATAAAAGAGTAGGGTGAGTGAGTGACTGACTGACTGATTCATCATCGCCCAGCCCAAACCGCTGAAGATAGAGACTTGAAATTTGGACTGTATGTTCACCTCCCGGAATATAGATCCACTAAGGCTGGATTTTTGCCAGTGTTGATTCTAAGGGGGTAAAAAGGGTAAAAAACTGTACTTTTGGTACTTTTTATATCTCCCGAAATAATGGTCATAGAGACTTGAAATTTGGATTGTATGTTCACCTCCCGGAACATAGATCCACTAAGGCTGGACTTTTGCCAGTGTTGATTCTAAGGGGGTAAAAAGGTTAAAAAACTGTACTTTTGGTACTTTTTATATCTCATGAAATAATGGTCATAGAGACTTGAAATTTGAACTGTATGTTCACATCCTGGAATATAGATCCAGTAAGGCTGGATTTTTTGCCAGTGTTGATTCTAAGGGGGTAAAAAGGGTAAAAAACTGTACTTTTGGTACTTTTTATGTTACCTTAAATAATGTTCACAGAGTCTTGAAATTTGGACTGTATGTTGACCTTTCGGAATTTAGATTCACTAAGGCTGGAATTTTGTCAATGTTGTTTTGAGGAGGGTAAAAAGGGTAAAAAACGGTACTTTTGGTACTTTTTATATCTCCTGAAATATTGGCCATAGAGACTTGAAATTTGAACTGTATGTTCACCTCCCGGAACATAGATCCACTAAGGCTGGATTTTCCCAATGTTGATTCTAAGGGGGTAAAAAGGGTAAAAAACTTTACTTTTGGTACTTTTTATATCTCCTGATATAATGGTCCTAGACTCTTGAAATTTGGAATAATATCCACTAAGGCTGGTTTTTTGGCCAATGTTGATTCAACGGGGGTAAAATGGGTAAAAAAGTGCACTTTTGGTACTTTTTTTTATTTACTGAAATAATGGTCAACTTGAAATTTGGAATGTAGGATCTTTTGCTAAAAAAACAATATGGAAAGGTACTTTTTGAAAATTTTGATTCTAAGAGGGATAAAAGAAGTAAAAAGTGTACTTTTGGTACTTTTTTTATTTCTTATAATTATGGTCATAGAAACTTGAAATTTGGAATGTAGGATCCTTCGGTGAAAAAAACATTCTGGAAAAAGTACTTTATGGAAAACTAGTCGCATAGCCTGTCCCTGCCAGGCGGAACACCAAATCACTTTTCTCAATAATTATAATTGTTTACAAAACTTTATAAAAAAAATTAGTTTGTGCTTCAAAAATTTAATATTGCTAGATTGAGTTACATCAATATATTGCCCAAAAAACTTTAATTAGTATAAAATGTTTTATTGTTAAATTTTAGAATTAAATTTAGCACACCCATTTCGTCACTCCATCCTGAAACCGGATATCAAAAATCCATTTTGTGGGTCTGTCCAAAGGTCACTATACATGCCAATTTTTATCTTTATTAGTCATAAAAGGTTTTAAAATTAGTTGAAATGTTAAAAAAACACAATTTTTTCACTTAAATTTTTCCTTATAATTCTCCGTACACATTTTAAATATTAAATCTGATAACATAAGGATGTGATCCATTGTCAATACTTAATGTTTTACAATTTTCAGCTTCCTTCATCATTAGGGGTTTTAGAAATTGTTTAAATGTTTAAAAACTAAATTTCGCCGTCTATCGCCACTTCCCCTGTTTTAAACGCCGAAAATCCGGCTTCGTTACAGATTAAGTATATAAAAACTGAACAAAATTCACAACGTTTTTTTTTTTGTATCCCTTTTACTGGATATCCAGGTCAGTGTTGATCTTTGCCGTAGTCCGTACCATATGCATCCCAATTTTCATCTTTCTAGGTCTAAGGTGTCTTCAAAATTAGTTAAAATATTAAAACATAATTTTTTCCCCGCCCATTTCTTCTCTTAATTCTATGTCTACAATCCAAAATTTTTAAATCTGACTACTTTAGGAGTACTATACTCGTATCCACGCCCTTTTTTCCTGTTAATTCTCCGTCCACAGTCCAAAAATTCTGTATGACTACTTTAAAATATGCTCTAGGTTCGTAGGTCATTAGTGCTTTAAAGTTAGTTAAACTAAAAAAATAAAACACAATATCGCCTTGCCCCTTTTTCCTCTTAATTCTCCGTCTACATCACAAAAATGTTAAATCGGACTACTTTAGAATATTCTTCATAGTTATGATTACATGTTAGGGAATTTTCAGCATCCTAATTTATTGAGAGGGAGCTTAAAAATACTCTTAAATGTTAAAAAAAATAATTTTGCCAAGTCCACTTTTTCTCGTAATTCGCCGCCCAAAGGCAAAAATCCGGATTCGTAAGAATCTGTCCCTGGTGTTTTACTATATACATGCCAATTTTAAGCTTTTAAGTCCATCAATGGGATTCAAAAGACGCTGGATACACAAAAAATAAGAGAAACACAAAAACTAAATTATATATACAGAAAATAAATGGAAATAAATTTACCACGCCACTTTGCCCTTATTATTCTCCACCCATAAACTGGATATCAAAAATCCAGGACAGTGTTGATCTTCCCCATGAAGCCTACTATATACATGGCAATTTTCATCTTCCTATGGCATTGGGGGTCTTCAAATTTGTTAAAATATAAAAAACCACGATTTTTCCACGCCCCTTTTATCTTTTAATTCTCCGTCCACAGTCGAGAAATTTTAAATCCGATTGCTGCAGGATATACTACATCGTTAGCATAGATGGGAATTTTTCATTACCATTGAAATTTAATTACCATTGGTTGATATCAATGGTAATGAAAAAATTTTCATTACCATTTAATGGTAATTAAATTTTTTTAATTGGAAAAATAATTACTAATGGTAATGAAATGCACCAATTGTTGAAAAACACCCAATTATAATTGGTTTCAAAACCATTGGTTGGCACATTTTTGTTTTTTTGAAAAGTTATAAATTTAAACATCAAAGTATGTTTTCAAAAAAAATATGAAAATGTCAAAGACAAAAAACAAAACGCAAATAAAAATTTCAAGTATTGTGTTATACAAAGGCAATCAAATTGTGTTCGATTTATAAAATGTGAAAAACTAAAACACCATATAACAAAAAACAACAGATATTTCCAAATATTAACGATTTTGACAACATTGCGACGACTTTTACTAATGGTAATTATTTTTTTTAAGTGATGCCATACCAATGGTAATTATTTTTTTTTTTTAATTTTCATTAGTAATTAAATTGATAAGTAATTTAATTGGTACAATTGATACAACCAATGGAAATGAAAAAAATTTCATTACCATTGACATCAATTAAATGGTAATTAAACCATCAATTAATTGGTTCCTTTAATTAATTAGTCCCATCTATGATCGTTAGGACTACATGCTATGTATTTTTTGCTTCCTTAAGGGCTTCAAAAGAAGTTAAAATATTAAAAATTCCAATTTTTTCTTTCCCCTTTTTACTTTCAATTCTCCGCCCACAGTCCAAAATTTTAAAATTCGACTATTTCAGGATATGCTTCATCGATAGGACTATATGATAATAAATTTTCAGCTTCCTAAGTCATTAGAGGACTTTAAAATGAGGAAAACTGTAAATTTTCATCTTCATGGATCATTGGGGGTCTTCAAATAAGTTAAAATATTAAAAAACACAATTTTGCCACGTCCCTTTTTTTAATTCTCCTTCCACAGTCTAAAAAATTTAAATCCAATTACATCAGCATATAATCCATTTATAGAACTATATGCTATGCAATTTTCAGCTTCCGTAGTCATTTGGGGGCTTCAAAGGAAGTAAAAATGTTAAAAAATCCCAATTTTGACACGCCCCTTTTTCGTCTCAATTTTCCATCTACAGTCTAAAAATTTTAAATCAAACTAATCCAGGATATGCGCCATCGTTAGGACTACATTCTAGGAAATTTTCAGCTTCCTAGGTCATTAGAGGGCTTTAAATTAAGCAAAAATGTCAAAAAATTTAATTTTGCCACGCCCACTTTTCCGCTTATTTTACCGCCCACAGGCAAAAAATCGAAAATCCGGCTACGTTAGGATCTTCCCCAGGTGTTTTACTATATGCATGCCAATTTTCAGCATTGTAGCTCATCAGTGGGATTCAAAAAGCTCTGGATAGACAAAAAAAGAGGAACACACAAATAGGGAAATTATATATATAGATGTTTTTCTTAGGAGGAACCTTTTATAAAAAGTACCTTTTATAAAATGTACCTTTTATAAAACGTACCTTTTATAAAAAGTACCTTTTTTAAAAAGTACCTTTTCTAAAAAAGTACCTTTTATAAAAAGTACCTTTTATAAAAAGTACCTTTTATAAAAAGTACCTTTTATAAAAAGTACCTTTTATAAAAAGTACCTTTTATAAAAAGTACCTTTTATAAAAAGTACCTTTTATAAAAAGTACCTTTTATAAAAAGTACCTTTTATAAAAAGTACCTTTTATAAAAAGTACCTTTTATAAAAAGTACCTTTTATAAAAAGTACCTTTTATAAAAAGTACCTTTTACAAAAAGTACCTTTTATAAAAAGTACCTTTTATAAAAAGTACCTTTTATAAAAAGTACCTTTTATAAAAAGCACCTTTTATAAAAAGTACCATTTATAAAAAGTACCTTTTATAAAATGTACCTTTTACAAAAAGTACCTTTTATAAAAAGTACCTTTTACAAAAAGTACCTTTTATAAAAAGTACCTTTTATAAAAAGTACCTTTTATAAAAAGTACCTTTTATAAAAAGTACCTTTTATAAAAAGTACCTTTTATAAAAAGTACCTTTTATAAAAAGTACCTTTTATAAAAAGTACCTTTTATAAAAAGTACCTTTTATAAAAAGTACCTTTTATAAAAAGTACCTTTTATAAAAAGTACCTTTTATAAAAAGTACCTTATATAAAAAGTACCTTTTATAAAAAGTACCTTTTATAAAAAGTACCTTTTATAAAAAGTACCTTTAATAAAAAGTACCTTTTATAAAAAGTACCTTTTATTAAAAGTACCTTTCATAAAAAGTACCTTTTATAAAAAGTACCTTTTATAAAAAGTACCTTTTATACCTTTTATACCCTTTAAAAAAGTACCTTTTATAAAAAGTACCTTTTATAAAAAGTACCTTATATAAAAAGTACATTTTTAAAAAAGTACCCTTTATAAAAAGTACCCTTTATAAAAAGCACCTTCTTTAAAAAGTACCTTTTATAAAAAGTAAAAGGTACCTTTTATAAAAAGTACCTTATATAAAAAGTACCTTTTATAAAAAGTACCTTTTATAAAAAAAACCTATTATAAAAAGTACCTTTTATAAGAAGTACTTTTTATTAAAAATACCTTTTATAAAAAGTACCATTTATAAAAAGTACCTTTTACAAAATGTACCTTTTGTAAAAATAACTTTTATAAAAAGTACCTTTAATAAAAAGTACTTTTTATAAGAAGTACCTTTTATAAAAAGTACCATTTATAAAAAGTACCTTTTACAAAAAGCACCTTTTATAAAAAGTATCTTCTAACAAACGTATCAATAATGAAAAAATAAAAATAGTACTTATAGTACTTTTTATACACATATCCTGAAATAATGATCATACAAACTTGATATTTGGAATTTAGGATCCTTAAGTGAAAACAAATTCTGGAAAAAGTAATTTTTGAAATTTCCTTTTCTAAGGGTGTGGAACGGGTAAAAATTTAAACTTAAGGTACGTTCTAATTTCCGGTAGTAATGGCCCTAGAATCTTGAAATTTGTAATGTAGGATCATTCGGTAAAAAAACATTCTGGAAAAATACTTTTTGGAAATTCCGCTTCTTAGTAGGGTAAAATGGCTAAAAAAAGTGTACTTCCGGTAATTTTGATATTTTCTGACGTTGGTTCTAGAAACTTAAAATTTTGGATGTAAAATTCTTCGGTGAAAACCAAAATTTTTGGAAATTCCGTTTCTTAACGGGGTTAAAAAAGTACACTTTTTGTACTTTTAATATTTGCTGAAATAATATTCCTAGATAATTGGAATTTGTAATGTAGGATCCTTCGGTGAAGAAAAAACATACTGGAAAAAGTAATTTTTGGAAATTCCGTTTCTAACGGGGGTAATAAAATGTAATTTTGGTACTAATTTTTTTTGTTCCTACAATAATTGTCATAGAAGCTTGAATTTTGGAATGTGGGGTCCTTCGGTGAAAAAAACAATCTTCTATGCTAAAGTATTTTTAAAAGATTCAGTTTCTAGAGGTGTAGAAAAGTGTTTTTTTATACTTTTTATACTTCTTGAAATAATGATCCTAGGCAGTGAAAATTTGAATGCCGTATTCTTTAGTGAAAAAATATTTTGGAAAAGTACTTTTTGGAAATTCAGTTTCTAAGTGTCGTAAAGGGCATAAAAAAGTGTAAGTTTGGTACTTTTTATATATCTTGAAATAACGGTTCAGAAAAAAAAGGTTTTTGGAAAATGTAATTTTATGTGGAAAAGGTGGCAAATGGTTATTTGTACCTATCTAACTATTATAGCCTAGAAACTCCAAATTTGACGTGCAGTATCCTCCAGCCGAAATAACACCCAAGAGATGGACAGGATAAAAAGGGGTACCTTAATTGGTACAATTGGTGTACAATGGTATATTTATATCTGTAAGAAATATACAATAGCACTTTTTATTTCTGTAACGCATATTATATGGAGAGAAATGAAACTTGCATGGAGATTGAATTGGAAATGAAATGGAGTAGAACGGGGAACGAAATGGAATAGAGCGGGGAACAATATAGAATGATACTTTTTACTAAAATTTTTCGTATCAAACTTTTTAACTCCATATTTTTTCTCTTTATATGTTTTTTTACCGAACATTTTTTTTATTCCAATTTCTTTTTTCACTGAAATATTTATTCACTCAAGATCCAAAATCCCGATATAATACTCAAAAATTGTCAAAATCTTTTTCACCGGAACGCACATGACAACGTACCACCAAAATTATTCAAATTTTATTGTTTAAGTTCTTCAATGAAATATTATTTTATGAAAGACTTAAACGTCAACAATTAAATAAAACAAGGAATACATATGAGTCATTTTTTACATTTTACGAAAAAAAGTTTCGTACTTTTTTTTTCGTAAAATACACGAAAGTTGACTACATAGTACAAAAAACTTTAGTACTGAATTTCGTATTTTTACGAAAGTAACGAAAATGATTAGTAAATATTTTTTTCGTAATATTTACGAATGTTGACTACATATTACGAAAAAAAATTTGTAAAAACTTTTGTAATTTTACGAAAGTAACGAAAAAAGAATATAAATGGATCTTTCGTAAAATATACGAATGGTGACTACATATTACAAAAAAAAAGTGTACATACTTTCGTATTTTTACGAAAATAAAAGTGGACTTTTATATTACGAAAAAAAAATAACCAAGAATTTTAAATTTTACGAAACTAATGAAAAAAGAAGAATTCTTTAAATGCATGCTTAAAGGGTGTTTTTATGCTCTCCAACTACAGTATTGGGGTACACTCACTTTGTCATTCCGTGTGCAACGCTTCGAAATAACGGTCGGGGACCCCATAAATTATATATTTTTTATTGATCCATGATAGATTCTAAGGCATTCTATTAATGTCCGTCTTTATAAAACACGTATACCATCCAAAATAAAAATGCTAGACTCCTGAAGTTTAGCACGAACAAGTCTTTTGGTCATCAGCAGGTTAATTTCGTATTTGGGCAAAAAAGTTTCCCCTTAAAGAAATAAACCAACCTCTCAAAAACGCAATTTTTAAGTGTTTTTTTGCGTTTTTGTTCAACAAATGTAACATTTTTATGTCAAAAAAAATTAAAGTACTGTGCTTCTACCCAGGGGATTAGAAAATGTCTTGTGGTCGTGGGTATAAAGAATTAATTTCAACTCTGATAATTTTTTTACATATTTGGGGTATAAAAGATTCGGCACAGCTGAATTTAGAGCTCTCACTTGGTTTTTATTTATTTTAAGGATCAAATAAAATTTGAGGCTAATCAGATCAAATAAAATTTAAGGCTTGATGATATTAGTTTAAGTTTTACATGTGGGAGGTGGTCCTCCAAAAAATTATCTCAACTTATCATCCTAAGTTCTTGTAGTGTGAACGTATCCTTAAACGAAATCACTGTAAATAATGAATGAAATCTTATAAGTCTCTGCTAAGAAGAAACAATTTATTGCTTGGAAATGTTGCTGTCAAAACGTTGAAAACGTAGTTCATATTCACAAGAAAGAATTTTTACATGTAATTTCGTTTATTTAACGAAATTTTTCGTTATTTTACGAAAGATTTTCGTAAAAAAAATATTTCGTTTATTTTACGAAATAATTTCGTAAAACAAAAAAATATTTCGTTTATTTTACGAAAATTTTCGTAAAACACAAAAATTTATTGCGTTTATTTTACGAAATTTTTTTGTAAAATACAAAAACAGTTTCGTTTATTTTACGAAAAAATTTCGTGCATTTCATACATTGTACGCAAGAATTTCGTGGTGCGAAACAACGAAATTTTTCGTACAATGTACGAACGTTTTCGTACATATAACGCAGGATTTTTTTTCGGTGTACAAACACAAAAAATGTCTCAGAATCTAAGACATTTTCTATTGGAAACTTTTTCTACAGGAAAAAACTTTAACCGAAACGATTCTACGGCATTTTTCCTCTAGAAAAAGTATTAGATTACAAGACATTTTTCCTATAAAAAAATCTAAGATTCTGAGATATTTTGCCTACAAAAAAGTCTCAGATTCAGAAATCTGTGACTTTTATTAAAGGAAAAATATCTTACATATTTTTACTCAGATTTTCAGAAAAAAATATTTCGTTTATTTTACGAAAATTTTCGTAAAACACAAAAATTTATTGCGTTTATTTTACGAAATTTTTTTGTAAAATACAAAAACAGTTTCGTTTATTTTACGAAAAAATTTCGTGCATTTCATACATTGTACGCAAGAATTTCGTGGTGCGAAACAACGAAATTTTTCGTACAATGTACGAACGTTTTCGTATATATAATGCAGGATTTTTTTTTGGTGTACAAACACTAAAAATGTCTCAGAATCTAAGACATTTTCTATAAGAAACTTTTTCTACAGGAAAAAACTTTAACCGAAACGATTCTACGGCATTTTTCCTCTAGAAAAAGTATCAGATTACAAGACATTTTTCCTATAAAAAAATCTAAGATTCTGAGATATTTTGCCTACAAAAAAGTCTCAGATTCAGAAATCTGTGACTTTTTCTAACGGAAAAATATCTTACATATTTTTACTCAGATTTTTAGATTTCTCCGAGTCTGGGACTTTTTCTAAAGAAAAAATATCTCAGAATTTGAGATTTTTCTTTAAGAAAAAGTCTCAGAATCTGAGACTTTTCCTATAGAAAAAATGTCTCAGAATCCGAAAATTTTTATATAGGAAAAAAAACTCGGAATTTTTTTATAGAAAAAATGTATCGGAATCGGATACTTTTTTATAGAATAAATGTTTCAGAATCGGAAACTCTTTCAAAGAAAAAAATTATTTGAACAGAAGGGGCTTTTTAAATTTAATTATTTTGTGTATGACGATGCCCAAAACATTTTTTTTTTCATGCGAAACATTTTTTTTCACCGGTGAACAACTTACGGGCCTTTATATGAAAAATCTCTCAGACCCTGGTAATTTTTCTAAACAAAAAATGTCTCAGAATCTGAGGCATTTTTGAAAATCTGAGACTTTTTCTTTATTAAAAATATCTTGAAAACTGAGACTTTTCTTTGGGAAAAGGTCGTGGAATCTGAAACTTTGTCTTTAGGCAAATTGTTTTAGAATGAAGTTTTGTAAATCCAAAACTCCTCAGGAAAATCCATAATTTACTTTGTATATATATGTAAGTTAGATTAAACTATTATTATTTATTAAATTTAAGTCAAAAAATTTTTTCGTTAAAAAAGAATACATTGAGCTAAAATTAAAATCATTAATTTAAAGCTAACATTTAGTTAAAAAAAAAAAAACTATAAATTTAATTTAGTTCAATAGTTTTGATAATTTTTGTTTCTAACTTTCAAACTATTTTAGGTTAAGTCTGTTTTCCTATTTGGTTTTTTCTACTTTTTCCCCTTATTTATTTTTTGCTACCACATTTTATGTTGATGACCATTTTTATAAACTCAACGATCCTAAACATTTAAAGAATTTATTTTTTGCCAAATGGTCGTAAATTATAAAACTTGGCGAAAACTTTTGAATTTAACACACACATTAAAAATTGCGTTTAAAAAAAAGAAACTACAACTAAACGAAACAAAATGTTTTTGTAGACGTATGAAAGTTTGTGAGTAAGTTTGTGAGTAAGTGTGTGTGCTTTAAACAAAATAAGAAACATACCAAACTGTGTATAAATGTTACTTTAATATGGCTCCTATTTATCTGATGTAACTATTATGTGTGATTTTTTGTTGCTTTTTTTATTTTTTGTTTGCCGTTAACTATTTATCAAACTAGTAATAAACTTGGTCATGTGTTATATTAGAAAATTTTTAGAAATTGCCTTTTCTACTACTAACCAACTTGGGCACTCCAAAAAAAACAAACACACACACACTTACTCAAAACACACATTCACTTGTTTTGGTAAATACCCAATAGACAAACCTCTAAAAACCCCTTGAAAAATAAAATCTCATACTTTATAATATGTACTTTGTACACAACAAACAAACACACGCACACACTTATTTACTGACTGGTTCCATTTAAAATAGCATAGGCAATTAGCCGATGGTGGTTCAATTTATCCAAAAATTAACATATCGATTCTTCTGATTTTTATTGAATTTCGGTTTTTGTTATTTAGTCAAAATTGTGAATAGTTCGCGCTTTATCGCTGTTCAAAGTTGGTATTTTGCCACAATTTTATGAGAAATACATAATGTTTAAATGATCGTATCTTTGGAACGCATCATCCGATTATCACGAAATAAAGCGCAAAATAATGGTTATGTCCTGTACTTAAAATACAATTTTGAAAAAGGATAGGATGTTTAGCAAAAAGTATATTAAAATTAAAAAAATGTCCTTAATTTGCAAATATCTCAAAATGCGTATCTTTAATTTTTCTTTATTTTTTTGCACATATAGCCCAAAATATACTTAACAACATATGCAAATCACAAATTGGGGTGATAAGCGGTTTAATTGTAAACGCGGTTTCATGAAACGCCTTATTGATTTTTGTTAATAACTTTCGTTTACAAATGAAAAACAATTTGTGCGCACTAACCGCGAATAATTTTTTTATATGTATTTTTGATCGCTAAACTCAAAAATTTCATTAAAACAACATTTCGCGAATACATTTTTGTTAAATGAATTTTTTAGCGTTTTTTGGAGGTATTTTAACTATTTTGCTTATATCTTAAGTTCTGTTTATCGGATCTTCTCGCAATAAAAACCAAACTAAAGATAATAGAATTTCCAACAAATCCTACATTCATCATTTTTTCATCAGTTCATAGCTTTACGCGTAAACAAATTTTTTTGCGTTATTTGGAGGTATTTTGACTATTTTTCTTATATCTTGAGTTACGTTTATCTGATCCTTCCGAAATAAGAACCAAATTAAAGACAATCAAATTTCCAACAAATCCTACATTCATCATTTATCAGTTCAAAGCTTTCCGTTCAATAGGCAAACATATGACTAAAATAAGTTTTTTGATTAACAAATCATTTAAAAAAAAGTTTAAGAAATAGAAATCTTTGCAATTTATTACATCTTTTTATTTATCTGCAAAGCCTGAACATTTAGAAATATAATAAAGTTGATTTGATGAAAATCTATAGGTTTACTCCGAAGTTATCACAAATTTTATGAATATACATCATAAAATACAAAAAAAAAAATGATAATGTTTTACAATTTCTGTTTTTAAAATTTTTAAAAAAATGAGCTTTGTTAATAAAAAATAATTTTTCCATGTTTGCCTATTGCGCGTAAAGTTATGAACTGACATAAAAATAATGAATGAAGGATTTGTTGAAAATTTTATTGTCTTTCTTATTGCGAAAAGATCAGATGAATGGAACTCAAGATATAAGAAAAATAGTCAAAATACCTCCAAATAACGCTAAAAAAATTATTTGCGCGTAAAGCTATGAACTGATGAAAAAATGATGCATGTAGGATTTGTTGGAAATTTGATTATCTTTAGTTTGGTTGTTATTGCGAGAAGATCAGATAAACAGAACTTAAGATATAACTAGTGTTTGGGAATTCCCGGACTTTTCAATTTCCCGGGAAACGGGAAAAAAATAATTTATTTCCCGGGATTCCCGGGAATCCCGGGAAATTTTCATTATTAATGTAAATCATAAAAAACATTAAAATTTGATTATCTTTTTATTAAAAACAGTTTTATTAGAGATAAACAATTAATTAAAACATAAAAAATCAAAACATAAAAGTTAAAAATCCTGAAATACAATAAAACAAAACAAAAAAAATATTGCAACTTTTTCCTTCACAAAAAATCGCAAAAAATAGCTAAAAATCGCAAAAAAATTTAAAACTGCGTTATTCGAGAAAAAACTAATATATTTGGCAGCACTTTTAATATTTATTCTGGAAATGTTAATTCTAGGTTCAAAACTTTTATATTTTTTTGACAGTCTTAGCAAAATTATCATTAACCGACGTATATTTTTTGACTTTTTAAGTTTTTTCATGATATTTACATACTTTTTACACTTGGTCAGTTTTCCTATGAATATATATTTGCACTGTTCTTCCAAATAGAAAAAATACAAAAAATATCAAATGTAATTATACCTGTATGTAAAAAAAATGGTAAAAATTAAAGTAAAATAAACGTTTTTATGTAAAAAGTTTTATTTTAAAAAATTCCCGGATTTCCCGGGAAAAATTAAAAAAATTCCCGGGAATTCCCGTCAGTATTTTCCCGGGAATTCCCGGGAAATCCGACCCGGGAATTCCCGGATCCCAAACACTAGATATAACCAAAATAGTTAAAATACCTCCAAAAAACGCTAAAAAATTCATTTGACAAAAATGTATTCGCGAAATGTTGTTTTAATGAAATTTTTGAGTTTAGCGATCAAAAATACATATAAAAAAATTATTCGCGGTTAGTGCGCAGAAATTGTTTTTCATTTGTAAACGAGAGTAATTAACAAAAATCAATAAGGCGTTTCATGAAACCGCGTTTACAATTAAAGCGCTTATCACCTCAATTTGGGATTTGCATAAGTTGTTAAGTACATTTTGGGCTATATGTGCAAAAAAATAAAGGAAAATTAAAGATACGCATTTTGAGATATTTGCAAATCAAGGACATTTTTTTAATTTCAATATCCTTTTTGCTAAGCATCCTATCCTTTTTCAAAATTCTATTTTAAGTACAG
The DNA here is from genome assembly GCA_963921195.1 of Pegoplata infirma. Taxonomy (NCBI): domain Eukaryota; kingdom Metazoa; phylum Arthropoda; class Insecta; order Diptera; family Anthomyiidae; genus Pegoplata; species Pegoplata infirma. Next base: position 176,173,464 of record OY992536.1, read on the forward strand.
GACATAACCATTATTTTGCGCTTTATTTCGTGATAATCGGATGATGCGTTCCAAAGATACGGTCATTTAAACATTATGTATTTCTCATAAAATTGTGGCAAAATACCAACTTTGAACAGCGATAAAACGCGAACCATTCACAATTTCGACTAAATAACAAAAACCGAAATTCAATAAAAATCAGAAGAATGGATATGTTAATTTTTGGATAAATTGAACCACCATCGGCTGATTGCCTATGCTATTTTAAATGGAACCAGTCTTCGATAAACATTTTGTGTTTAATTTTCAATAAAAATTGAAATTGTCAAAATAAAATTAAAATAAAAATATTAGAAAATATTAGAAAATTTATTATTCGAGCAATTTAAATAAAACATCGCGAAGAAAAACAAAAAAAAAAATGTTACCGGAATATTTATAGCGCTTAAATGCAGTTATTTTGAGCTTCATCAAAATAATTTCATAAATGCAAGAGCATCGGACAAAAGAAAATTAGAAAAATCAGACTTCTGATAAATTGGTAAAATTTATTAAAAATCTGTTGTTCTTTTCATATTTTTTGCAAAATATTTGCCAATTTAAAACAATAAAGGTAAGTACAACAAAAGTTTTATAATTTTTAATTTCCGGATTCTGTGAATTTTTCTTTATAAAATTGTTTATAAAATTTATAAGAGTGAATATAAGTGTTTTTTTTTTAAGAAAACAAAAAGCCTTTTTTTCAATTTCTTTTTCAACCTTCATTCTATTAATCCAGACAGCTAATGTTTGAGTATTTGATGTGCATGCCTAGCCCCTGGTTAATACAAAAAAATGTTGGGTACTTCTGATTGTTGCGTATGATTATCATTGAATTATGGTTAAGTTTAATATTACCCATACGCTATGAGGCACAGAACAATATAGACGCTCATCGAAGTTTTTAATTATAACCAGGGAAACCAAAAATATGCTCTAAAAAACACGTTTTATACGCTTAAAAAATGCCCTTAAAAACGGAAAATATGCTCTAAAAACTATAAAAATATGCTCTTAAAAAAATTATGTCCCCATTTTTATGGTGTTTTTCTACAATTTCTTAGAGAAAGACCCAAAAAATACCGTTATGTGGGGTAGTTAGAGGGTCAATATGTTGTAAAAAAATATTTGCCTTAATATTTTCTACAAATCTGCTGAATATACCCTACACTCTGATCTAAAGAAAACATTGTTTCATATACCGATATAGCAAGAAGAGGCCAAAGGGGAATCAATCGTCGGAACCCCGTAATTTTGGAAAAGAAATCAAAACCAAAACAAAAATTTTAATACACTTACAAAAAAACAAATACATTCCACAAAAATTAATAAATAAGTGTTGTTTAAAAAAAAATGGAAAATAATGCTCTAAAAATTGAAAAAAATGCTCTAAAAAGTCAAAAAATGCTCTTAAAATTGAAAAATGCTCTAAAAATATGCTCTTATGCTAAAATATGCTCTTAAACCTAAAATATGCAAAAATATGCTCTTAGGGCTAAAATATGCAAAAATATGCTCTAACAAATCGATGCCAGATTTCTTTAAATCTTCTGAAACGGATAAATACCTCATCCATTTATCAATACAATGCGCAGGAAAAAATATGACACTGCATATTTTTGGTTTCCCTGATTATAACTCTTGAACGGATCTGCATATTTAAACATGTTTTCCAGTTTTAGAATATAGAAACTTAGCGAATTATTCTGTATGTAATTCCGAGGAATTACAGTTAATACCATACAGAAGGTAAATTTCGTTAACTTATCAACAAAAAAAATATAAAGTTTTTTTTTCAAATTTTTTATTGTTGAGCCTCCATTTTTCTAAATTTTTAGAAAAAAAAAACAGTTATATTAAATTTAAGATAAAGAAGATTTGGATTTTGTGTATCTGATTAAGAGAGAATTTTTTATTAAAAAATTTTCAGATTTTAAATTAAAATTAACTAGCGAAATTCAAAAAATTATAATTTTACTTTCAAAATTCCCAAATTTAAATATATTTTACGTGTAAAAATTCAAAGTTATGTAAACAAAAAATTTATAAAGAAAAGTCTGATTCAGAAATTGTTACTTTATTTGCAATTTTAGGAATTTAAAAGTTATTCAATTATCAACTTCACATTTTCAGAATTATAAAAAGTTCTCAAATTCCTAGATTTTTTTCATATTCGTTGTCAAAGCCTCTAAAGCATATTCGTGCAGAAGTTTTATAAGCATAATCGTGTAGAAATTTTCTGCTATATAAGACACTTAAAACATTTTTTGTATAGAAAATTCTCGAATTCTGATAAACATTTTTAATTTTCATTAAATCTATATCTGGAATGAAAAAATTATTTCAATAATTGGCCTTTTTCAGTTTCTAAGACATTTTTGAACAGAAAAGTTTAAAAATTTAAAGACATATTTTCCACAGAAAAATTCTAAAATTATGAGACATTTTCCGCATAGGAATTTTCTCAGCATTTTTCGTGAAGAAAAATTCTCGGATTCTGGTACTTTTTCGTATTGAAAAATTATCAGATTCTGAGACACTTTTTGTATAGAAAAATTCTCAGATTATGAGATATATTTCCTTTAGAAATATTCTTAGATTCCGAGACATTTTTCCTTTAGAAAAATTTTCAGGTTCTGAGACTTTTTTCTATAGAAAAAAAATATTTTTCTATAGAAAAATTCTCAGATTCTGAGACAGTTTTTTCTAAGGAGAAAGTCTCAGTTTCTCATTAAAAAATCTTAGATTTTGAGAAATTTTTATAATTCACACAGTAAAAATGTCTCAGAATCTAAGACTTTTTCTATAGGAAACTTTTTCTACAGGAAAAACGTCTATTTTCTATTTCGGCATTTTTCCTTTTGAAAAGATCTCAGATTCTAAGACATTTTTTCTATAGAAAAAGTCTATGGTTCTTTGACATTTTTCCTATAAAAAAAATTTCCGCTTCTGAGAATTTTTTTCGTATAGAAAAAGTCTCACATTCTACGACATTTTTCCTACAAAAAAGATTCAGATTCTGAAACGTTTTTTTTTTTTTGTTATCTAGGAAAAATGTTTCAGAATCTTTTCTATATGAAAAATGCCTCAGAATCTTTTTCGTATAGACATTTTTCCTATAGAAAAAGTTTCCTATTTTTTCTATTTTTCCTATAGAAAGAGTCTCTGATTCTGAGACAGCTTTCCTATGTTAAAGGCCACATATTCTGAGACATCAAAATCAGACAAGGGAAGTATTCCAACCATTATGAACCGATTTACAATCCTAAGATTGGTGGGTCTCGGCTTATCGACCATATCAGTGTTTTAAAATTTCGTTGTCCCCTTATGAAACAATGTGTACCTTCGGGAAAACTCCCGAACTTGCAGGAATATCGTCTTGAGCAAAAATATGTGTCGACTTAAATTTAGTAAAGATTATTTCGTATTCATATAAATATCGTAGGTGTATGTCTTCACATAAATAACTTCTTGAATTTTAAAAATTTTCTTGAAAAGAGTATATACGGAGCCCAATTTTTACTAGGTTAAGATACCGTTGAAATGGTATTCAAAAACCATTCCTCTTATATGGAAACATCATATATCATGATCCATTTTTAAACCCCAACATCCCCGATATGACCAATAAGCCGAGACACCCAACCTTAGAATTGTCTCTTTTGTATCGTCGCACTGTGGCCGAAATCACTGATCTAGCGGCGCTTAAGTCAAAATTAAAATATTAAGATCGATAAATGTTTTTGCACTGCATCGTTTACCTAAACTTTACATAAAAAATTTACGTTTTTACTTTTGTTTTGCTTTCAATATTCGCAGAGCTGTAAGCTGTCAAATATACATGTTCTGCAGCAAGTGTATTAAAGGAATTCGGAGCCTAATTACTCAGTGAGTTTTTCTTGACACTTTTAAGTCAATTGTTTATACATTTTGAGCCAAAAAGTTTTAATTGAAAGTAAAAGGTATGTTTTAACTAAAAAATAAATGTTTGTGTCCTGTGTGTATCTAGTTTATTATACGTGCATTATAGAAGTTGATATTTGTGATAAAATCTATAGTTTCATGGACTGCAACTTTTTAAATTCGATCGTATTCGGTCCAATTCCTGTTTTGTTTATTATTTTGGGTTATTTTTGTTGTGACGTTTCAGTATGGCGTGCTAGTTCGCGCAAGTTGTTCGGTTTTTAGGGTCCATCTGCCTGTCCAAATAAACAGTATAAACGCGATACAGACCCCAATATTCAATCGATTTGGTTAAAATTTGAAATTTAAGATTTTTTGTCAAAATAACAAAACCTATTAAATTTTTGACAAAATCGGTCCATGTTATCCTATAGCCCCCATGTTAATTTCCCCTTTCAGTTTTACTTAATAAGCCCTAACAATAGTATTTTAACAAATATCCCCTTGAAATTCGACTGTTAAATGTTTTTTGTAGCCATAAATAATCACTCTAAATTTTAACGGAATCGGAACATTTTAACTACCAGACCTCATACAGACCACCCTTCCGATATTCATACAAATTTCCCAAAATACATAAAAACACTGAAATAAATAAATATGGTTAAAAATTCAATTCTTTTTAAGTTTTATAATCAGAAATATGCATTGGGCTTTGTTATTTTACATTTCCGAATTAAGCGCCGCTAGATTGGGTGTTTCGGCCACTGTGCGTCGGTGCGCCGACCAAAACCGCAATGTGTAATTTTTTAATTTTTTTTCATTGGCCAATTAGGAAGCCTATCATCTGATAATGCATTTATCGGCGCACCGACGATATATATTTTACGTTTCAAGCAAATCCGATCATAAGGATTGAAATGCTTCCCTTGTTAGTAGAAATTTTTTAACATTTCCGGTATTATTTGTTTTTTTTTTATACACAAGACTGTATTACCTGAGATATATTTTTTCGAATGTAAATTTTAAGACATATTTATTAAAAAAAGTTTTTATTTTCCGAGAGAAAAATTTTCTTGTTCTGAAACATTATCAGGCAGAAATATTTTTAGATTCGGGTCCTTCAGAAAAATTTTAATAATCAAATGGAAATGAGAATTTCTTCTACTCAGATTTTAAGACCTGAAAAATGTCTCCAAATCTCAGAATTAAAAAAAAAAATGTCTTAGATTTTTTTACTTAGATTTTGAGACCTGAAAAATGTCTTCGAATCTGTGACTATAGGAAAAGTATCTCAGAATTCCAGACTTTTTCTTTAAGACAAATGTCTCAGAATCCCAGACTTTTTCTTTAGGAAAAATGTCTCAGAATACGAGAATTTTTCGATAGAAAAACAGCCTCTGAATCTGAGACTTCTTTTATAGAAAAAATGTATCAGAATCGGAGACTTTATTATAGAAAAAACGTTTCAGAATCTGAAACTCTTTCAAAGGAAAAATGTATTTGAATAGAAGGGGCATTTTTTCAAGGGAAAATATTTCTGAATTTGATGATTTTGTATTCCAAAAATGTCTCAGAATCTGGTAATTTTTCTATATGAAAAATGTCTCAGATCCTGGTAGTTTTTCTATACTAAAAATGTCTCGGAATCAGAGACTTTTTCGGTAGGAAAAATGTTTAAAAATCTGAGACTTTTTCGGTAGGAAAAATGTCTTGCAATCTGAGAATTTTCTTAAGGAAAAATGCTTTAGCATATGAGATTTTTTCTTTAATAAAAATGTCTCAGAATCTGGACTTTTTCCTTAGAAAAAAATGTCTTAGAATTAAGCTTTGCAAATTTTTAGAGAACTTATCCGAAATTCCTTAGGAAAATCTATAATTTACTGTATATGAATTGGCTTTATTATTTATTATTTATTGCCGCAGATTAAATTTAAGGCAAACATTTTTGCAAAGAAAATAGAAATACATTTAGCTTAAATTAAAAAAAAAAAATCATTAACTTAAAGCTAACATTTAGTTAAAAAAAAACTATAAATTTAATTTAGTTCAATAGTTTTGATAATTTTTGTTTCTAACTTTCAAACTATTTTAGGTTAAGTATGTTTTCCTATTTGTTTTTTCTGCTATGTATTTCCCCTTATTTATTTTTTGCTACCACATTTAATGTTGATGACCATTTTTATAAACTCAACGATCCTAAACATTTAAAGAATTTATTTTTTTGCCAAATGGTCGTAAATTATAAAACTTGGCGAAAACTTTTGAATTTAACACAAACATTAAAAATTGCGTTTAAAAAAAGAAACTACAACTAAACGAAACAAAATGTTTTCGTAGACGTATGGAAGTTTGTGAGTAAGTGTGTGTGTTTTAAACATAATAAGAAACATACCAAACTGTGTATAAATGTGTGCGAGTATTATAGTCTTTAATATGGCTCCTATTTATCTGATGTAACTATTATGTGTGATTTTTTGTTGCTTTTTTTAATTTTTTGTTTGCCGTTAACTATTTATCAAACTAGCAATAAACTTGGTCATGTGTTATATTAGAAAATTTTTAGAAATTGCCTTTTCTACTACTAACCAACTTGGGCACTCCAAAAAACACACACACACACACTTACTCAAAACACACATTCACTTGTTTTGGTAAATACCCAATAGACAAACCTCTAAAAACCCCTTGAAAAATAAAATCTCATACTTTATAATATGTACTTTGTACACAACAAACAAACACACACACACTTGCACACTATATTTACTTAATATGTTGTATACTTTATGTATGTGTAAATGAGTGTGTGTTACTTAGTTTGTACAAATACTAGAACACCATAAATCCTTTAAGCCATTTAAACGCTTCTTAAATACTGCTAGCTGGTTATGTCCTATTTACAATCAAATATAGTATACGGATATAGAGAACAATCCAATGTGGGCAAGTCTATGGGAAATTTAACTGGCGGTTAACCGATTTTGACAATATTTGGTAATTTGATAGAGCTACATAAATAATTAAGATGTTGGCGCATAAAAACGCGCGTTTTTTGATATATTGACAGTTTTTATATTTTTTTAACTTGGAAACCGTAAGTTTTAGGAAAAAAAATTTTGTGACAATAAAGTAGATAAAATTATGAAGATATATTTGAAAATAATATTCGAATTACCTTTTCTCCTAGCAAGGACAACCCGGTTTTCCAAATAAAAATGTATTAAGGGGGGTTTAAAGGAAAAAACTGTCTTAACGTGAGCAATTTTTAAACAGATATAAAAATATAAATACCCAATATTTGTTAATTCTGTTTTTTTATTTGAAACATGAATTATTGTAATATTTTTAAAATTTTATAACACAAAATTTGGTCAAAAAGAATTGCCAGGTTTGCCACTCAATTGTAGAATTATTTTTTTAAAAGACAAAATCGGCTGCAGTTGTGCAGTAAAAACTATGAAAAGATTTTGATAACTTTTTTATTTGATTTGTAGATTATTATATTCTCTAGTACTTACCGTGGCCATCTTTTGAAAAATATTGATTTTTGTTGAAATTATGCTAATATAAACTTAAAAAATTTACATTTCTTTTTTCATAAAAACATAATTAGGTCACAATTTCAAAAAATGGCAACGATAAGTACTATACATACAAAAAAACTTTGTCAAATTACTAGGAAAAGTCTCGTAATCCCATTTTACCAGGGGGCTAATCACGTAAAACGAAAACGATAGTCGATGCATAAACGACATCAAAATACATATCGTTTTGAAGGGAAATTTTAAAGTTTTTATTTATTAAATTGTTAAAGAGTGTTGACTAATCCAGAAATGTTAAAAAAATTTGAAATATTTTGATTAGTTTAGGAGCAACCAGGCTCCAAAAATCGACGATAGTTAACTATCGTTTTACGTGATCAGAGTCCAGTATTTGGCAGTTTTCCTTGTTTTTTTAACAAACAAATTTGGATCGAAATTTACATTTTTTTTAATTTTACAATTTTTTTTTGTAATTTTACAAATTTCCAAGATAATTTTACAAAAAAAATCTAGTAAATTCACGAGAATTCCTTGTAATTTTAATTTCGCCAAAAAACTGTAAATTTACAATTTTATTGGTAAAAAGCTTGTAAAATTACAAAATTATTGGTAAAAAGCTTGTAAAATTACTATGAATTCTCGTAAAATAGGAGGTATTAAAAAAATTTAGTAAAATTACGAAAACACATTGTAAATTTTATCGGGTCAAAAAATTTGTAAATTTACAATTTTATTAGTAAAAACCTTGTAAAATTACAAAATTATTGGTAAAAAGCTTGTAAAAGTACTAGGAATTTTTGTCAAATAGGAGGAAGCAAACAAAAAAAAAATACTAGTTTTTTCTTGAAATTTTACAAGATTGTTTTTTAAGTGTAGAATTTAATAATCTAAAAATAAATAAAAATGTAATCACAATCAGTCCAGTACTTTTAGCTGTACAACTGCACCGATTTTTTCCCTTTTAGCAGTGTTAAAAGGACCTACCAAAGTATTGATTAAAAAATGCCAGTGAATTTTGTACTCTTGCCCAAAACATTAAATCATGATAATGTTTTGAGGAAGATTTGGGTGTACTTGCCAAAGCAAAGTTTTTTTAGAAAAAATAATGTTATATTTCTTTGCTATTCCATGCAAAACGAGTTGAAATATCAGTCGAGGACCCCATAAAAAACTAAAAGAGCTGTACATTTAAGTGAGTGCAAAAATAAGTGTTTTTACATTTTGCAGAGTATAAAAGTTTCGGCACCATTGAATATAACACTCTTATTTGTTTTATGTACATTTGATAAACAAATGGAAAATTTTTATGCGAAAAGCTTAGATTTGGTGAAAAAGTAGTTTTGGTAAAAAAAAATGATTTTTATTTTCACGAAAAACAAAATTATGTTAAAAAAAATTTAATGAACCTAAAATTTTTGGTGAAAAAAAATTTTGATGAAAAAAGTTTTTGATGAATTTTTTGATGAAAAAAAAAATTTTTTAGTGAGAAAAAAAAATTGATAATAAAAAATTTGATAAAAAAATTTATAAAAAAAAAAATATTGAAAAAAAAAATTATAAAATAAAAAAACCCGGTGAAAAATGATACAAATATGATCATATATGCGTTCATACAGCGCCATGTATGTCCATATATGGTGCATATATGGATATATATATGACACTGTATGAAGGCATATATGATCATATTTGCAACATATATGTCCATATACGTAAAATGAGGGCATATGAACATATATGACATATATGCTCCACATATGCCCATATATGTCATATATGGGCATTAGAGGTGTCCTTAAAAACGAAAATCACCTTTTTATACCTGGTAGGGTCCTATATTGTTCTTTAGTATCCAAAAATGAGTGAGCCAAAATTTGGGGACAATCGGCTAAAAATAACTCGTGCCGAAAATGGATTGAAGTTTTGGGACATTCTTATAAGAACGAAAAACTCGTTTTTTCTAGTTTTTGGAAAAACATTGGTATTTGATATTCTTTGTTAAATTTTTTGTGAAATAATATGAAAATGGTACTAAATTACCTTTTCAAAACGACTAATAAAATTAAAATCGGATGAAAAATAAGCATTTTACGCATACATGCCCCAGACCATTGTATGGTTTTTAGAGCCAGAATTTCAAAATTTTTAAAATTTTTAGGCAAAAAATATTAAAAATTTAATTTTACTTTATGATCAAATTGAAAACATGTTTAAGATTAAAAATAGCAGAGTAGTGGTAGTCAAGCTTTTTTTTTTATTTGGCGCGGGTAGTGATAAAATTTCCGCGGATTTTAAATAAAATGCGTTTTTCTACAATAATTAAGCAAATTTTTGAAAATTTGTGCTCTATTGTGCGGATCGAAGTGTAAAACGTAAATTCTGTAACTTTTGAGAAATCGGATATATGCAGATATTTTGTATTATAGAAATGTATAACGTCTCAAATTTGTCATTTCACCTCGACGAAAAGGGGTTAAAGATGCCCGAATTCTCAAAAAATTTACAGAATTTATGTATTTCACTTCGTATAATACAATACAGAAAATTGTTTCCCATATTTGCTAAATTATTTTAGAAAAACTCATTTTTTTTGGAATCCGCGGATATTATATCACTACCCACGCCAAATGAAAAAAAAGTTAGACTCCCGAGTAAAAATAATTTAATATGATCTTATATACTTTTATATAGTCATATTATTTCATATATGATCATGTGTGACACTATGTCTTGCGAGATAAATTTATATAATAAATTTTGATTTGCGATTTTTTTAAGATATCGCCATACATAACTTTATATGGTAACATCTGGTCCAATGCATCATTGCAAATATCTAAATGTTTTATATAAAATTTTATATGCCTCCATTATTTTTTAATTTTTTTAAGTTTTTTGCAAGAACATATTTTTATCGCAAATATTTTCAAAGGGTTTTATATAAAATTTCATGACTTAATTTTTTTTTATTTTTCTAAGTTTTTTTCAAGGAACATTTTTTTATCGCAAATATTTTCTAAGTGTTTTATATAAAATTTTATATAACTCCATTTTTTCAAATTTTTCTAAGTTTTTTCCAAGGACAAATTTATTGGAAAATATTTTCTAAGTGTTTTATATAAAATTTAACATTACTCCATTTTTTGAAATTTTTCTAAGTTTTTTTCAAAGAACAACTTATTTTTATTATTTTATTTTTTCAACTTTTTATTAAAAACTAAAAAAAAAACATCCGATTTCTAAAATTGTATAAATTTTAATATAATTGGATATAATTTTATATCATTGGATTAGACCAAAACTCGTATCAAAGTCGATATAAAGTTATATAAACTGATATTATTAGATATTATTCGATCAAATCTTATGAAACCATTTTTCGTATAAGATTATATCAAAATAGACACGAACCCATATTAAATTATATATTGTGTCATATCATTTTTTTTACTCGGGCTACCATATCTGTTAGTTTTTATCTATAACATGTATTTAATATAATTATAAAGTAAAATTTATTTTTTTTTATTTTTTTGACAAAAAATTTTGAAAATTTTCAAATTTTGGCTTTAAAAACCCTGCAATGGTCTGGGGCATGTATGCGTAAAATGCTTATTTTTTATCCGATTTGAATTTCTTTAAGCTTTTTGGAAAGGTAATTTATTACCATTTTCATATTACTTAACAAAAAAATTAACAAAAAATAGCATATACCAATATTTTTCAAAAAACTAGAAAAAACGTGTTTTTTCATCAGATAAGAGTGTCCCAAAACTTCAATCCATTTTCGGCACGAGTTATTTTTATCCGATTGTCTCCAAATTTTGGCTCACTCATTTTTAGATACAAAACTACAATTTAAGACCCTACCACGTATTAAAAAGTGATTTTGAAATATTACCTTAGTCGTTAGGACACCTTTAATGGGCATATGCCCTCATTTTACGTATATGGACATATATGTTGCAAATATGATCATATATGATTGCATACAATTTCATATATGACCGTATATGATCAAATATTTACATATATGTATCCATATATTCACATATCGTGAACCTATATTCAAAATATGCCAACTCAAATTTGACGGAAATGAGTTTCCGATGGCAAATAGCTCCCCTATGTAATACCTATCTACGATAAAAATTTCAGAGCAAAAAAATAATTTGTTGTCGTTTTACATCCATTTTTGTTATTCTGCTAACTCAAAGTACATATTTTTTTGGTGGAAATAAATGCCAACTCCCATTGTAAATTTCCAAAAATTTTTCAAAAAATTTTGAAAAAAAAATTAGACCGCATATCTTATTGCATTTGCCATGCTAAACACGAATCTTGAAAAGATTTTGATGTCTAGTGACTGGTTCTCGAGATATTGCCATTTTGAAAATATCGGTAAATAGTGTTTGCAAAAAAAAAAATTGCTTATATTTATGTAACTTTCAAACTATTTATCAGATTGAAACATTATTAATGGGGCAAATAAAGTCAATGATATAAGCTTTCAAAATAGCTAGTTTGGAATGATCCTATTGCAATACAGCGTGAGTTACAGAGTGCCAAAGTTGACCACCCTGAGATTAAAAGGCTTTCGGAGCTAGTAACTTTTAAAAATATGCAAAGATTTTTAATTTTTTGTTCAGTTTTTGCAATTACTGTACTAAGGATAACAAAAACCAAAAAAAAAAAAATTTAAAAATTTTTCCAAAAAAAATTTATTTTTATTTTCCGACAAAATATGCCAACTCTAAAAAAATATTTGTTTTTTGATATAGTAATAAATGCCATCTCTAAAAAATACGCAAACCAGTGCAAAATATGAAAATTTTTGCATAGGTAAAAATTGTTTAGAATATTTAAACCATCTTGTGGAAGGTACATTGTTTATTTTTGCAATAATATGCGAAATAACTAGTTTTTTAGCTCTCCTGAACAGTAAGCTTTTTCGAGTTGGCATTTATTGAATATAGTTCGACGATATATGTATCCATATATGCTCATTTTTCACCGGGAATTGATAAAAAAAAAGTTTGATGAAAATAAAAAAATTTATAAAAAAAAAAAAAAAAATTTATGAAAAAAAAAATTGCTGGAAAAAACAATTTTATGGAATAAAAAATTGATGAAAAAAATTGATGAAAATAATTGATGAAAAAAATTGATGAAAATAATTGATGAAAAAAATTGATGAAAAAAATTTTTAAAATAAAAAAATTTATAAAAAAAAAAGTTTATGAAAAAAAAAAATTTTTTGATGAAAAAAAAGGTTTGATGAAAAAAAAATTCTGGAAAAAAAAATTTGATGGAATAGAGAATTGATGAAAAAATTGATTAATAAAAAAAAATTAATGAAAAAAAAAATTATGATAAAAAAAATATTGTGAAAAAAAAAAAATTTTATGAAAAAAAATTGATAAAAAAAAATTGATACAAAAAAAAAATTTATAAAAAAAAAATTATGAAAAAAAAATTAAATGAAAAAAAAAAATTTGATGAAAAAAAATTGATGAAAAAAAAAATTTTATGGAAAAAAAAATTTATGAAAAAAAAAAATTAAAAAAAAAAAATTTGTTTTTTGTTGAAAAATAATTATGTTACTTTTTATTCACCAGCTGGTGAAAAACGGTTTTATTCACCACGAGGTGAATTATTATCCATTTTAAAAACCCAAGTTATTAAAATTTTTGGTTTTAAAAAATTGAAAATAGTAATTCTTGTTTTCTTTTTCGTTAATTGTTAGCTTATATAGTCAAAATGAGGTGGCGTCCTGCTACTTTTTTAAAATTAGACACCAGCCTAAAAACATTATCATGTTAAAAATATTTATTTTTTTTAGGGATGTGCGATTAATCGATTATTCGAGCACTCTGATTAATCAAAATTCTGATTAATCAATTAATCGATTAATCATAAATTCTGATTAATCAAAACAATGATTAATCGATTAATTTCAATTTTGAATAATCAAAACTCATGATTAATTGATTAATCAGAAAGTTAAATATTCAAAAATTTGAATAATTGAATAAATTTTGTTTGTTTATTTTTTGTTATTTTTTGTTTTGCTTTTTAATTTTTGGGCTTGAACAATTTTGTAAATACATACATTTTAAAATGTTTTTAAAGATATTTTAAGAAAATTAAAAGCTTCGTTTTAATAAATCTTTAAACTTACTTGGACCCTAATTCTTATCCCAGATTCAAATAAACCCTTCTGTAGTAAAGAAGATCCAGGCAGATCATCTATAAGAAATCTTCGTAATGTGGTAACTTTTAGAAGAGGCTATAAAATCTCAGTTAAAAAAAATCCACAGATTTTGAGAAAATTAAATAAATTTTGTGTCGAATAAATATTAAATCTAAAAAGAAGTGGATCCCATATGACTCCAAACATTTATTGACCTAAATATTAATATAATGGGGCCATTACATATATGCAGCCGGGGCCAAAAACGTATTGTACATGATCTGTGGCTCTTTCGTCGCAGTGAACCATTAATCTTTAATAATTATATTGAACATGGGTGCATTAGAATGATATGTTGATCTTATTGACAGATGCAACGCGCATGCTTTGGAAGCATATCATTCTGCCTTAAATGTATAAACCCAATCTTGTCCTTTCGCTGGACTTTTACATATTTAATAAAACTATTTTTATTTCAATCTAAATAAATTAATGCTTTTGTTTGTACAAAATATTTTTCTATTTTTGTTGTTTTCAAGATTTTTCAAAATTGAATAAAATTATTCAAAGTTGAATATTCAAAATTCAAATTACTTGATTAATCATAGTTCTGATTAATCATAAAGTATGATTAATCGATTAATTGATTAATCAAAATACTGATTAATCAAAAAATTAATTATTCAATTAATCGCACATCCCTAATTTTTTTCATAATTTTTGGGGTTCCATTAAATAGGTAACCAAAAATTACCAAAATCGATGATTTAGACTACTACAAGAGCACAGTGGTGTATGAGCATTTTAGATTAAACATAATAACCAGAAAAATCGAAATCTGAGACATTTTCTATGAAAAAAATTTCTACGAATCTGAAAAGCGCTCAGAATAAAAAATTTTCCTCTAGGAAAAATGTCCCTCAGTCTAAACTTTTTCTATATAAAAAATGTTTTAGAATTTAAGACTCGTTCTATAGGAAAAATATCTAAGAATCTGAGACTTCTTCTTCAAGATAAATTGTATGATCATTTTGGATTTTTTATAGAAAAATATCTTTGTAGGAAAAATGTTTCATTATCAAATTAATTTTTTTACATAAGAAATGCTTCAAAAACTGCAACTTTTACTATAGGCCAATATTATTAGAACCTGAGAGTTCTTTTAAATTGTCTCTGAATCTACAACTTTACTATAGAAAATTTGTCTCATAATCTAAAAGTTTTTCATTAGGATAATTGTCTCAGAATCGGCCACTTTATCTATGGGAAAATTGTATTAGAATTTCAGACTTTTTCTATAGAAACAAGTTAGAAAATTATAGTCGGTCAAAACCAACCATATAATACCCTACACCGGAGTTTCCCGGAAAATGGGTCCCAAGTGCAAACCTGGACGGATGGTATCTATTTTTTGTTAAATCTTTAATAAGTGTAAAAAACACCCAAAAACCAAGTTTTAGTGAATTAGGCTTCTACTTGTTGCAAATACACCGCTTTAACTGATTATCGGGAGAAAATTTTATATGGGTCTAGGTCCAAAAATGGTCCAATAATAATCAGATTTTAATGGACAGATTTTTTTCAATTTCATTAGGCTTCGTCCTTCGTCCAAAAGAAGCTTAATTTTAAAATTTGAGTCGAATCGTTGATAATTGCGACCTGTATCGTGTTTACACCGTTACATGGACAGATGGACAGACAGACGGACGGACGGACGGACAGACTGATGGACGTACCGACGGACATTGCTAAATCGACTCAAAAAATGATTCTGAGTCGACCGGTATACTTGAAGGTGGTTATTGGACCAATATTTTGGGTAGTTACAAACATCAGCACAAAGAGTTGTGTAAGGCATAAAAATGTCTGTGAGACTTTTTTGAGCAAAAATTTGTAAAAAAAAAAAATTTAAATATTTTTTTTTATTTAATTTTTTAATTTTTACTAACAATTTCATTTGGAATAATTTTTTATTAAAAAAAAGTTGCCACTTTGAGGGTAAAATGATAAAGTATACCATGGTTGGAGAGTCTGAAAAAAATCAAAATTATTTTGAAATATTTAATCTAAAACACTGTGCTCTATGTGCACGTGAGTTTTATATTTAAGGGTTTTACTTAACTCTTCCTATCACTTGGGAAATACAAATTTACACAAACGTGTAAATGTATGCGTTATTGTGTGTATATAAGTAGTAGTAGCTTCTATTTATATTTTTTTGCTAAAGTATGTACAATGTACATATAAATATATTTTATACGAATGTTATTTAGTCTTAATATTTATATGCTTTTTTGCCTGCTTATTGTTATTTGTCTACAACACACACATACAAATAACCGAGTAGTTTGTATAATGTTCGTAAAACTACTACTACTATGACACACTATTTCCGGTAATAAGGTTTTCTTCCTTTCAGCAAACTCACACTTGTTTATTTCTTTGGTGTTATGTCTTTATTTTTTTTATATCGTTTTCTTTTCATTTTATATTTTGCTTCCATTTCTACACTTGGCACACTTAACATTGTTAATAAATATCGTAAATTTACTTTAATGTTGGTTGTTTTTCAAAACAATAGACTTTATTGTGTGGTATTTAAACTTGTACTATTTGGGTGTAAGTAGTTGGTAGTGTGTACCTTTAGGCCATATGATTTATATGGAGATTAAAAAACTGACAAAAGCCAAACACAGTTTTTCTTGTTAAATTATTTTAATATGGCTATGGTTAAAAATACTGAAGAGTTTATTTTTAGCTTAATATTTAACTAACTTAAATTGAAATAGGCTATAGTTTTAATTCGCAAAATTGGTGCGTAATGATATTTTAAGAAAAGAAAGGAATTGATTCGAAATTGCATTGAGGCAGTGTCAGTGGCCTTCATTCTGGCTCTGCACTGATTTGAATTAGAAACAAAAAACACAGTGAAAAAACACACGGACTTGACTGTATGGGTAAAGATTAGAGATGGCCGCTGTTCACGTGATTTGCATGATTCAAGTGAATCACGCGTGAGTGATTTTCATTTCAATCACGTGATTGTGAGTAAAAATGATTAATAAGTTTTTTGTCTGAATTTCCGAGAGTTGAATTTTTATATAATCAGCTAACAAAAATATTAATACGTATTCGACTCTACTCTCATTGTGAATTAAAAAACGAAAACTGATGATCGTGATCTTACTACGATGGTACAATTTTCGACTTTTAATTCCCAATGAGAGTTGAGTCAAATATGTATTAATATTTTAGTTTGATCATTAACGATTGTCATTGAAGACCCTTTGCTACATTTAGTATTTGGTTTTCATTTTTGCTAAAAATCTTGACAATGGGATCTGACAAATCCCGAAACACGTGTCGATTAAGTCTTGCAAAAAATGACCAACATAAATAAATTTAAAACAGAAAATTAATTTTCTTGAAAATTGTTCTATGAAAATATCATACACTCAAAATAATACATTAGTAGATTTACTAATTTTTTTATGCTAATGCTGGTTAGCTAACTTTTAGCTAATTTTTAGTTGAGATTAGCATGTAAGCAAAAATATCTTGTAAACTTCATTTAGCGCATTAGCAATTTTAAACAAAATTTGAACTAATTTTGTTTGCTTAATTTAAAATTGAGTTGACCAAATTTTTACAAGCTATTTTGCTAATATTAGCAAAAATAAATGGTATTTTTTTTTTTATTTTCAGAAAACTTAAAATGGCGCTATCTCGGAAACTAAGCCAGATAGAGCAAAATGGAGGCCTTTTTTGGTTCTCGGGCTCTCTCTTCATAGTATCGCCATTCATCTTCACATGCGTGGACCCTAATGGGTCCTAACTTTGGATCCAAAAAAGTTAGCTTTCCCGAAAATTTTAAATTGCTCATATCTCGGTAAATATTGCCAACACAACAAAAACTCCAAAAGCATTTTTGTAGCTCTCAACACGTAGAACAAGACAAAATAATCAAAAGCTCTCCGAGTAATATTTTTAAAGATATCGGGTTTTGTAATTCTCAAAACCCCGGTGGTCCCCTAAAATCACGTATCTCAAAAACTAAGCAAGGTAGAGCGAAACGGACACAAATTTTGGATCAAAAACTATGACGATTTTTAAGGAACCCAACTAGGTCTAGGCCCATCGGGGTCTGGACCTATCGGGTCGGTTTACAAGCTATTTTTGCTAATATTAGTTTTTTTTTTTGAGTGTACAACCTGTATCGAAGTATACGGTACACATGTTTTTTTTTCGCTAGACATTTAGTGTGGAATGCCTCATATTAGAGAAACAATTTACCATTAACAAAGCAAACTGGCATTTAAAATCCTACTGATAAAGACAGTTATAGTAGGTTTCCAGTGGCATGATTTGGGCATAATTTGAGGAAATCATGTCATTTTCTACATGTTTTCCCATACATTTTTCATATGCGCAAAATATCTCAAATTGGGTGTTTTGGTACAAAACATGTCGACTTTTTAAACTCACCACTTGTTTTGGTCAGTGCAACACTGTATTTTATATTCGAAAATAAAAGCTATTCATTCATAGTGAGTGTTCGCTAGAAGAAGACATTTTATTTTTTTTATACCCTCCACTCTAGTGATTGAGGGTATATATAAGTTTGTCATTCTGTTTGTAACTCATCGAAATATCGATCTGGGACCCCATAAAGTATATATATTCATGATCCCCGATCGATTTTAAGACATTCTAGCGATGTCCGTCTGTCCGTCTGTCCGTCTGTCCGTCTGTCCGTCTGTCTGTCTGTCTGAGGAAAATGCTGTCGCGGACAAAATATTGCACAGAGATGACTGAAACTTAACATATTTATTGGAAGTTCTACCGAGAAGTTTGGTGTTGCATTTGAGCGATATCGGTTCTGCGGTTCAAAAGTTATGAACGAAAATGTAAGCACACCTCAAAAATAGCAGTACATTCAACATAACCTAAAAATACAAAATGCTTTAATTCGGCTTCTGGTTGGCATATGTGAACGTAATTGAACACCAAATGGTATTTAAACAAGTACGAACACAAAAAAAATAAAAAATCGCGGATTTTTTTTACCAAAATTTTTTTTCGCGAAATTTTTTTTTTTTTTTCAAAAGTAATTTCCTTTTAAATAAAGTTTTTTGCAATAATCTTTTTGAAATTGTGGAGGGTATCACTACATTCGGCAAGGCCGAATTTAACTTTTTTACTTGTTATTATTAAAATAATTTACAATTGGTTGTTTAAGCATCTTTATTTAATTATAACAAACTACAAAATTAATTGTTTTTGGTAACTATTTTCTTAATTTTGTTGTTTTAACTATTATCTAGAGAAAACGTCAAATTAATCACAAAAATTCGTAATTAATTTGACGTTGCAAATCACTTCAACTTGAGTGGAAACAGCTCGAAGTGTTTTGCTCATATGAAGTGTTGTTGATCTCGATGGAAACATGGTTTTAAACTGGAACTGTCCGAAACCGGTATAGGAACCACAGCTTTTAGAAATTAAATGTTTCTTCTACACTGTTCTAACAGAAACAAGTAAAAAAGTTAAATTCGGCATTGCCGAATGTAGTGATACCCTCCACAATTTCAAAAAGATTATTGCAAACAACTTTATTTAAAAGGAAATTACTTTTGAAAAAAAAAAAAATTGAAAAAAAATTTCCGCGAAAAAAAATTTTGGTAAAAAAAAAATCCGCGATTATTTTCTTTTTTTGTCAAAAAATATGTTCGTACTTGTTTAAATACCATTTGGTGCTCAATTATGTTCACATATGTCAACCGGAAGCCGAATTAAAGCATTTTGTATTTTTAGGTTATGTTGAATGTACTGAAATTTTTGAGGTGTGCTTACATTTTCGTTCATAACTTTTGAACCGCTGAACCGATATCGCTCAAATGCAATACCAAACTTCTCGGGAGAACTTCCAATATATATGTTAAGTTTCAGTCATCTCTGTGCAATATTTTGTCCGCGAGAGCATTTTCCACAGACAGACAGACAGACAGACGGACAGACGGACAGAAGGACAGACGGACAGACGGACATCGCTAGAATGTCTTAAAATCGATCGGGCATCATGAATATATGTACTTTATGGGGTCCCAGACCGATATTTCGATGAGTTACAAACGGAATGACAAACTTATATATACCCTCTATCACTAAGTGGAGGGTATAAAAACAACAAATAAAAGTAAAAATTTTGAAAAACTTTTTTTGAACGCATTTAAAATTTACAGAAATTAACAAACTTTCTTGCAAATTCTTCGTAGAAAGAACAGTGATTAATCTTATTTTGAAGTCCCGATTATTTGTTTACCCTCCACGTACAAGGAAGGTATCTCACAGCTTACACTCCGATTGTCCTGCACTTTAAATATGTTATAGAGGAACAAAATCTAAGATTTACCGGTTTTTTTTATCGGCTATCGTGGAGGATAAAGTGGGGAAATGGGAGGGTGAAAACTGATTTTTTTTTTTTTGGTTTTTTCGATTTTTTTCGTATTTCTTCCAAAGGAACTATATGAACATTATATATGGATGGAAAAGTTTTTTTAGGGCCTGTTCAATAGTGTGCCGAACTTGGCAAAATTATTTCTTTTAAGTTGGTTTTTGTCAAAAATGTGTAAATGTTGAGCTACTTTGTATGGAGAAGTATACACGTACGATCCCCAAATTCATATATAATAATCTCTATTATGTTTAAGCCGACACGTGTGTTTGCTTTTGGCGGAATTCCTGTTAGTTCGGCTTTTATTCAGATTTCCCCGAAAGGCCATCATTTTTCATATGGTGGCAACCCTTTTTTAAACCACCGGGATAGCCGATAAAATGTAGCAGGTTTAACTTAGTGTTCGGTACCTATTAACATATATAAATTGCTGAGCAATCGGAATGTAAGCTATGGGATACCTTCCTTGTTAGTGATAAAAGGAATACATAAGTTTGTCATTCTGTTTGTAACTCATCGAAATATCGGTCAGGACCCCATAATGTACATATATTATTGATCAGTGATCGATTTTAAGACATTCTAGCAAAGTTCGGCTGTCCGTCTGTAGATATGGTGATCACGGCCAAACTACTAAACAGATATGGCAAAGACTTGGCATATGTACTTGTTGTTGCCCTATGTAGTTCAAAAGATATGAACGAAAATGTAAGGACACCTCGAAAATTTTGGTACATTCAATATAACCTAAAATTCAAAATGCTTTAATTTGGCTGCTGGTTGACACATGTAAACAGAATTGAGCACCGGATGGTATTTGAACAAGTACAAACACATTTTTGAACAAAAAAAAATGTCTCCTACTTGGGTAAATACCGGATGGTATTATTTTGCAACATTGCCAGACATGGTCTATATTTTAGACACAAATGTTAGGTGTTGCCATATTTCCAAATATACTGATTATTGCCACATAGCACACAGGGCCAGCATGATCGTATTCCGGCCAAAAGTCTTTATCGTTGTTGGATCCGTCTGAAAATGTGCTTCTAAAGGAATTCGTGGTCGCTGATTTTAAAATTTAGCTAAAAACAAACAAAAAAAAAATGGCGCATCCAATATGGCGGATAATTTTTTTTAATAATTGTCTGATTTAACTCAAATTTTGTTTTATGCGGGTCTTGGAGTTACTGAATAAGAATTGCTACTCCGAATTTTGAAAAACAAAATGGCGGACTAAATATGCTTCTTAATGTTAAAAGAATGATCCAACTCAGGCCAAAAGTCTTTATCGTTGTTGGATCCGGCTGAAAATGTGCTTCTAGAGTATTTCGGGGTCACTGATTTCAAAATTTAACTAAAAACAAAAAAAATCAAAATGGCGCATCCAATATGGCGGACAAATTTTTTTAATAATTGTCTGATTTAACTCAAATTTTGTTTTAAGGGGGCCTTGGAGTTACTAAATCTGAATTACTAACGTGAATTTTGAAAAACAAAATGGCGGACTAAATATGCTTAGTAAAGTTTGTTACAAGTAATTAAAAAACAGTTATATTCCTTTTCTTTGTTGAAGCTAGCTGAAAGTGTGGCCTAGTAAATTTCCGGGTCTGTTATCTTAAAATCGAACTGATAAAATTCAATATGGCGGCTAGATTTCTTAACTTTGTCTGATCTAACTAAAAATTAGTTTTTAGAGTATTAAGAGTGTCTGAAGTTAAATCTACTCACATAATTTTTATATATGGGACATTCCAGGCCAAATCACTCACTTTTAGACCCGACCCCTTGCGATTTATTTTATTTTAGGATATGTTTTAGCACTTATTAAATGCAACTTGGACACCAATTTTCAGCCTTTTATTCCAAGATGGTGTTGAGTAATCAATTTTTCAAAATGGCGATTTTTTAAAAAAAATCAAAAAATTTAAATTTTCAATTAATTTTGACCAGTTAAAAATATAGATATCTTAAAAAAAGTTGGACAACGTTTTATTGGTATTAAAATGCAGTTTTAGAAAAAAAAAATACTAAAAAATTCTTCGAAGTAATTATCACTTATTTTTTAACGTTTAAAAATTAAAATCGACTTTTTGAAAAAGTCCGAAACCTTCGATTTTTTTGTAAAAAACTCTAAAAATTCTACTCTAAATTACGCAACTTTTAAGCTATAACTCGAGATGTGATCACAATTCTTTCTATTTTTTTTTTCAAATTTTTAAAATTGCACTTTTTATTTTTTGGGTCTGATTTTTTTTTGTGGAGCTTAAAAAAAAAAAAAAAAATTACTAGATACTGACCCTAACTTACCCAAGATATATTCATTTGGAGGTAAAAATACGTCTCACAAAAATTAAGGACGATCGGACATGGGTAAGGCGTTCAGCATGGACCTTAAAATATTAAAAAAACGGATTACAAGGAAAAATATGATTTTTCTTCTGTTTTCGCAATTTTTTTGGTATTTTGAATTAATTATAAATTCAAGTGGCTACAGAACTATGATGTGGAGTAAAATACCTTTCTAATAAGGTACTTAAACCTAAAATCGGTTAAAAATCAGCCAAGTTATTACAACTTCCCCAGGCATCTAACGAGTGTCACACCACGTGATTAATGAATTCGAGTCCCATTTTTTAAATTTATTGAAATTATCTACTTTAATAACATTTTTTTCTTATTCATGTTTCAGTGTAATGTTTTTTTTGTTTTTCCAAATTTAAAAATTAAAAATTTTAAAATGGAGATTTCAAAATAGTGTTGAAAAATGGAGGTATTTTTAGCATTAATTTAAATCATGTTAGCAAAACACAATATCATAAATAGTTGTCATCTAATAACATTTGAACTTGAAGAATAAAAAAATGTAATTTCAGTAGAAAATTTCAATAAATTTTTAAAATTGTATCGTATTGCTTAATCAAGTGGTCTGCCACACATTAGATGCCTGGGGAAGTTGTAATAACTTGGCTGATTTTCAACCGATTTTAGTTTCTGGTACCTTATTAGAGAGGCATTTTACTCCGTATTATAATTCTGTAACCACTTGAATTTAAACTTAACTGAAAATACCAAAAAAATTTAGAAAACAGAAAAAAATCCATATTTTTCCTAGTAATCCGCTTTCTAAACTTCAAGGCCCATGCGGAACACCTTACCCATGTCCGATCGTTGTTAATGTCTGTGAGACGTATTTTTACCTCGAAATGAATATATCTAGGGTAAGTTAGGGTCAGTATCTACCAACTTAATTTTTTTTAAGGACAATACAAAATAAATCAGAGTCAAAAAATATAAGGGGCAATTTTCAAAATTTAAAAAAAAAAATAGAACGAATTGCGATCACATCTCGGTTTATGGCTTAAAAGTTGCGTAATTTAGAGTAGAACTTTTAGACTTTTTAAAAAAAAAAATCGAAGGTTTCGGACTTTTTCAAAAAGTCGATTTTAATTTTAAAACGTTAAAAAATAAGTGATAATTACTTCGAATAATTTTTTAATATTTTTTTTCTAAAACTACATTTAAATACCAACAAAACGTTGTCCAACTTTTTTTAAGATATCTAAAGTTTTAACTGGTCAAAATTAATTGAAAATTTCAAGTTTTTAATTTTTTTGAAAAAATCGCCATTTTGAAAAATTGATTACTGAACACCATCTTGGAATAAAAGGCTGAAAATTGGTGTCCAAGTTGCATTTAATAAGTACTAAAACATATCCAAAAATAAAATAAATCGAAAGGGGTCGGGTCTAAAAGTGAGTGATTTGGCTTGGAAAGCCCCATATATATATTTTTTATTTTTGATATAAATATGGAAATGGTGTAAATGACTTACTTAGTTTCAGAAAAGCTTTTGGAAATGGTGACGACGAATTATTTACTATTTTTCTTTATTTTGGAAATTCAATAAAAAATCTTTGAATTTAATTGGAAATGGTGTAACTGATATTTTCCATAATTCTAAAAAAAACTAGAAATGTAGATATTTTTTTTTTTCTTCACTTAAGGCACTCTCTGACGATAAAAACAACTATTCAAGCCGTAAAACATTATTTTAGGTTAAATTATTTTTTTAAAACGAAATCTCGGACCACTGCATATATAGCTGTAATTTCGCCATTTATCATTTCGAGCAAGTTTCGAGAATTTTTCGGCGCGAGGTAAATGGCTAAAAGATTAAAACTTTTTTCACAAAAAACGCGAATTGCTGCCAGGCAAAATAAGTTATATTTGTTCATGTTATTTTCGTTACAAAGACTTATATATAAGGTTGAACCACTCAAACAAAATGTCAAACATTAGCAATAGAAGTTTGGAAAAAAAATTAAAAAATTATCTCCACTTTTAAAATTTTTTTGAAGACCTCTCAAAGGAAAGGGTGTAATTGGATCATAAAGATAAGTTTAGAAAACCTGCTTCTATATATGCCCAACAAACTGGTAAACATTTTTTTGAGAATTTACAGATAAGGACTTTTGGCCGGAAATCGATCTGTCTGGCCCTCTGTGCATAGGGCGACTAATAGTCGTTATTTTTTTTTTACCAAAATTTTTTTTTAACGGATTTTTTCAAAATTCTTTTATTTTTATTTTTTTTTTGCAAAAAACTTTTTTACTTTGTGGAGGGTATCAATACATTCAGCAAAGTCGAATTTAACTTCTTAACTTGTTTTTTATAGTCTGAGTCTCACAAGAATTTGATTTGTAGCTTTTTTAATTGCGTTTTGGGATATAAAAAGTACATTAATCAAAGACACAACATTATCTTAGAAAATTTTAAGATTTTTTTTTAAATTACCGATTTTTGGTTTGAAGAACAGATAAAAAATGCTTAAAAAATACAAATTTTCCCACGATTTTTTTTGCGTTGCGTTAAAAATATTTCGGAATTAAAATCAATCCGAATGTTTCCAAGTCCCAACATTTTTTTGTTAAGCTTTTGAATTTTCGGTAACCATTTTTTTTGGTATTTTTCTCCATTTTGTGGTGCAAGAAAATATACAATAACACAGTACAACAGTTCCAACGATTCACAGTGGGAAAAAACACCAATCTGGCAGGAAAAAAATCATATCTTCTAAACTATTGGTCTGATTCGATAACAATACTTGGAGATTTTATAGCTAAGGATATGAGCTTTTTGTATAATGAATAATAAGGAACTGTTTTTCAATACAGGGTGCCCCAAAAGGTGTTATATACGACTACCTCAGGAGTATTTTTTTTTGTACCTGTTAGCTGTGGAAAATTATGTTTAAAATAAGAATTTTATACTTTTTGAAAAGTAAATGGGGTTATCAAATATTGTAAGTGAAATCTGATAGCATTTGGACATATACCCTACATCCAGTATATAACTAAAATAGGAGTCTTAGCACCTGATTGCATAAGCATATACGAATTTTTAGTTAAGCTTTTGTCAATGTATAGTGCCATTGCCTCTTCTGGTGTGTATTATGTCGGTGCTTCAGAGGGGTAAAATACGGCTTTTTTCATCTTTGTAGCCCTTTTTGGTGTTTTTTTAATTTCATCTAATAATTGGGCTGCATTCTCTTTCCAGATTTGTACAGAATTACTTTCGTAGCGACCAATAATTATTCCTTGATGTTATTTTGTACAAGATCCGAAACACGACTCTTGGATTTTTTTGTCGTTTCCAAAAAAGTCTTCAAAGGACGACCTCGAGGTTGTGACGGTCCTGGTTCTTCGTGTTCTACTAGAAAATCTATATTTTCATTCAACCATATATTGTAATGATTTTCAAAACTATATAAATTGCGAGAAACACTGGCCCATCTACATTTAAATTTACTACATAAATCTCGCACACAACAGTTAGTTTTTTATAGCTATCATTCTCGTTGCAGATGTTATTTCCAAGTTTGGACAAGATATAATTGATAACTGTTGAGTTCCGATCAGAAGCACTGTCGCATTTACGCCAAACTTCAAATATATCTCTCTGTTGAAATGACATGTTAAACAAATTAAAAAAAACTAAAGAGTTTATTAACCAATTCAAATGATAGTATTAAATATATTATTATTTATAACAATATTTTTATTAAGAATTTTTTCACCAACTGAATGCGAATTAAATCGGTTATTTAAAAATCATAAAATCAAAAATTATCTTAATTCAGCACGAACTTTTTTCAAGATTTCGACGCTCTACTATGTTAAAAACAAATTACTAACAATCCTTCGCGATTCTCGACATATACGTGAGTCACGTTCATCGCTGCCTAGGTTTATAATTATAATTATTGAAAGACCAAAATTACAAAAATAATTTTTAAAAATCGCTACGCAGGCCTACGCAGCTAATTTTTTTAATAATAATACTTCATTATATGTAGAATAATCTATAATTAAAGATTAAACAGCATCTGACAGCGTTTTTTTTGTAGCTCCATAAGAATTTAAACAAGTTAAAAAAAAACATTGTTTATGTAATTCGTTACGAGGGTGCCTTCGCAAAACAGATAACGTTTGGAAATTTATACATAATATACCTAATAGCACCCTTTAAAAGAAATCAAACACTTGGTAGGTAACGGCTTACCCTTTCCGATACACGGCAATGACAAGTTTACTATTATAAACAATTAACTGTGATAGCCCAATAAATTGTCAACATTTGATAGTGTGTATTTCCCTAATGGGTTAACTAAATTTTAAGTTCTTTACGGTTTTAAGTGCAGTCACTATCCCGCTTTAAAATCACATTAAAACTTTGTTAAAATCTGTTAGTTATATTTTGAATTATTTCCCGCTAGATTGGCAATTTTTCCCACTGTGCGATTGATTCTGGTAGAGGAGACAAAAAAAAAAATATATGTGTGTCGGCATTTTGCAAGATCACTTCAGAATTTTATTTTAGAGACGGTTAAAGTTTCCTAGCTTTTGCCTACTCTTGCAAAATAGTTTTATATCCCGTTATGCTGCAAGAACAGGACAAAGCTGGGAAACTTTAACCATCTCTAAAATAAAATTCCGATGTAATTTTTCAAAATAAAACCAAAATAATGAATCCGTTTCATTTATGTCACTAAGTTTTTTTTTTGTGCATAGGTAATGCACAAAATCCATTAGGAAAGATTCTTAAGCAAACAAATAAAAATCTTTTTGCACAAACCATTTTAAATTTATCTTAAAAATTAGTTTCATCCATTTTTAGTCCACCAGTTTTTTTATTGTATTCATGCGTATGTTACAGACCTTAAGTTAAACATTGACCTGAACCTTATGTTTTTGACCATTAAAACATGTCATTATTGCTTGTCATAAACAATGTAACCACAAATTTTGCATACGACAACATTAAAAAAATGATACAAAAATTTTTAACAAAAAAAAAATTTCATATTAACTGCTGATAAAAATGTCTTTTTTTAATGCTGACAATGACAGAACATCACCGATGTTAATAACAATGTTGATAGTGATGGCTACATTGATGATAATAACAATGATGACGATGATGGCAATGAGTCAATGGCCAAAAAAAACCAAACAAAACAAAATATTATCACTCATAATATTACTTGAATTTTCAAAATACCTAACAAAGGTTCAGTTCATAGCCAACGATAAGTGAACCATTTGGTTTTCCCTGCCATTTAAGGACCAATATTAATATTAGAGCATCCATGAAATGTATGGGATGTAGAAAAGTCTTTTTAACATGACTTTGTTTTTAGGCTGGTGTTAAATTTTAAAAGTGACGCAGGACCCCAGTTTGACTATATAATCTAACAACTAAAAAAAAGAAAATAAGAATTACTGGTTATATTTTCTTAGAAAACGGTTTGTAACTTGGAAAATTTGTCAAATATGTGCAATATTTTTAATTTTCAAGACCCCATATCACGAGTACTACACGCAGAGAAGAGATATGATTGTAGCAACCATAATTTAAGAGCGTCATATTATGATTGAACATTTTATCATAACTTGTTTGTAGCAATAACATTTTTGCAGCAACCATAGTATGATCCTAAATATTCGAAAAATTATAATTTAGGACCATAATATGATTGGAACAAAAATTTTATGATTGCTAAAATTTTAATCATAATATGACGCTCTTAAATTTTGGTTGCCACAATCATATCTCTTATATGAGTGTACAATAGGGTGGCTCGTTTTAGGGCTTTTCTCTCTGATCAAATTCTAATACCCGCCAAAAGTGTCGGTTCCCTAAGGGTAACTCACATGCAAAATATCACTCCGATCGGAGTTTATCTTCTGTCTCCACTTTGAGCCTCAAAATTGTGGTTTTTGCAAAAAAGGACTTTTAAAAAAAAAAAATTGATTTTTTTTATTAAAATAATTAAAAAATTATTTTTGTATAATATTTGATCGTAAATACTTAAATATGAAATTTAAAGATTTTACGATATCATTAACCCGTTCAAACTTGATACCAAAAAAATACCATGATTTTGAAAGCATTCTTAAAACACCTTTTTTCAAAATTTGAAAATTTTATTAAAAAAAAAAATTAAATATATAACTTTTTCTTACTGAATTCATTAAGAACACCTTGGAGAAGAAAAATGTGAAATATGGAGGATATCCGTCGGGCCACTTTTCGGGAATCGCGGGGGGAAGTTAGCGGATTTCAAGGAAATGTTGGTTTTATCAATAATTTGGATTAATAAAATCCAAGTTGGGGTACAAAACACAAAAGCCGTTTTATACTTGTTTATAGCACAAAATATAAGCTCTAAACTTCAAATTTTCTGCAGGGGTCATTTTTGACCCCCAGCCAATGTGGGTTAAAGACGTCCTAGATTGGTAAGATTTCATGACAGACTTACAGTTATCTAATAGAATGCTACGACACCAAAAAACCGTTAATTTGCCCACAAATTAAATTTATAAGATTTTATTCATCCAAATTATTGATAAAACCAACATTTCCTTGAAATCCGCTAACTCCCCCCCGCAATTCCCGAAAAGTGGCCCGACGGATATCCGCCATATTTCACATTTTTCTTCTCCTAGGTGTTTTTAATGAATTCAGTAAGAAAAAATTATATATTTAAAATTTTTTTTTAATAAAATTTTCAAATTTTGAAAAAAGGTGTTTTGAGAATGCCCCTAAAATCATTTTTTTGGTATCAAGTTTGAACAGGTTAATGATATCGTAAAATCTTTAAATTTCATATTTAAGTATTTACGATCAAATATTATGCAAAAATAATTTTTTAATTATTTTAATAAAAAAAAATTTTTTTAAAAGTAATTTTTTTCAAAAACCCCAATTTTGAGGCTCAAAGTGGAGACAGAAGATAAACTCCGATCGGAGTGATATTTTGCATGTGAGTTACCCTTAGGGGACCGACACTTTTAGTGGGTATTAGAATTTGATCAGAGAGAAAAGCCCAAAAACGATCCACCCTAGTAGCGCACCCCATTCCATAACAACACCTTTTATGATCTGTCGGCTATGCAAAAACTGTTTTTATTGTCTCAAATCACCGAAAACAATTGAATCCGTCTAATGCAACGGTATTATTTTTTTTTTCGTCGGAATAAATTACTTTGACAAATTTCTCAGACCATGTCATTGTATTCCTGCAGAGGTTAAGGCGCTGCTTACTACGTTTGGCATTCATCGATTAGTTTTTGCAAAATTTTCGACGAGCTATGAACTCACTTGACTTTTAAACGCAACGGACTGTACAAATACTCGCATTAATGCCACTTTCTTTGAGAATTTTGAAAGATGTCGGCGTAGAATTTGGGGAAATTCTTAAAATTTTTGTCGATCTCGTTCAGTTGTTGCCATTTGAGTTCGCCCATTCATGTTTTGTCCATAGTTCTGAATGTTTTTAGATAATTGCATACAGCAGTTTTTTCCTCTCTATTATTTCCGCGATTTCAACGACCTTTAACAATTTAATCTTCAAAATCAGTACTTTTTCCTTATCGGAAGAGCTAAGAGCTTTGGGTGTCCCATTTTTATTGAAATTCAAAACAAAACTGTTTTGTTTTTATTGTTTGAGGTATTGCTATTCATTACAAATTGGATTCAGGTCCTTCTTTGTCTGTATTAGTGCCCCCCATTTCCCGGTTCTCGCTATTCCCGGGAATACCGGTATTCCTGGTTCTGGTATCGGTATTCCCGTTTCTGGTACCGGTTTCCCGGTTCTCGATATATTCCCGGGAATACCGGTATTCCCGGTTCTGATCCTGGTACCTGGTTTTCAAAAACAAAAAAATACTATACCATTAAATATTTAAATTACACTTTTTAATCAGTATTTCAAAAATATTTAGGTGTGTTTGTAAAATTATTTAAAAATCATTTAACTATTTTTTTCTTAAATTCATTAAAAATGGAAATGGGGGTTTTCACATGTTTTGTATATTTTTTTTTAAAGCAAAGAAAAAATTTTAATTGTACGAAATTTTACAAAACATACATACCGGTAGTCACGGGAATACCGGTAATATCGTTAGAATCGAACCCGGGAATAATTCAAGAATCGGGAAACCGGTACCATTTCCCGGTAATACAGAGAACCAGGAATAGGCGCTTAGGTTAGGTTAGGTTAGGTTAGGTTAGGTTAGGTTAGGTTAGGTTAGGTTAGGTTAGGTTAGGTTAGGTTAGGTTAGGTTAGGTTAGGTTAGGTTAGGTTAGGTTAGGTTAGGTTGTAAGTGGCTGCTGACGTTTTACGTCAACACACTTAGACTCTGAGGTCCATTGTGATACCACGGGATCGTAATAGGTTTCCCTACTAGTCCCTGTCGTTAAACCAGTTTGAGCTTCTTATGAAACTCCTTAGATGTTGAATTTTGACATCCGACAAATCAGAAAGATCGTACAGCTCCCTAGATCCCAGTGAAGCAAGTCGCTGACCAGAAAGTGCCGGGCAATGGCAAATAAAGTGTTCGATAGTTTCCAACTCCTCTTCATCCATGCAACTTCGGCAAAAGTCATTCGACGGCACATTTAACCGCTCTGCGTGCTTCCCTATAAGACAGTGTCCGGTAATTATAGAAACCACCGTCGAAATCTCTCCTCTTGGAAGCGATATCAGCTCACTTGTGCGCCCCTGATTAAGAGAAGGCCAAATCAGTCGTGTTGTCTCACACGTCCATCCATTTGCCCATCTTTGATTAGTCTCCGTCGCAGAACAAAGCCGTAGGTTTTGCTTGCAAGTTTCTAGAGGCATACCAACACATTCCAATTCTGTTGGAACCTGTAAGGTAGTTCCTAGTCTTGCAAGCTCATCGGCTTTGCAATTCCCTGGAATGTCTCTGTGCCCTGGGACCCATATGAGTCGTATGTTAAACTGCTTGGCCATCTCATTTAAAGACGTGCGGCAGTTAAGGGCAGATCTTGTTTTCAGAAACATTGAATCCAGGGACTTGACCGCGGCTTGACTGTCAGTATAGATGTTGACTGCGGTTGTAGACAAGACATTGCAGCTCAACCAGTCAGCCACTTCCTTTATTGCCAGCATCTCTGCCTGGTAAACACTGCAATGATCTGGCAATCTACGAGCCAGGCTCAATCCAAGCTCTTCCGAATAGACCCCAAAGCCCACTTGTTCGTGCAGCCTCGATCCATCTGTGTAAAAATTTATGGTAGCTCCTCTTCCCGGAGTATCCCCCATCCAAGACTCCCTGGATGGTATCATAGTGGTAAAGTGGCGCTCAAAAAGGCTCAAAGAGGGAGCACAATCCACATTTTGTGGTATTGTTATCTTTTTCAAGATCGCGCTATGGCCACAATCGCTGTTCCTCCATTGCAGCGTGCTATTAAGTCGAATAGCCGACGCAGCTGCATACTGCCTACCCAATATGTCCAAGGGTATCAGGTGAAGGAGGATTTCTAATGCAGCCGTAGGTGTAGTACGAAGAGTACCAGTGATGCACATTGACGCCATTCTCTGTACCTTCATGATAAAGACACAGTTCGCTTTTGTTTCTAAAGCAGGCCACCAGACAATGATTCCATACAGCAAAATTGGACGCACCACTGCTGTATAGATCCAATGAACGACTTGAGGGCTAAAACCCCATCGTTTTCCAATGGCCCTTTTACAGGAATACAAAGCAATCGTTGCTTTTCTCACCCGTTCCTCAATATTACGCCTGAAATTCAGCATTCTAGAAAAACTCCAAGATACTTGGCTCCATCTGAGAAGTTGATTTCAGTACCGTCCAGAGAAATAGGATCGAAAGCAGGAATCTTAATTTTCCTTGTAAATAAAACAAGCTCTGTTTTACTAGGATTAACTCCTAGACCACAGTCTCTTGCCCATTTAGACAGATCTTTCAGAGAACCCTGAAGAATGTCCCGCAATGTTGGCAGATGCTTCCCCTTTACCGCTATCGCGACATCGTCAGCATATGCGACAACAGGACAACCATGTGCTTCTAGAGATAGTAGCATTGAATTCAGTGCCAGGTTCCAAAGAAGCGGCGAAAGAACACCTCCTTGTGGTGTGCCCCTATTGACAAATCGAGATATGACGGACGCTCCCAATTCAGACGTTATACGTCTACTGGCAAGTAGGCTTTCCGCCATTAAAACGATTTCACGCTTTACTCCCAGACCAGACAATGCCAATTTTATCGATTCTGGGATGACATTACTAAAAGCCCCCTCAATATCAAGAAAGGCCACCATAGTGTACTCCTTTACCGAAAGCGATCTCTCGATGGTACCAACGAGCTCATGAAGAGCTGTTTCCGTTGATCGTCCCTTGCTGTATGCATGTTGCTTTGTCGAAAGCAACCTCTGGTCAATCACTCTACGCAAATATGAGTCTATCATTCGTTCCATTGTCTTTAACAAAAAAGAAGACAGACTAATTGGTCTGAAATCCTTCGGAGCTGTGTGGGAACTTTTACCAGCCTTCGGGATAAATACGACTCTGGTATCCCTCCATTTTAAAGGAATATACGACCAGTTGATGCATGCTGTGTATAGATTATACAGCAACGGGGCTATATAGTTATACCATCAGGTCCCGGGGATTTATAGGGCCTGAAGCTTTTTATTATTTCCGAAGCAATTTCAGATGCTTGGGCGTCAGAACGTTCCAAAGCTTGAAACGGCGTCATGGAATTGCCCGGAAAATTCGTGTTTAAAAGGAGATCCAGCGACTCTCCACTGGAGGAAGACCACACCCCATTAGGATCTTTCAGGTATCCCAGGGTGCAAGGAGAAGAAGCCAGAACCTTGCGCAGCCTGGATGCCTCAGAAACGTCTTCTATGTTTCCACAGAAGTTTTTCCAAGAATCACATTTTGCATTTCTGATCATCTTTTTATAACTCTTAAGTTGCAGCCTGTATGCAGACCAGTCCTCGTCCGCTCTTGAAAATTTAGCCTTATTAAAGAGCTTTCTGCAGGAATCTCTGCTCGTCTGCAACTCATTTGACCACCAAGGTGGCTTTTTTTTTCCCTCTAGGCTTTGCTGAAGGGCAAGACGCATCCAGGCACCTATTACAAACATTTGTTATATGGTCAACCAGACAGTCAATTTCCGCCAATCTATGCGGTTCAGATAAGGGTACTTCATCCAAAAGCAAAGAAAAAGTCTCCCTATATTTCACCCAGTTTGTTCTCCTCAGATTTCTAGAGACTGTCTCAACCGGGGCACGCTCCCTGAGTAAAAACTCAATGTAGCGATGATCTGAGAAAGAATGCTCTTCCAAAACTCTCCAGTCATCAATTCTATCAGACAATGTATCTGATACAAGTGTTACGTCAAGAACCTCTTGCCGCGTACTTGTAACGAAAGTTGGTTCACCACCCTTGTTACAAATATACAGGTTAGTGCTTAACAAAAACTCCAAAAGTGATTCGCCTCTATCATTTGTGTCTGTACTACCCCATATCGAATGATGTGCATTAGCATCACAACACACTACTAACTGGTGTCCCCTAGATTCAGACTCCCGAATTAGACCGACAACCTTCTCCGGGGGTATTGTCCCCGGATTAGGAAAATACGCAGAGGCGAGCCAAATAGACTTCCTATGAAGCTCTAAGCTAGCCGCTGTAACATCCATATCACTAAAAGTTGATAAAAAGAATATATTTAAGCAGGCACGTACGCAGGGGGGGTGCCCTGGGGGCCCGGCCCCCCCCCCCCCCAAAATGATTTGACAATATACAAATTTTAAGACTTTGCACTACAAAATATACGTTTGTTAACAAAAAAGGCTCAGTATTATTTTTTTTATCTCTTCTAACGAAGGTTTTTTTCTAAAAATTTCAAAATATTGAAAAAATTTTCATAAAAAAAGAATTTTGTGTGGGTTTAAATTCGTAAACTTTTACGGTAGTGAATAAAATACCTTTAAACGGTTATTTCGACAGGCCAAGTAAGTTATGCATCGTAAATACTATTCCATTGCTTTTCTCTCGACTCTAGTTAAAGCCTCTGCCACATTTGACTATATTTGTGATCACCGGAAAAAATTTTGATATTTTAAAATAATTTTTTTTTATTTCTTCAGAAATACAAATGGTAAAAACGAAGATTTTTTATGAAATTTGTCAAAGGGTTTGAAATTTTTGTAATGTTTCAGAACACATGCATTGAAAATTGTGTCGTATACACAAATTTGAAGCTTTTGTAATTCCAAGTTTAATCAAATTTGACAATTTTTAAATCCATACTCTGAATCTGGAACAATATATCAAGAGTACTTCTCTTTTGCCACCAATGTCAGGGCTGGCAAGTAAGACTCTGAATACCACTAAAGTTTTTTTTTAATATCTAAATAAAACTGAAAAAAATTTATTGACAAAAAATATTGTGAATTTAAGAACTTTTCTTTACAAAAATATCTCAGAATCTATTTATTTTCTCATTCAATAAATGGATAAGAGATTTTTAAAGATCATAATAATTGTTTTCATTCTATTTCTGTACGATAAATATTTTAGAATCAAAGAATTTCTCTATACAAAAAACGTCTTATAATCAGTGTATTTTCTTTACGAAAAATCATTCAGAATCGGAAAAATCTATACGAAAAATGTATCAGAATCTTGAAATTTTTCTATACCAATTTGAAATATTTTTCTTAAAATAAATTTTTCTGTACGAAAAATGTGAGAATTCATCTATGCAAAAATGTCTCAGGATCTCAGAAATTTTCTATACAAATTTGAGATTTTTCGTATAGACAAATTCACTATACGAAAAATATCTCAGAATCTAAGAAATTTTCAATGCGAAAAATTTTTCAGAATCTGAGAATTTTTCAATACAAAAAGTATCTCAGATAATCTCAAAATTTTCCATACGAAAAATGTCTCAGAGTCTAAAATTTTTTTTTTTTACGAAAAGTGTCTCAAAAGCTGAAAGCTTTTTCTATACCATAAATGTCTTAGAATCTGAAAGTTTTTCTGCACTAAAAATAACTCAGAATCTAAGAATTTTTCTTCACGAAAAATGTTTCAGAAATGGAGAATTTTTCTATAAGTAAAATGTCTCAAAATGAAAACACCTTTTTCATAAAACCTCAGAGTTTTTCTATACAAAAAATGTCTCTGGGGTCCCCTGTAGGCTAGTTGGTAGCGTGCTAGCCTATGAAACAGGGAGTCGTGGGTTCGATTCCCACCAAAACCCTTGGTCGAGTTCGCTACAACGAGACGACGGTCATTGTTACCAGTTCTCGGTTAGGTTAAAATTATTTAAAATGAGTTGTAAATAAAAATTGGAAAAATAAATAAAACTGATCATTGGATCAAATTATTATTATTATGTCTCAGAATCTAAGAATTTTTCTATACGAAAAATGTTTATAATCGGAGAATTTTTCTACACGAAAAATTGCTCAGAGTTTTAGAGTTTTCTTGTACAAAAAATGTCTCAAAATTTTAAAATTTTCTATGCGAAAAATGTTTTAAATCGTAAGTAAAGTAAAAAATTGTCTATGGTTAAAATGTCTTGGAGTTATGATGTTTTTTGTTCAAAAACTGTAGAACTAAAAATATTTCCTAAAATTTAAGGAGTCTTTCGTTCCAAAAATGTTTCAGTATCTTTGATTTTATTACGATGATATGTATCTTAGAATTGGAGAATTTTGTATACCAAAAATGCTCTTAGAAGTTGTCTGCATAAATATGGTTTATAATCAAAAAACTATGAAAAAATTTATGAACAATTCAAAAAGGTGTCCCTTAGTTTTCAGTTTTTACTCGTAAGGTATTTTTGAGATTTTTTAAAGAAAAGTTGCCTAAATTTTCAAATTCTTTAAAAAAAAAAAAATTACTTCTTCCCAATAAGCACATTTAAAATTCAAGTGCAAATCAAGTATAAATCAAGTGTAAATCAAGCCTTTATTTCCAGTCTATGCTTGATTTATACTTGAATTACACTTGAATTCAATAGTATTCTCCGGCAAAACGGATACTTGAATTCAAGCGCTGTTTTTACGCTTGAAAACCAGGGAAAAGGCTGTAAAAACAGGGCTTGAATTCCAGTGTCCGTTTTGCTGGAGTATGCTATTGAATTCAAGTGTAATTCAAGTATAAATCAAGCAGGGGCTGGAATTTAGGGCTTGATTTACACTTGTTTTATACTTGATTTGCACTTGAATTTTAAAATTGCTTATTGGGTTTTTTATCTTAAATTTAAAATTAATGTTTTGTTTTCTAAAAATGTAAAAAAAATTTAAGTGAAAAAATGTTCAAGCGAAAAAACAAAATTTTGAAAAAAAAAAAAATTTTGGGCCCCCCCAAAATAAATTCCTGCGTACGTGCCTGTATTTAAGCCATTTTTTGCCAAGATGCAGGCTCTTGGTGAGCCCTCACCTTTGGCAACCACCAACTTAAACCCAGGGGTCTTCAATCCGCAAACCCTGCTACCCCGCACCCAGGGCTCTTGGATAAAAACCAAGTCAACTGCTCCTGTCGTCAGGCGCAGCAAGAGTGCAACTGAGGCTGCCTTACAGTGATGGAGGTTTTTTTGTAGGAACCGCAACATCTTGTTTTATTTCCACCATCCTTTCCACCACCGTGTTATTGGCTTCATCCTCCGTGTTATCAAAGAGGTCGCATTCGTCCCCAGATTCGGTTTCGAATAAGCCAGATATATATCCCATCTGTTCTGAATCGGAGGCAACAGAACTCTCCGAATTCCTCACTGCATGGGCCTCGTCCTGAATGTCACCCATCGTGGCATCAGCTTTATCCTCCATGCCATCACAGAGGTCGCATTCGTTACCAGATTCGGTTTCAAAAATGCCAGATGCATCTCCCATCAGCCTAGAATCGGCCAGCTGAATATCAACCTTCTCCCGATTCTCCTCCTCAGCCGACTCTGCCACTGGCTTGTCTGAAAAAGTCTTCTGGTCGCCCTTGTAGACATTGACTCTTATATGAAAAAATCCAAATCTAATAATGCCGTCAGTCCTGGCTAAAAGCGGAAGCGATTCCTCATTAACCAAGACCACTGCTTGACGACGAGCGCCCTCCATCTCACCCAATCTGGCAATTTGCCAATTCTGAGTTGGAAGGTCAGGATTGCAGACTTTTATCATCTTAAGAATCACCGCAGTGTCATTTGTAGCCATTGGGATCCATGCATGAGCTCTGGGTTGCGAGGGGATATCATGTTTTTCCACAACGTCCAGTCTGGCTCCAGGCCATAACTCTCCCACTTGGCTAATGGCAACCTTAAACACGGCTGCGGATCATTCGTTCCCAAAAGCAACGAGTTTTACTCGCCCCTGATACCAACCTGCGTTGACAGTAGTAGGGAGAAAATCAGGCATACTCTCAAGGAGCCTAAAGTAGATTTCATTTAGTTTAGTTTCAACTAAACTCCACTTGTCCCTTGGAATACTACAATCCCCATTTTGCCTGTTTATCACAGCCCTAACGAAGTTACCTTTAACCACTTCACTAAAAGACTGAGTCCAGACGTTGCCGGTCACCTTAGATCTCTTAGGTAAAGTCTGTTTGTCAGATGCGCGCATTGCCGAAAGTTTGTCCTGTTCTTCAATGACTCCTTTCGCCCATGATAGCGACGCCCTCTCACGTTCGGAGAGCTTCGTTCAATCAAGTTGGCTTAGTCTGTTAATTATTTTCAAACAAAGCCGTCTCTGGTTGTGCCTGACCTTTGATGGTTTAAGTTTCTTTTTCTTTTTACCACCAATATTAGGCTGGGCACCCCTACCAGAATCAAGGTCGGACTTCAAGGTCGCAACCCTAAGACCAGTGCTAGGACCAGCACCAGCCGGTGAGGCAGAGCCTCGAATTAAATCGGTATCATTTGTGTCCATATTTTCATTTTCCTGGATGTGGTCATGAAAATATTACAGAAATACCTATTACGAACAATTTCAAAAAATTCAATTAATAGCACGGAGATAAATTAAAACACGTCCACACTTGTCAACAGTTGAACGAAGAAAAAGGAATAGGCGCTTATTTTTACCAAAATTCATGTCCGAATTTTTTGACCAAACAGGGCTCAAAAATTCGTAAATTTAGCGCACTTCAATGAAAAAATATTTAAAAAAATTCCATAACCGCGATTTTGGTCCATCTGTGGACTGAATTTTAAACATGAAAACTATTTTTTATCCAAATTGGTCTCAAAAGGTGGAAAATGTTTGGTGTGTTTCTAAAAAATATTAAAAAAAGTATAAAAACACGATTTTGGTCCAAAAATGCTGATAGCGTTTTTATATATATTTTTTTTTAATATTTTTTAGATAACACGGTTAACATTTTCAAACTTTTGTTATCTAAAAAATATTAAAAAGAATATGAAAACACGATTTTGGTCTGAAAAAGTTGGTCGGCAGCTGTGGAACAAAATCGCAGATCAGTATTTTTGAACCAAAATTGCGTTTTTATATTTTTTTAA
This sequence comes from Pegoplata infirma, assembly GCA_963921195.1. Classification (NCBI taxonomy): domain Eukaryota; kingdom Metazoa; phylum Arthropoda; class Insecta; order Diptera; family Anthomyiidae; genus Pegoplata; species Pegoplata infirma. The sequence goes on from OY992536.1 coordinate 176,212,440, forward strand.
TATTTTTTGATAACAATAACCCAGCAAAACTTTGGTAATGGGTAGTGATTATATAACACATTACCAGGTAATGCATATAACTTATTTGTAGCATTATTTTATGATGTCTTACCAAACATTTGTTCCACAACGTATTATTTTCAAGTAAAAAATAATGCATTACTAATAATTTGCTACGTAATGCATGATTATTGGAAAAAATGTATTTCATATTTGAGGGGCTCAAAGCACAAGAGGTTTAAGTGACTTTTTTAAAAAAATTGAGTTAACATATGGAATTAGTAGGTGAAGTTCACAGAAGTTTAGAACACAAGAGCTCAATGTAAAATTCTTTTTCGTTAGCAAGATATGGCTCTTGTTTTTTAGCTCTTGTTACTAAAATACCTGTTTTGCTTGGAGCACAAGGGGTATATGAGCACTTAAACCCCTTGTGCTCCAAGCAATTATTAAAATTAAATTTTTTACGTAGACAAAGTGGTTGAAGTGCTAGAAGTTCGTGCATTAATAGTAATAAAATTTAGCAAGAACATCTTAGGTAGGTAACCAGCGGTCAAAATTTAAAAAAAATGGCGTTTTTCAAATGTCCAAATTTTTTCACCAAATCCGTCTCAAAAATTAGGAATTGTTGCGTACTTTATAGGAAAAATATAAAAAAATACAAAAAAATGTTGGTCCACAGCTGCTGATTTTTGAACATATAAATTATTTTTTTTTATACAAATTGGTCTCAAAACTTTGAAAATGTAAAGCATTTTATATATTAAAAAAATATAAAAAACACGATTTTAGTTCAAAAATGCTGATCAAAGATTTTGGTCCACAGATGCTAATCACCATTTTTGGACCAAAATCGTGTTTTTATATTTTATACTAGCAGGCACGCCCGGAACTTCGCCCCCGGTAATATTAAATACCTGATTAAAGATGGATCAGGATTAAAGTCTCCATTTCTAAAAATCTCCCCTTCAGAATTTTTTTTTATTTAATGTTTATCGTTGAAGTCATTCATAAAAACTATTTAGAATAAACAATAAAATTAAAACATCCCCGTTTAGCTTGGAAACATGTTCGTTTCGGTAAATAATGTTCTTGAAAATTTTCGAGCCCTTATATTGTAATTATTGAAACCATTTCATTCCCCGTTTCACTCCTCTTCGTTTCCCGTTCTATTCCGTTCTAAAATCTAAATTTCCAGAAGGTTCTTTTTCAGAATGTTTTTTTGGGCTGGAGGATCCAATATTTCAAGTTTTATATGACCAAATTTGCTGGAGATAGAAAAAGTTACAAAGTTCACTACTTTGCACGTATTTGCCCCAGTAAAATAGGAATTTCCAAAAAGGACATTTTCAGAATGTTTTGAAATTAGATGAGTAGTTTCGTAGATTTTAAAATTTTAAGTCTTTTGACCCAAAGTGATCTTTAAAATGGGTGGGGTCAATAAAACCTACCCTAACTCACCCTGAAAGAAAATTCTAAATATTGGTGAAAACATTTTTGAAATCACATAATAAGTTTCGTAAATAACAAATTTTACGTAGATGAACCGTAGCCTATGTCTAACATGATGGACCATTCTTCATAATGGAGAAAACATTTTTTAAATGAGTAGTTTCGGATATTTTGAAATTTTACGTTTTTTGGCCAAAAGTGGGCGTAGAAGTGGGTGTGGTCGATGAGAGCTAACCCATGTCCACCCTGAATCACCATTCTTGATATATGTATATTGGTGATAACATTTTTTAAATCGGATGAGTAGTTTGATCATATTTAAATTTTACGTTTTTCTTGCAAAAGGTGTGCGTAGATATGGCGTAGTCAATAAAACCTAGAATATTTCCACTCTGAAGGACCAAGTATTATTGGTGAAAAAATTTAAAAAATCGGATAAAAAATTTTGGAGATTTTTAAATTATAGTTTTTGCAAAAAAGTGGGCGTATAAGTGAGCGTGGTCTATGAATCCTAGCCAATGTCCACCCAGGAGGAACACTCTAAATATTGGTGAAAACATTTTTGAAATCGGATGAGTTGTTTAATAGATATTTAAATTTTAAGTTTTTGGGCCAAAAGTGGGCGTAGAAATGGGCGAGGTCGATGAAACCCACTATATGTCCACTATGAAGGACCATTCCAAGCATGTTTTGGTGAAAAAAATTTTGAAATCGGTTAAGTAGTTGTGGAGATTTTTAAATTTTACGTTTTTTGGCTAAAAGTGGGCGTAGAAGTGGGCGTGGTCGATGAAACCTAGCCTATGTCGACCCTGAAGGAACACTTTAAATAATGCTGAAAACTTTTTTGAAATCGGATGAGTAGTTTCATAGATATTTAAATGTTAAGTTTTTTACCAAAAGTGGGCGTATATGTGGGCGTGGTCGATGGAACTCAGCATATGTCCACCATGAAGACCATTCCAAGTATGTATTGTTGAAAAAAATTGTGAAATCGGTTCAGTAGTTTTTGAGATTTTTGGCCAAAAGTGGGCGCAGAAGTGGGCGTGGTCGATGAACCTGGCTTATGTCCATCCTGGAGGAACACTTTAAATATTGCTGAAAACATTTTTGAAATCGGATAAGTAGTTCCGGAGATTACCCTCTACAAACAAACAAAAAAACAAACATACAAACATTACCTATTTATAATATTACAGTCGAACCCGGTTATAACGAACTCCGAGGGACCAGTGAAATTAGTTCGTTATAAGCGAAGTTCGCTATAAGCGGGGTATTTTTTTATCAACCTAGTTTTATATCCAAAAAAATAGATCCAACTATGTTTAATTTTATGTTTTTTTCGTAAATAAACTACTTATTGAGAAGAAATCATTAAAATTATAAATAACTTTTTCAAAATTATAATATAATCCAAAAAATGCAAACCTTTTGTTAGTTTCATAAACATGATTGCCACACATTAAAAAATAAATATGGGAGTTCGTTATAAAAAGGTAAATATCCATGAAATTATGTTCGTGGGACCATAATAAGCAGTTCGTTTTAACCGAGATTCGTTATAACCGAGTTCGTTATAAAAGAAGTATTTTGTGTGAAAATTGATGGTAAAATGTCGGGACTTTAGAATTAGTTCGTTATAACCGAGAATTCGTTATTACCGAGTTTGACTGTAGTATAGATATAGTATTCCACATAAACTTCTCAACATTTTTCGACTTTTAAGGCAAATTTTGTTAAAAAATATTTTTTATGTTTGAAAATCAGCCTCTGTGGACCAAAACCGCTATTTTGGAATTTTTTAAATATTTTTCTAATAAAGTACCCAAAACTTCCTTATTTTTGAGCCAGATTTGGTTTAATAATTCGGATACGCATTTTGGTCCAAAAACGTTATTTTTTTAACTTTGACAGCTGGTTGCCGCCTAAACTAAAGATGACCTTGCAAACATTTTTCATACATTTTTCCACAATTAGCTACTCCGCACAGTGATTCGTTTCATTGGCAAAAATCAAAAAAAAAAGTATGTCTTCAATGTTGATGATTTTTTGTATTTTTACAGTTTAATAGTGAACTAAAAGAAATATGTACTTTTCTTTTTTTTAAGAAGTCATATGTTGCCACAAGAGGGCGCTAAAGTATGGAAATTCAACGCTATTGTGTTAAAACTTAAAAATTGATTTTTATAGGTTTACTAAAATAATTATGAAAAATCGAATTTTATAGAAATCAACGAACTTTTTTTTGCAAAAGTTACTTAAATATATTTGCTAAAAGTTGTATTAGCAATTTTTTAGAATTAATCTTAAAATACATTTTTGTATTGCTCTGGAATCAATTTTTTTTCTACCGAATCCACAAAAATTGACAAACTTTGATGGAATGCATAAAAAAAGTTCGTGAGTCAAAAAATTATTTTTTTCGCTTTTTCGATAGCTCGGACTATGGTTTATAAGGCAAAACAATAAAAATAACTAAGTTTTTGTCTGAAGTTGGAAAAAAGTTAGGTTTTGTTTGTGTCTTTATTTTATTTTTTTCAAAAGCTATATTATTAATGGAAAAAATATTTAAAAAAAAATCCAATATTAAGTATTTTTTCTTTACAATTTGATATATTATAAAGTATTCTGTAAAATTATAATAAAAAATCAGAAAAAAATTATGCAGTACGTGGGCCGTTTTTCTTTAAAAGTTATCTATGATTTTTACTAAAATCCCCAAAATCACCAAATTTTAATGGCCCTCATAAAAAAAGTTCGTGAATAATTTTTTTTTGTTTTTTATTTTTTTTGTAGCTTTAACTATGTTTTATAAGATCAAAAAATAAAAATAACTAAGTTTTTTTTTTTAAGTTGAAAAAAAAAAAAATTTAAAAAATCTAAAATTGGATTATTTTTTTTTTTATTTATTTTATGTACTGTAAATAAATTTAAAAAATGCATCAACATTTTCGTGTTTTTTTATATACAAGGATTTATTGTATTGTATACCATAAATTTATAGTAAAAAATTAGATAAAATAAGTATACAGTGGGCCATTTTGCTTTAAAACCAGTATTTGATTTTTGTTGGTATCCCAAATCAAAACCATTTTTTTTTTTTAGATACATAAAAAAAGTTCGTACTTAAAAATTATTTTTTATTGATTTTTTTAACATCCTGGACTGTTTTCTATACGATCAAATAAAAAAATAACTAAGTTTTTGAAAAAAACGAAAAAAAAAATTTTCAAGTACCCAAAAATTTTTTTTTTTTAGTTTTTTGTTATTAACGGGTTATATACATAGAAATAAAGCAAGTATTAAACGAGTTTACTTAAAACTTATTTTGAATAAATTTATTTTCGTAATGCAACAGGAAATAAGTGTTGCGAATGTTTTGTTTTTGTAGTTATTATGTATTTTTATATTTTTGACTATATTTAAAAAAAGGATATATTAACAGCTTTTTTGTTACCGCAAGCAACTCAACGAAATTTGGCACACTTATTAACGCCATTTGATCTAATCTATATTAAAAATTTGAAAGCAATTGAAACATTTTTAAAATAGTTACAGCGATTTCAAGAAAAAGGATATATGGCAGCCACGCGAGTCCTTGCTCAGATTAAAATACAAATGTTGTACGTCGATAGTTATCTAAATTTCTAAGACAATGACTAAGTTTAGTAATTTTATAGCAAGTTTTGTGGCTAAAACTCCACTTTTAAGTTTCAGGATATACGACAGGTACAAATGTCCTTCGACCGATTTGCTCAAAATTCTTATATTTTTTCTACTAATTAATTTAGTGTTTGCGTACCAAATTTGGAAAATCGTTGACAACTCTTTCTATTTTATTTTTGTGATTAAACTATATTAACACTTTATTGCAGTTTTTAAAAAGGATATGTAAATAACTTTTGTTTTACAAAACCGATTTCAGCGAAATTTGGCACACACATTGATATCACTTATTCAAATTTTTAAAAAAAATTTGAAGGGTATCGAGTAATTTTTGAGCGATTTACAATTTTTTTAAGAAAAAGGATATATGGTAGCCACACGAGTCCTTGCTTCAATCTCGAAAAAAATTAACACATAAAATACTATATCAAAATTGGTAACATTGACAAAGTTTGGGAATTTTGTGACCATTTTTGTAGTTTTAATCACATATTTAAATTTCAGGATATATGGGGGTAGGAGTGTCCTTGCTCCGATTTTTCCAAAAACTCGTTTTTTTCTTGATTAGATAATTAAATGCTTGTGTACCAAATTTCAGAATTCTGCGACCAATATTCTATTTTTGCCCACTCGATATATGGGAACGAATCACTGTGCTCCGTGGCCATCGTTCGGCAGGTATTACGGCACAAAATTCGAAAGTTTAGATTTGACGGGACGCCCTAATGAGGATGAAGATGAGCCCGATGATCCCAGCAAAACTTTGGTAATGGGTAGTGATTATATAACACATTACCAGGTAACGTATATAACTTATTTGTAGCATTATTTTATGATGTCTTACCAAACATTTGTTCCACAACGTATAATTTTCAAGTCAAAAATAATGCATTACTAATAATTTGCTACGTAATGCATGATTATTGGAAAAAATGTATTTCATAATTATTATTTCTAAACATTAAATCATGTATGACTTATATTTGGTTACATTATGTATTATTTGAAAGTTTGAAATAATGCATTATTTATAATTGGATGAATAATGCATTACAATAACATAAAAAATAATTGTTTTATAAAAAAATGCATAAGTTTAAACTAGAGATGGGCTCACGACAGGAAATTTCTAACGACACACACTCGCGAGCATATTCTATCTACTTACACTCACGTGAGTAAATTTAATACAAAATTACTTTTTCACTTCTCGTAACACCTTATATATTATCTTCTGGTATGCTATATTATTTCATTTCTCGTAACCTATAAAATATCATATATTTTACACCTTACTCGTATTCTTCGTTATAAATTTATGACTTATTTTATACCTTACTGGTATTCTTTGTGATAATGTGGATGCATTACTTTGAGTCTCATCGCCTGTTAAAATCATCAATGCTGCAATGTATAAAATAAGAGATCCTATACCTTATTTTATACCTTATTTGGTAATCTAAATTTTGCTGGGATGTCAAGGAACCATTAAAGATTTTCGTAATAAAATGTGGTTTTCCTTTTACGTATGACTACCGATTTTTCATATATTTAGAAATTTATAAAAAAAATTTAGAGCACAAGGGGTATAAGTGCGACTTACTTACTTCAAAGTCAATTTTTGGGTTCTTGAATTTGTAAAAGATGGTATTTTTTTAACTTGTTAGATAAAAATATATCTCAGGAACTCTATTAACTAAAAAATAATATACTAGATATCATCTAATTTTTGAGCCAGATTTGGTTAAATAACTCGTATATAACATTTTGTCGAAAAATGCCATTTTTTACAAACTTTGACCGCTAGTTGCCGGTTGAATATGACCTAGGAAAAATTTTCATAAATTTTCCCACAATTAGCTACTCCATGGCCATCGTTCGGCAGGTATTATGATACGAAATTCGAAAGTTTAGATTTGACGGGATGCTCTAATGAAGATGAGCCCAATGATGTCATGGAATCTGATTATGACGACTAAAAAATGAAACAAAGAACCATTACAGATTTTCTTAATAAAATGTGGATTTCCTTGTACGAATTTACAAATTTATAAAAAAAGTTAGAGCACAAGGGGTATAAGTGCGACTTACTTACTTCAGATGCAATTTTTGGGTGCAAAAGGGTGTTTTACACGGTATTTTTTTAACTTGTTAGATTAAAATATATCTCAGGAGCTCTATTACCTTAAAAATAATATACTCGATAGCACCTAACATTTTTTATTGCAATTTAACTTTAACCCCTTTTTTCTCATTATTAAATATAAGCCTTTATGGCGCTGAGGCGTTAAACTAATTATTGTATAAATATTATATTGAATAAAAAATATATATAAAAAAAAAAAAAAAAAAAGTCACTTGAACCCCTTGTGCTCTAAATAGAAATTTATAAAAAAAGTTAGAGCACAAGGGGTATAAGTGCAACTTACATACAATTTTTGTGTGCTTGTATACGTAAAAGATAGTATTTTTTTAACTTGTTTAATTAAAATATATCTCAGGATCTCTATTAACTAAAAAATAATATTCTAGATAGCATCTAACATTTTTTATTGCAATTTAACTTTAACCTCTTTTTTCTCATTATCAAATATAAGGCACTTGAACCCCTTGTGCTCTAACCCCCTCCTTTGTTATTTCTAAACATTAAATCATGGATGACTTATATTTGGTTACATTATGTATTATTTGAAAGTTTGAAATAATGTATTATTTATAATTGGATGCATAATGCATTACAATAACATAAAAAATAATTATTTTATAAAAAAATGCATAAGTTTAAACTAGAGATGGGCTCACGACAGGAAATTTCTAACGACACAAACTCACGAGCATATTTTATCTACTTACACTCACTTACAATCACGTGAGAAAATTTAATGGAAAATTACTTTTTCACTACTCGTAACACCTTATATATTATCTTCTGGTATGCTATATTATTTCATTTCTCGTAACATATAAAATATCATATATTTTACACCTTACTCGTATTCTTCGTTATAAATTTATGACTTATTTTATACCTTACTGGTATTCTTTGTGATAATGTGGATGCATTACTTTGAGTCTCATCGCTTGTTAAAATCATCAATGCTGCAATGTATAAAAAAAGAGATCCTATACCTTATTTTATACCTTATTTGGTATCCTAAGTTTTGCTGGGAAATGTATCATCTTAAAACTTTGGAGACCAATTTGGATAAAAAAAAATACTACTAATTTTCAGGTTTAAAAATTAGCGTCTGTGGGCCAAAATAACGGTTTTGAATTTTTTTTATATTTTTCCAAAGTATGGAAAATTGCTGAATTTCCGAGCCGATTTGGCCAAAAAATTCGGACATGAATTTTGATTGAAATACGTAATTTTTTTCAACTTTGACCGCTGGTTGCCAACTGAAGATGACCTTGCGAATTTTGTTTATAAATTTTCCCACAACTAGCTCTTACGTGGCCACCGTTTGGCTGGTATTACGACATGAAATTCGAAAATTTAAACTTGAAAATTTAAACTCCATCAAATATTAAAAATACTCCAATTTTGGAAAATTTTACAAAAAAACAACAAAAATATTTTCTTAACAATTTTCAAAAAAAAAAAAAAAACAGAAATGTATTAAAAAATGCCTGAAGTTGATGGTTACATAATAAAAAACATTTTTGAATGAATAAAATACAAAAAAAAAATGATTTTCAATTTTTTTAGCACCAAACACAAAAACACCAAATTTTTTTGAATTTTGACGGGGGATTACAAGAAAAATAAACAACTTACAATTAGTATAATAGCTGTGACAGGTAATGATATGAATTTTTTATTCTTTAACCCTAAATTAATAATTTTTGTAAAAAAATATTCAATTTTGAATAAAGCTCCACCTTGGATCCATTTCAACCCAACGTGCGTTACGGTTTTGCTCATAAATTTTGAACTACAGTACAGATTTTACTGAAATGCAATGTATACCGACTAGGGCAACGACAAATTCATATGCCAAGCTTCAGAAGCCTTAGAGTTGTCTGTCGGAAGTTTTTTAACTCGTAATTTAGCGAAAAACCCTTGCCGAAACTCATTCTTTTGCTTATAGCTTTTGAACAACTGCGCCGATTTCGCTGAAATGCAAAAATAACCTGAATAGGAGAAAGAAAAACATTTATGCCAAACTTCTTAGAATTTGTGTTCGTTCAAAATTAAACCAAAACTTTGATCAAAGAGCGCTTTGGATTAAAACGATCGGATTTGGCTGAAATTAATTTTGAATGAAATTCGTTCGCAAGCTCTATGAAAGAGTAAACGAACGATTTAAAAGTTTAAAAATTTGATCGCCAGGTTTCACGGGTTAATTTAATCCGATTGGTACCAAATTTGCAGCACATATAATATTCAGGTGCAGTAGAATTAACCCATTTTGATCCTCTGTTCGATTTTTCGAACAGTAGAGAACACCTTTTTCAAAAAAATATTTATGTATGAAAGAGCTGGAATTTCGGGTAAATGTGGTTATGAATGTTAAGTCTCATCTTTCTACAATTAAAAAAAAAAATACCCGCTTCCACCGCAATTTATATGTCCATTAAATACAAAGCAAATCAGCACAGAAATTGTTTCAAGCAAAAACGAAATTTTAGCATTTTTCGATTTTCGGCTTTTAATTTTTTGGACTAATTTAAAACTTTTCTAGATTTAATTTATTATCAAATTCCAATAATTTGAATTATTTTGAAACTATTTACTTTGAAAATAATGAAATAAATTAAAAAAATAGCAAATAAATACAAATATTAAAATTGCCTAAAAAGTTGGAATGCAGGCTTTTCTAGGAAAACGGCACATTGAAAAATTTTTTTGACAGGATTTTTGAGATCAGCGGGTGCTAATTACCTTAAAAAAGTACCTTTTTCCAAAAAAGAAAAATAAAATTGAATCTTGGTCCAAAATGGGTTAAGGAAAATAAAAATTAGAAAAGAAAAAATGTCCACTCTAGTTTGCCCCAATGTCTTCCAACGAACCCCCAAAATCTCAAATTTTATTTATTTTTTTAAGTTTTTAATTTTTTTAAGTCTTTGAAGGGTATAAAAGATTCGTCACAGCCGAAAATAATACTCTCACTTGTTGTTATAATAAAATAAACAATAATTATAATCGAAAGCGAAATAAATTATGATGATATCAAAAAAGCTTGATGTTATTATTGTTGATGTTATTATTGTTGATTTATTATAGCTATATTTACAATGTCAAAGTTATTAATAGAGAAAAGTAGAATCAGAAATTTAAACAAAATAAGTTTTGTGCAACTAAACCTCGATATTTATGTTAAAACTTTATTGAAAATCTATAATGTTGACACTAAAACGTGCTAGCACCCAAGGACATTTTATATACTTTTTCAACCCTAGACATGGTATTCGTAGTAAAAGGTTGATTAAACTTTAACAGTTTGCACGACAGTATTGGTTAAACATTTTTTAGACAAAGTTTATTGACCAGTTGAATGATGAACTCAAAAACCAATTAAACAGCTTAAACTTAGAGTGAGGAAAAAGTTTATGTGTTTAACATAAACAACATAAGAAAGGAAACATTTTCATAAAAAAAAAACTTTTTTAAATAATTTTTTAAAGGGTTCAAAGACATCTCGTCTGAGTGAAATTTAAAAAAAAAACACAAAAAAATTAAAAACAAGTTTATCATTTTTTTGACAATATAAAGCAAACATTCTTTCGCCTCCGTTTACCATTTAAGAAAATCTGTGTGGGACACTCAATTGACAATCCCTTGTTAACCTATTAATGCCGGACCAGGACCAAACAGCCTATTGAAATTACAAAATTCAGTCCGACTTAAGACCTAGCCCCATACAACCGTACCACAGTGGACCAAATGTTAAATCTGGAATGCAGTTGGTCGAAAAATAGAGTTTTAACAATAAGTAAATGTTATCGCATATATGATAGCAGTATTCCTTCCAGACATGGAGGTTAATGATTACATTGTGTAATTGATTACAGTTTCAATTACAATTACATGTAATTAGTAATTGAAAATTTTCAATTACTAATTACATGTAATTGTAATTGAAAAAACTCAATTACAAATTACATGTAATTGTAATTGAAAAAACTCAATTACTAATTACATCTAATTGAAAAATGTAATTGATTTTAATGTAATTGTAAAAAACATATTTATAATTATATGTAGCAGTTAATTACTAATATTGTCAATTACAAATACATATTTATTCAAAAATCTTTATGCATAAAATCGTTAGTGCAATTGTTTGTAACGCATGATCTCTGGAATCATAAGGGCTACCAACCTAAAACATACATATTAGATGCTGATCAAGGTTTTGAAGATTTGATTTTTTTCGACCCGGCAGGTGGCGCTGGCCTCAAGTTGTAAACAGAATTGTGGGTGCCATTTGACAGCAGTTCAAAACAGAGTTAAAATAACTAAACTGCCACTGAAATTGTTAAACTCCTCAGTTGATAGTTTTTGAAAAAAAACCAGCAGTTGAAAATAACACACAATACTGTAGTCATTCGCAACAAACTGGAAGCAAAAACTCCAAGTCAAACGAAGATAACGAGAGTTTTTTTAACAATGACTACAGACGACACAAAAGAAATACACAAAATAGACCGTACAATCCGAGTAATAATCACCACATTAATTGGAATGCAAACATTTTAGTTAAACAAATTAAATTTAACAAATATTTAGGTAAAAAATCGTTTAACTAAATTTTGAATTCATAACTGAAATAGACAAAAAATCTAAAACTAATAGGGTTTAAATAAACCCAGATCTTTTATACAATGAATTTATTTATTCAATTTTTAGTTTTGAAATAAAGTTTAAAGTATTCATTTTCAATTGAAACATGAATCAAATTAATTTTTATTATTATGCATCCGAATACCATGAAAAAGAATAGTTTTATGTTTTTTTTTTGTCTTTAAAAATGTTATAAGTAGTTATTTATAATGATTTTTTTACATTATTAACCGTTTTTTTTAAATTTGGGACAAAAAAATAATTTTATCAAATTTTTTTTTCCTGTGAATTTTAATATAATTTTACCTAAGTATTCTTGAAAGCTAAGCCAACATATTGTCAATGATATGTCCGTCCATCTGTCACATATTTACACAGATTAAAAAAAAAACATTTAATTTTGTCGGTTTTTAGCGTCCCAAAAAAAGTGTAAATACAACAGGTGTTAATACATTAGAATATTTTTTTTTAAACAAACAGTCACAAATAACTGTTATATTTGGTCTCTGAAGAGAAATCATAATAAAATTTATTTGTTACGATTTCTATTTTTGTCGACCATCCAAATTTTGATTTAATTGATCAAATAACGTATTTTTGTCATAATATGACATATTATGTATTGGAAAATGATGTTTGAATGATTTGTTGCATGATTCTCTTTAACATGGATTTTATCGCGAGTAGATCGGATGTAAACAACGCGAGGTAAACGGAAATAGTCGAAAAATTAAAAAAAACGCTAAACATATTTTTAATATTCTGAATCCGTGAAAAAAATTTTTGATAATTTTTTTCGAGTTAGTGGTCTGTAATATATAAAAAAATATAGTTACGTTTCGTGCGCAGAAATAAAATAATTCAGGTAATAAATATTTGCAAAAGTGAAAATTTTATCAAAAAAAGGTCAAAATTTTTTAGGATCTGCTTTTATGGCACATATAAAAGCAGATAATAAAAAAAATAGACCTTTTCTGTAATAATATTTTCACTTTTGCAAATATTTATTGCGCTATGCAGCCACTCCATTAAATGATAATGCCATGTCTTTAAAAGGTAGTTTCTTTACATATTTTGCGTTGTAAAAAAATAAAATACTAATGCCTTTTTGGAAATTTCGATATTTTTAACCCAACTTGATTTTTGTGACCACACATATAAAACAAGATCCTACAAAATGTAGACCTTTTCGTGCTAAAATTTTCACTTTTAAAATATTTATTGCGATGTGCAGCCACTCCATTGAATGTCAAAGCAATGTCTTCACATATTTTGCGTTGTAAAAAATAATAGTGTCTTTTAAATTCCTTTTGGAAATCCCGATTTTGTATGTCTTTATGATTTTGTAGTTGTTTTCTTTTTGTTATATGTTAAATTATGCAAGCGGTCACTTATGCAGGTAGGATTTTGCTGGCATGCTTTAAAAAAATCCAACAAATGCGTGTGTATTTTCTGATTTCACTGTACACGCAAAAAAAAAATCTGTGTCAGATTGAGCAATCCTACTTGGTAAAACTTTTTTCATACCAAAAAAATTTTTTTAACAAATTTTTGCTAAAATTATGCTAGTCGATGTTAAAGTAACATAATTAGTTTTTTATGTAAAATAACCAAGTAGCTTGCACAAAAACGCAAATTACTTGCACAAAAATTTATCGAAAGAAAACAACAAAAAAAAAAACAAACACAGACCGCCATATTCATTTTGTATTTTTGTGTGCGTGCTTCGTTTATTTTTTGTGTTATAAAAACGTAAAAAGGAAATTGATAAATAAAATTAAAATCCTTATATATATATAAAAATGACATGTTAGTTTGTTTGTTTGTATGTTTGTTTGTTTGTGTCGCTTTCAGAAAAAAACTACTGAACCGATTCAAATGAAATTTGGCATGTAGATAGTACGTTTCCTGGAATGAAAAATGGCACCAATGGCATCTCGATTGGATGCCCCGCCTCCTTTTACGCCCACTTTTTGTGAATTTCAGATTTTTCAATATATTTGGTTGTTGTACTGTATTTGGATGTTTGTTACCGATAAAAATGCAATTTGGCATACTAATAAGGCGTTTATTGCAAGGAAATATATGCCATCCCGCATCTTGATTGGAAGCAACGCCTCTTTTTAAGATCCTTACAAAGGGGCGTGGCATCCTTTGGTTTTTCTGTCTGTCTGTCCACAATCGAGGATAAACGGCTGAACCGATTTACATGAAATCTTCACCACAGATAGTACTAACCGAGACGGGAACTATAGGCCATAAGAGAGACCCATCGGCCAAGTGGGCGTAAAATGCCACGCCCCTTTATATTATGTTGAACATTATTTTTGCCTTTTCAGCAATTACACTTAAACGGCTGAACCGATTTTAAAGAAATTTTCACCACATACAGTACTAATCCAAGCGGGAAATATAGTTCATAATAGGGCGGCGATCACACAAAGGGGCGGAAATGCCACGCCCCTTTGTACTTCATTGAAAGTAATTTCTATCTGTCCCGTAATCACGCTTAAACGTCTGAACCGATTTTAATGAAAATTTCACCACACATAGTACTAACCCTGGCGGGCACTATAGGTTATAATAGTAGGGCGCTCTGACGGATGTGCGTAAAAGTCCGCGCCCCTTTGTATTACATTGAAAGTTATTTCTGCCAGTTCCGTAATCACTCTTAATCGTCTGAACAGATTTTGTTGCAATTTTCAACACAGATAGTACTAACCGAAGCGGGAACAATATGTCATATCAGCACGTTATTGGGCAAAGGCGTTTTAAAATGCCGCTCTTTGTATTAATTTCAAATTATTTTTGACTGCCATAATAAAGAGCGTTTGGACAAACAGGCATTAGTTGCATCGCTCTTTTGTAATATACTAAAAGTTGTTTCTGTCAGCAGTGTTGGTATTTGAGAATTTTTGATTAGTGACAAGTTGAAGTCTAAAAAGGGCCAAAATGGATTGAAAAGGGCCAAACAAATTTTACCTTACATTTTTGGCCAAAGCGATTTTGTTTTTCTTTTTATTTCGCTGTTGTTATTAATATCTATTCAAAAATTGTAATTCTTTAAAATATCGGAACGCTTAACCCGCTTCTTGAGCTTAATTTCGCTTGAAAAGTAGTGATCCTTTTGTAATGATCCTTTTGTCCCTAAGTATCGATTTTAGTTTACAAACTTTGCGGACTTAGAGTGGGTAAGGGGATCTAATGAGAGACTTTCTGAACACTTCTTACTAACACTTTTCACAATTCCTATTTTGGAACTTATCTTTTACCGGAAAAAAATTAATCGCTAAAATCAAGTATACTCGCAAGTGGACGTTAAAGGGTTAAAGAAAAATAAAAAGTAGGATTCTATGGAGGAAATTTGGTACTTTTTGACTTTTGGGAACTCATTCAATTTTCCTTAAACAAATTTTTTAATTTATTTAAAAAAAAATTTACCAATATTAGGTGAGAATGAAAAAGGGCCAAAACAGTTTTTTATGGTGCCACTGAACATTGAATAGTGCCAAAAATGGCACTATTGTGCCACATTTCCCAACCGTGTCTGTCAGTTCCGCAATTACGCATCAACGACTGAATCAATTAATATGAAATTTTCGCAACAGATAGTACTAACCGAGGCGGGAACTATAAAACATAAAATGAGCGATCGGACAAAGGGGCATAAAATGACACGCCCTGTTAAATTTATTGCACCTCCTTTCTGCCTTTTTCGCAATCACGCTTATTCGGCTTAACTGATTTTGAAGAAATTTCCACCGCAGATAGCACTAACCGAGGCAGGAACTATAGGCCAAAAAGAGTGCGCTTTGACAAAGGGGAGTAAAATCCCACGCTCTTTTGTATTACATTGAAAGTTATTTCTGCCTGTCCCATAATCATGCTTAAACGGTTTAAACGATTTTAATGGATTTTTCACCACATATAGTACTTCCGAAAATAATAATAATATACCATAATAATAAACCATAAAAGAGCGTGTTTAGACCACGGGGCGCAAGTTGTAACGGCCCTTTGCACCACACTGAAAGTTATTTTCTGTCTGTTCCGTAATTAATCTTAAGCGCCTTAACTGATTTTAACCAAATTTCAACACATATAGTACTTACTAACCGAGGCGGGAACAATATGCCATATTAGCGCGTGATTGGGCAAAGGCGTGTATTTTTGTCAGTTCCGCAATCACGCAAAAACGGCTGAGCCAATTTTTAATAACTGACTAACCGATGCGGGCCCATATCAGTGTGCGATCGAACAATTTATAGCAAATTGAAAGCAGTCACGGTCCGTGAAGTTGTCACTGGGTGTTCTCTACCTATTTAATATATCAAAATTATGAATATAATGTACGTTTTTCTGGAGGTAACACGTTCCCGCGATTAACAAAGTCTAAGTTTTATTATTTTTTATTGACATGCAGTCAAAATTCACTTTTGTGCTCCATTTATTTGCGAAATAATGCTATTTGTTAATTGTCGTTGTGGTCAAGCAACAAAACGGCAATAAAAAAGAATTTGGGCTGCATCTTACTCAAAAATATACAAAACTAATAACATCGAATCTTTATCTCTCTCGGGCATGCGTTAGGTCCAGGAAAACATGAATTTTATACTTAAATTTGCTGTTTTTAAAAATTAGAGAGCACCCAGTGACAACTTCACGGACCGTCACAGAATGAAAGATATTTCTGCCTATTCGGTTATCACGCTTAAACGTCGAGTACTCAACAAGGCGGGAATAACGGGTCATATCAGCGTGCGATGGGACAGAGGTGGTGTAAAGTAATGCAAAATTGAAATTTTCACCAGATGTAGTGCTAACCGAGGATGCAACCATAGGGTATTACAAACTGTTATTCATTATATAATATTTTTTTCAACCCGGGCAACGCCGGGTGCGAAACAGCTAGTAAATTAATAAATAAATAATTAGTTTTTTAAAAGATAAATAAATGTAAGATAAAAAAATGCTAAAGTTAATTTTGCTGTCATAACTTAAAACACCATTCATTTAGGAAAACCAATGGTGTCCCAGATGTTTGTTTCAATGAATTACAAATGGAATGATAAAGTGAGTATACCCCTATTCCGAAGACACCAATAAGGTTTAATAGATTTTTAGTTAAAAATTAGTGTTTGTAATAATTTTCTATTTTTACAGGGTACTGCTAAATAAATTTTTGAAGCTGTGGCGAATCCTTCACTACAATAAAGAGCGTGGGCACCAGTCCTCCCTTTAGTTATAAAATTAAAACCTAAAAACCAGTGTTGGCTACCGTTACCCTTTCAATACCGTTACCGATTAAAAACCCTTTGATATTGACTACCGTTACCGTTACCAATACCGAAATAAAAAATGTTAAATACCGTTACCGATAAAAAACCGTTACCTTTATTCGGATATTTACCGGTATTATATCGGGTTTGTTTCGGTTGTCTTAATATTACTTATTTTAATCCAGAGATTAAAAGCAGTAAAATATTTTTAATATTCGTAAAATAAAAAAAATCTTTTTTTTGTTTATGAGGATGTCGGTCTAACCAATGACCACATTCGCAATAAACTAAATGATCACATTCGCAATTCACTTAAAAAGTTTGGAAGAAAAATGCAAGTGCCACGTGTTGTAAACATTCTCTAGTGGGAAGATAGAAGAAGAAATAAACCTGAGTTGTGGCAAATCGCTAAAGTGTTGCTGGAGGTGTCATTCACGCAGTTAAGCGTGGAGGTATTGTTCTTCGGATTTAAATACACAATGAGCCCTAATGAGCCTAACACTCAGAACAAAAAATCTGTCGAAAAATCTGTAAAACAACTTTCAGTTTGAATTAGAATTTTTTTTGAAAACTAGAGATTCACGCGTGAATTATGCGTGATCATGAGTGAATTTTTTTTTTTACTCACGTGATCGTGAGTGCGCGTGATTAGAAAAAATAGTTTCGTGCGTGAGTGTGCGTAAGCGTGCTTGAGTAATTTTTTTCTCGTGAGTTTGCGTGATTGTTTTGTGCTGTCTGAAATAGAAAACATGTAATAAAACATGCATATTAAATTTAGAGGGTAATTATTACCAAATTGTGATTTAAATAAGAGTTTATGATTGTTTTTAGGAATTTAAGTTCTTTTTGTGTAAGAAATTGAAAAAAGTAAAATAAAAATTTGTTTATTTTAATTTCGTGAGTCTTCGTGAGCGTGAAAAAAATTTTTAGTTACTCCAGTGAGCGTGCGTGAACGTGAGCAGAAAAAAGAGATTTCGTGCGTGAGCAACTTTAATACTAGTACATTAGAGTGTCCCTTATTTTGGAATTGGTGAGACGGTACCCGCTCATTTTTTTCATTTGACTAAAATAACAAAAAAATTAAGAATCAAAAAAAAATGTTTGGTTTGTATGTAAAAATGATTTTTAAGTCCCCGCTCTTTAAGGCCCCGTCGCGTAGGGAAGGCGTGGTCGTAGGGGCGTAAAATTTTTCCTGAGTTATTTTTTAGTCCAATGGAAAAAAATGAGCGGGTACCGTCTCAACATTTCCAACATTTCCAAAATAAGGCACACTCTATTGAAAATGTACTAAATTTAACAGTTGTTTAATTTTTTTAAATAAGTAATTTTTTTACGTATTTTTAAAAAAATTGTGGTTTGCTAAAATTTTATTCATAATACCGGTACGTACCGGTATTGATGTTTCGGTAACGGTTTACCGTTACCGAAATAATCGAAAATACCGTTACCTTTACCGTTACCGATATAAAAAATATTTGATACCAATACCGTTACCGATACCGTTATTCGTTTCGGTTGCCAACCCTGCTAAAAACTCATTTATATAGCAAAGCCAATGGAGTCCATACCTGTTTTGATGAGTAACAAATGGAATCACAAAGTAAGTGTTCCTCCTAACCAAAAGACCAATGGGGTTAACTAGTTTTTTAAATTAAAAATTTATGTTTTGTAATAATTTTCTATTTTTACAGGATGGTTTTAAATAAATTCGTGAAGCTATAGCGGATCCTTCACTTCAAGAAAAAGCGTAGGCAGCAGTCACTGGAGAAAATTGTACATAAAGGGTCAGTTGGTCGGTGGTAAATAAAATCCTACACAACATTTATTATATTAATAAGGATTTATTCTGTAAAAATTTTAAATTCAACAAATATACAAATTTTTACAAAAATTTTATAGAAAATTTATTTTAGCATAAATGTGATAATTTTTAGCATTATTTTTAGTCACCTTTTCTAATAATTTTGGTATATTTCACCATATTTCTTTTGGTATATTTTACCAAGTTTTTGCTTAAATAGCATTAGCATTTTCTTCAAAATTTTTTACATAAGTGTTTTGGCTAAATTACGAAAACTACTTCGTCGGTTGTAGTTTTAGCATATTTTTGGTAAAATTATGCCAGATTTTTGCTCACTCCGACACAGATTTTTTTTTTTGCGTGTACCTGCGAAATATTAAGGCCTGTTTTCGCATAAGCGTATATAAGTTATCGCTTTAAAGCTAATGTTATTTGAACAATTTAATCAAACGTGTTATAGCTTAAATTAGTTTTATTTTTTTGCGAACATTTTAGAGCCAAAATATTTAATTATGCGCGCTAAAATTTTGTATGGGAACTAACGTGGATAGTTATCCACGTTTAAATTAAGCGTATATACGTTAAGTGATGAACACCAAATCGATTGTATTTCACGCGAAACGCAAAAATATATTATAACATAAATTTTTTTAGTTAACGTATATTCGCTTACCCGAAAACGGCTTTAATTATTTTTAAGATAATAAAAAGTCGTTAGATTTCCTGCTAACAAATAAAATAATTTTTTGACCGCTAGATGCAAATAAAAAACGCTAAATTTAGTCGAAAAAACACCAAATTACAAAATTCTTTCGAATTTATTTATTATATTAATATATTATTTTCTATTAGTACCCCTTGCTGTAACTACTTGTAAAAAAACCGATATCACTACTTACCATTACAATTTTGGCAACACTATTTTTATACCCTACACCACTCTGTGGTACAGGGTATAATGAGTTTCTGCTGATGTTTGTAACTTCCCGAAATATTGGTCCTAGACCCACCTTCAAGTATATCGATTGATTCAAAATCACTTTTTGAGTCGATTTAGCGATGTCCGTCCATGTAAACGTTGTGCGCACGATACAGGTCGCAATTTTTAACCGATTTATTTAAAATTTGAAATTTAAGCTTCTTTTGACACAACGACGGACGCTATTGAAATTTGCAAAAATCGGTCCATGTTTTGACCTAGCCCCCATACAAACGTCCCCTGAAAATATGAGTCAAATGACTCTAACAATAACAATAGGTATCCTTTCGAAATTTGGCAGGTAAACGTGTTTTGTATTCACAAATCACCATTCCACATTTTAAAGCAATCGGACCAGTTCTTCTTGTAGCCCCCATACAAACCACCCTCCCGATATTCACATAAATCGCTAAAATTTAATGAAAATAGAAAATGCTTTATTAAAATTTTGTTTATTTTTAACACGTACTTTAATTACCCAATCAAATTGGATTATAATCACACCATTTTTGGACTTGGGTTCCATATGAAGATTTCGCCCGATATTCACTTAAATTGGTTAATTTAAAAACAAATAGAAGACTATTTCACTCAAATTTGGTTTGTGAGTGTTTTCTACACTTATTAAAGATTTGACAAAAGATAAACCAAATCGGTCCATGTTTGGACTTGGGACCCATTTTCCGGGAAACACTGGTGTAGGGTATTATATGGTCGGTCTTGACCGACTATAATTTTCTTACTTGTTTTTGTATGTAGTTGGTATCACTTATTTAAAACTTAAAACTTTTGAAATAATTTAAAAAAATATAACTTTAGTAAACTTTCATACTTAAGATACTTGTACAAAGGGTTTAAGCTTCTTCCAAAAATATGTCGCTCGAACATTAGTAGAACGCGAAGAACACCAAAAAATAAAATGTTACTTATCAAGTTTTTGCAGTAAGCCCTTCAATTATTTTATTAAAATAAATATAATATAATTTCGGTGTTAGTTTTAAATCATGTACTAAGGGTGACATGTCACCAGTAAAAGCCATGGTAACGTGGTAGGAAAAAAAAGTTCAAATTTAGAAACTGCCACCATAACTATGTTATACACACAAATTATATGTTTATGTCACAAATTTTATGTTATATTTTTGACTTATATTTTTTTACATTAGTTTTAAATATCATATTTAGAATCGACCGCAATCACTTAACTCGTCCAAAATGCTTCTGATGTTAAATTTCGCCAGTCACTATTAATTTGTTAAAAAAAACTTTGTCAGTTGTCAGATTTTTTTTTGCATGTAATTGAAAACACTGTAATTTGAACGTTTTAATTACGATTACATGTAATTAGTAATTGAGTTTTTTCAATTACAATTACATGTAATTAGTAATTAAATTTTTCAATTACATTTACATGTAATTAGTAATTGAGTTTTTTCAATTACAATTACATGTAATTTGTAATTGAGTTTTTTCAATTACATTAGATTTAATTAGTAATTGGAAATTTTCAATTACAAATTACATGTAATTGTAATTGAAAAAACTCAATTACTAATTACATGTAATTGTAATTGAAAAAAATGTAATTGGTATCGCCCATATCTGATTCCTTCTATGCTTACGATTATAAACTTTCTTTGTTTATTGCAAAAACACCATCGTAGTAGGAAGTCAAACATAAGTAATAAGTTTTCATAAAAAAATTTTCAAATTCTGTGCAGACATGTTGAATGTTTAAAGTGTTATTTTACGACCGTATTTAGTTTATACTGTACATGTAAAAAAATATATTTCATTTTTACAAAGTTGCAATAAGTGCTATGCCTTTTCAAATACCGCCCACATTTTGACGATAAAGTGGCTAATTTTTTTTCCTGTAACATTTCAAATTTCATGTTTCTTGGGGCACTCAAAGTCAAGTTTTACTCTCTTGCACTCTCGATTAAGCATTTGCTTCACTGTGCTTCCCTATCAAATTACTCTAATAAACGTATTATAATTGGAATCCATTCTAAATTTTGCAGTTAAACTTATTTTGTATTAGCAAATCATCATTCTAATTTTTTTCAAACACCCCGAGTAAAAAAATGTATATATAATTATATATAATTTGATATAAACACTTTTATCAAATTATATATAATTTGATAAAATTATATATAATTCTATCCAGGAATTGGTGGATAAAATTTTATAAAATTTGATCAAATTATATAAAATTATATCAAATTAGATATAATTTGATAAAATTTTATCCGAAAATTTTTTTTATCTAATGTTATCTTATTTGATATAATTTTATCAGAAAATATATAATTTTATATAAAAAGATATATATTTTTTTCGATATTCCTTGCGAAATTTTGTTACTTATTCATAATCATTCCTGATGCTATTTGAAAGTAAAAGGGGTTGAAGTTAAATTTTTCAATAATTTATTTAAAAGAGCAAACAAACTACTTGAAAACTTGTGTTTACAGATTTAATAACTTAATTACTAAAAAAATCATTACTTTTTTCCAATAGAACACACGAATCAAATAAGTTTTGGTTATGTAAAAAACTTTGGACAAGCCCATTTTATTGATAAAATATTCACACGCTGCCTTCAAGGGTTTTGGTTTAAACAATGTCCCAATAATGCATTAAAAATTTGAACATGGCAAGGTGATTTCTGTTACCAACTTGAGAAAATGGTGGTTATTTAATTCCATAGTCAGAGGTTTTGATCATTCACATTGTATATTCCATAGAGATGTTGATTTAGAGGTAATTTTCCAAACATGAAAAGAAAATTTAAAATGTTTGTTTGGAATTGCATCAATATGTAGGTATATATAAATATGAATTACTTCCCTATATGTAATTTGGAAAAAATGTTGCTAGCCACTTAATATTCATATTTAAAAGGACTTCTTAAATGAATCTTGAAGCTATTCTTTTGGAAAAATAATAAAAACGTTAAAGAACACATAGATATGTAGATGTTTTTGTCGATGATGTAGTGCAAATATCGTTTTATTTAGCATGCTATTGATGAACTTCTAATTACAACTTCCAAAATTGTTCCCACTTCTTGTCAAACAATTTTCTGAACATTTGAAGGGCCTGTAATGATATTAAATATACATAAATTACAATCTTTCTACCATACCTCTTTTTAGATATATTCTGCTTACCTTTTAATTAGCGTTTTTTAATCTAAACAACAATAGAACGTAAGACAGAAAGCGTTTTATTTAACACGCTATTGTTCTAATTACAATTTCCAAAATTTTAAAACTATGAAAATTTTTTGAAGTTTTAAAATAAGTATTTTTTTTTTTTTTTTTGATGTTTCATTTATTTTGAAAAAAATTACAAAAAAACAAAAAGAAATTGCAACACAAAAATAAATGACTAAAATTAGCAATGTAGCAACTAAAAAAAAAGCTGTGGAAATATTACTGAATTTTCTTTTCAGCTTAAAAATATACTTACTTAATGCATATACTTGCACGCAAAAAAATAGTTTGCCAAGTGTTTAGAAGGAATCACGTTAGCAAGATTTTTGCGTATATTATGCGAAAACTAATAACATTTTATCAAGATTCACTCGTAATCGTGAAAAAATTAGCTGTTCAGACGTTAGCTGAGTTCTTCAAGTGGAAATTTTTTCCGCTTGGTCCGATTTTGCTCATTTTTGGAATTTAACCTGAATTTGACCATAAGATAAATATATTCGTATAACTTCATGAGTCTAGCTCTTTTATTTTGGGCTGAATCGTGTCTTATGTAGCCAGACGGACGGACATTCATAGAATGTCTTATAATCGATCATGGATCAATAATACAAATATACTTTATGGGGTCCTAGACCGATTTTTAGATGCGTTACACACGGATGAACAATAAAATATACCCCCATACTATGGTTGGAGTGTATAAAGTATATAACATTTGCATAACCTAATATTTTTTTTTTTCGCATTAAAAAAGATGTATATAAAATTATATATTATTATATAAAGCAGATATAATTATATCTAATTATATATAATAATATTTCAGTAACAATAAATTTATATATAATTTGATATAAATTTATAAAATTTTATCAAATTATATATAATTATATAAAATCTTTTTTACTCGGGACGTTTTTATTTGAAATTCTTTTTAATAACACGTCCGATAAATTTACAATTTTGGCTGTACAGTGTACACTAGGGTGGCTCGTTTTTGGGCTTTTCTCTCTGATAAAATTCTAATACCCGCCAAAAGTGTCGGTACCCTAAGGGTAACTCACATGCAAAATATCACTCCGATCGGAGTTTATCTTCTGTCTCCACTTTGAGCCTCAAAATTGGGGTTTTCGCAAAAAAGGACTTAAAAAAAAAAAAAAAAATTAAGTTTTTTTATTAAAATAATTAAAAAATTATTTTTGTATAATATTTGATCGTAAATACTTAAATATGAAATTTGAAGATTTTACGGTATCATTAACCCGTTCAAATTTGATACCAAAAAAATTGCATGATTTTGGGGGCGTTCTCAAAACACCTTTTTTCAAAATTTGAAAATTTTATTAAAAAAAATTTTAAATATACCATTTTTTCTCTCTGAATTCATTAAGAACACCTTGGAGAAGAAAAATGTGAAATATGGCGGATATCCGTCGAGCCACTTTTCGGGAATCGCGGGGTGAAGTTAGCGGATTTCAAGGAAATGTCGGTTTTATCAATAATTTGGATTAATAAAATCTTATAAATTTCATTTTTGTGCAAATTAACGGTTTTTTGGTGTCGTGCCATTCTATTATATAACTTTAAGTCTGCCATAAAATCTTACCGATCTAGGACGTCTTTAACCCACATTGGCTGGGGGTCAAAAATGACCCCCGAATAAAATTTGAAGTTTAGAGCTTAAATTTTGTGTTATAAACAAGTATAAAACGGCTTTTGTGTTTTTTACCCCAACTATTATTTCGTATTATTATATTATCTTTAAAAAAATCGTTAAATATATATTTTGTTGATTTCAAAAAATTCAAGCACTATGCCTAAAAGTTTTTGCCGGGGTCATTTTTGACCCCTGGCCAATGTGGGTTAAAGATATCTTAAATATGTGAGATTTAAGGGCTGATTTTAAGTTATCTAATAGATTGCCACAAATTAATTTTATATGAAAAAATATATACTTTTTATTGAATGGATCATTTTTGACCCCTACCAAGAAGGGTTAACGATTTTCTTAAAGATAATATATTAATACGAAATAAAAGTTGGGGTAAAAAACATAAAAGCCGTTTTATACTTGCTTATAGCACAAAATTTAAGCTCTAAACTTCAAATTTTCCGCGGGGGTCATTTTTGACCCCCAGCCAATGTGGTTTTAAGACGTCCTAGATCTGTAAGATTTCATGACAGACTTAAAGTCATCTAATAGAATGCCACGACACCAAGAAACCGTTAATTTGCACAAAAATGAAATTTATAAAATTTTATTAATCCAAATTATTGATAAAACCAACATTTCCTTGAAATCCGCTAACTTCCCCCCGCGATTCCCGAAAAGTGGCTCGATGGATATCCGCCATATTTCATATTTTGATTCTACAAGGTGTTCTTAATGAATTTATAATGAAAAATGGTATATTTAAAATTTTTTTTTAATAAAATTTTGAAATTTTGAAAAAATGTGTTTTGAGAACGCCCCCAAAATCATGCAATTTTTTTGTATCAAGTTTGAAAGGGTTAATGATACCGTAAAATCTTCAAATTTCATATTTAAGTATTTACGATTAAATATTATACAAAAATAATTTTTTAATTATTTTAATAAAAAAACTAAGTTTTTTTTTTTTTTTTTTTTAAAAGTCCTTTTTTGCGAAAACCCCAATTTTGAGGCTCAAAGTGGAGACAGACGATAAACTCCGATCGGAGTGATATTTTGCATGTGAGTTACCCTTAGGGGACCGATACTTTTGGCGGGTATTAGAATTTGATCAGAGAGAAAAGCCCAAAAACGATCCACCCTAGTGTACACATGGACCAGACCAAAAATTCTGAGAGTGGTGCCGAAAATAATATACCTGTGTCTCCCAGTTTTAATTGATCAATTCGTGATATTGCGAAAAAAGCACAAAAAAAATGTTTGCACTATAGGAAAAGTTTACTTTGGTCTGAAAGTGGTGATAAAAACAATATTCCCGCGACTCTCATGTTTTATAAATCAATTCACGTTTTTCACGAAAAATGCAAAAGAACATATTTTATTAAATTGTGTTTCACAAAAGAATGTGAAATAATTAAAAAAAAAATGCAATAAACATATTCATAATTTAAATAATGTTAATTTATGTCTTCAGTGAAGTTTGAAAGCTGTTCTTTTCTTTGAGACCCAGTTGGAAAATGTGTCACTGAGGAAATTTTCACAATGATTCCTTGAGCACTCATTAACTGTTTGTAGTTTATTTTAAAAATTTTACGTTTAGTAGTTTTTAAAAGAAAAAACATTTATTTAATGTTTAGTTTTTATTAATGACTTCTTCTGTCCTTTGTTTCAAAAATAACACACTAAAATATAAAGACTTTCATTAACATTTAATTTTTAAAGTCATTTATTTTTGTTCTGTAAGTAAAAACTACTGATTATTCTTTAAATTTTTAATGAATTGTGTAAGTACTTTTTTTTTAAATTGTTGGTATTTTTTACCTACACAAGTAGGTTATTTTTATGTAGAAAAAAATTAAAAAAATTATTTATAGAAATATAAAAACATGTTTGTAATAAGTGACTTTGGCACGATTGGTAGAGTGTCTGGACAGAATGTAGTTGATTGCGGGATCGATTCCCCAAAATTTTATTAAAAATTTTTAAAAAAAATATATCAATAGAAAATTGTAAAAAATAACCTACGAAATCATTAATTTTTAATGTTTTCGTAGGTTTTTTTTTTTGGAATTTGTTGGTAAAATTAACAGAACTATCATTAATTTTTAATGTTTTCGTAGGTTATTTTTTTCGAATTTGTTGGTAAAAACGAATGAAAAAAAGTAATTTTTTAATGTTTAATGTTATTTATTTTAGGAAATTTTGTCAACAGTAAAAAATAAATGTTGGTGTTTGTTAAAATAAATGAATAATTACTGGGATGGTTTTCAATTGTTAATTCACTGGTTTTAAATGTGTTTTTCATTTGTTTTTGCCTACAAAATATTTTGAGTGAGGAAATGTCTTCAGGTTCTGACAAATCATTGGTAATCCTTGATGACATGTCCCAACATTGTCAGCGCTGAATGTTTGCTTAAGAGTGTGGACAATTCCTCTTAGACGTCTAAAAGGAAATGTCTTCAGAATAGCAGTATATTAAATTAAAATTTTAAATCTGGGCAACTCTTCAATTTCCATGAAAATGATGGCAATATTATCGATTTATTTAAAATGAAATCAAAATCTAACAAGTAGAATAAAAGTAATAAATAGAAAAACAATTTTCAAAATAAAGTTTGGAACAAGTAGTTAGGTGTTGGACTAATAAACTGGGGGTCCAGGTTCAAATCCAGTTGGGACTAAAAAAGGCAAAAAGTTTTTTCTAAATATGAGCCCTACGTCAGACATTTCCCTAAAGAAGTCTTAGGTGACTTGTCCCCAGAAGGTCAGCCCTGACCACTGCTGACTAGTGCCCCCCATTTCGCGGTTCTCGGTATTCCCGGGAATACCGGTATTCCCGGTTCTGGTACCGGTTTCCCGGTTCTAGATATATTCCCGGGAATACCGGTATTCCCGGTTCTGATCTTACAATTAGTACCGGTTCTCAAAAAACAAATTATTTTATTTTACTAAACCACAAAATATTTAAATTACACCATTTAATCGGTATTTCAGAAATATTTAGCTGTGTTTGTAAAATTATTTAAAAATCATTAACTATTTTTTTCTTAAATTCATAAAAAAAATTGAAATGGTGTTTTTCACATGTTTTGAATATTTTTTTTGGTAAAAGCGTTGAAAAATATTAATTGTACAAAATTTTACAAAATATACATACCGGTATTCCCGGGAATACAGTCAGAACCGGAACCGGGAATACCGGTATTCCCGGGAATACCGGGGACAATTCAAGAACCGGGAAACCGGTACCATTTCCCGGTAATACCGAGAACCGGGAATACCGGTATTCCCGGTACTACGGTACTGACCGTAGGCACTACTGCTGACTTTGAGTGAGGACATTTTGAAAATTTGTATGAAACTGTCCTCAACCCAGTACATAGAGATGTCTTGTGGATGTCAGCAGTGACTCTGACATGTCATCGCTCCGTCACTGAGGATGGCTCGAGGACGTTGGCAACTGGGGAGGTATTTTGAGACCTTTTTCAAATATTCTCATAAACTCAAAAAATAAAAAACTGTAATGTTAGCAAAAAAAGCTTGTAAACCTACAAGAAAATTTGCTGATTTTGAACACACAATTTTTTTGGTAAAGTTAGCAAAAATGTTTTGCCAAAAATTAGTTAACTGAATTTTTTTTATTTCAACTTAGTTCATACACATTTGAGGACCCCATTGGGTTCGGACCCAATAGGTCCAGACCACGATGGGCCTCGACCTAGTTGGGTTCCTTAAAAATCGTATTAGTTTTTGATCCAAAATTTGTGTCCGTTTCGCTGTACCTTGCTTAGTTTTTGAGATACTTGATTTTAGGGGACCACCGGTGTTTTGAGAATTACAAAACTCGATAACTTCAAAAATACTACTCGGAGAGCTTTTTATTATTTTGTTGTGTCGGCAATATTTACCGAGATATGAGCATTTTTTTTTTTGCCATAAAATCTTACCGATCTAGGACGTCTTTAACCCACATTGGCTGGGGGTCAAAAATGACCCCCGAATAAAATTTGAAGTTTAGAGCTTAAATTTTGTGTTATAAACAAGTATAAAACGGCTTTTGTGTTTTTTACCCCAACTATTATTTCGTATTATTATATTATCTTTAAAAAAATCGTTAAATATATATTTTGTTGATTTCAAAAAATTCAAGCACTATGCCTAAAAGTTTTTGCCGGGGTCATTTTTGACCCCTGGCCAATGTGGGTTAAAGATATCTTAAATATGTGAGATTTAAGGGCTGATTTTAAGTTATCTAATAGATTGCCACAAATTAATTTTATATGAAAAAATATATACTTTTTATTGAATGGATCATTTTTGACCCCCTACCAAGAAGGGTTAACGATTTTCTTAAAGATAATATATTAATACGAAATAAAAGTTGGGGTAAAAAACATAAAAGCCGTTTTATACTTGCTTATAGCACAAAATTTAAGCTCTAAACTTCAAATTTTCCGCGGGGGTCATTTTTGACCCCCAGCCAATGTGGTTTTAAGACGTCCTAGATCTGTAAGATTTCATGACAGACTTAAAGTCATCTAATAGAATGCCACGACACCAAGAAACCGTTAATTTGCACAAAAATGAAATTTATAAAATTTTATTAATCCAAATTATTGATAAAACCAACATTTCCTTGAAATCCGCTAACTTCCCCCCGCGATTCCCGAAAAGTGGCTCGATGGATATCCGCCATATTTCATATTTTGATTCTACAAGGTGTTCTTAATGAATTTATAATGAAAAATGGTATATTTAAAATTTTTTTTTAATAAAATTTTGAAATTTTGAAAAAATGTGTTTTGAGAACGCCCTCAAAATCATGCAATTTTTTTGTATCAAGTTTGAAAGGGTTAATGATACCGTAAAATCTTCAAATTTCATATTTAAGTATTTACGATTAAATATTATACAAAAATAATTTTTTAATTATTTTAATAAAAAAACTAAGTTTTTTTTTTTTTAGTTTTTGAGATACGTGATTTTAGGGGACAACCGGTGTTTTGAGAATTACAAAACTCGATAACTTCAAAAATACTACTCGGAGAGCTTTTTATTATTTTGTTGTGTCGGCAATATTTACCGAGATATGAGCATTTTAAAATTTTCGGGAATGCTAACTTTTTTCGATCCAAATTTAGGACCCATTAGGGTCCATACATGTGAAGACAGCACGGTGCCCTGGATAGGATTTAAATAAAATTTTGGTGTTACTCCAATTTTTAAGTGGAATATGTTTTCAGACGATAAAAGAAAGAAAATGAGTCAAAAAAAAGTACTAGGCGCTTTTTTTTTGGCGGGCAAAAAGAAGAATTTTAAAAAAACAAAAAAGAGTTTATTCTTTCAAATGCATTAAAATTTGTTTATACGGATGTCAATTCATCACATATTCACTTATTAGTGAGATTTAAATATATATGTGACATATTTTTCCAGATATGAGACTTAAAAGAATAAGTTCACTATTTAGTGATACTAAATGAAATTTCTTCTTTAATTTAATGAAAATTTTAACTCTTGAAGTTATTTCACATTTAAGACTGATCCTGTTTCTAGATTTTGAAGAGGGAAGTTACCCTAACAATACAAACAAAATTTACAAAAGAAATAAACAATATTAAAAAAGGATATTTAGTGCATCCATAAGATTGACAATAAACAAATAGTCCCAACCACTTTCTGCATCTCTTTTCAAACTATTTATATTGTTTTACTCTTCCTTAGGCACTGCAAACACATTTTTCAATGGTTTTTACTATCGTTTTCTGATTTTTTTAGATTTGAAAAAACATTTTTAACAAAAAAGAATAAATTCTTTTAAAATGATATGAATCACTTATGTCTATATTGAGGGAACTTTGAGTTTTGGTGTCCGTCTGAGTAGTACACTGAAAACTTTTAAGAACTTACATTTTTAAATAATTTACAAGAACATATTTCATTTAGTTTCAATTAATAGTGAAATTATTCTTTTAAGTCTCATATCTGGAAAAATATGTTGCATATATATTTAAATCTCTCTGATAAGTAAACATGTGATGAATTTACATCCGTGTAAACAAATTTTAATGCATTTGAAAGAATAAATTCTTTTTTGTTTTTCTGAAATTCTTCTTTTTGCCCGCCAAAAAAAAAAGCGCCTAGTACTTTTTTTTTCTTTTTTGACTCATTTTATTTCTTTTATCGTCTGAAAACATATTCCACTTAAAAATTGGAGTAACACCAAAATTTTATTTAAATCCTATCCAGGGCACCGTGACAGGCGATAAAACGGCAAGCCCGAGAACCAAAATTGGCCTCCATTTTGCTCTATCTGCCTTAGTTTCCGAGATAGCGCCATTTTAAGTATTCTGAAAATAAAAAAAAATACAATTTCTTTTTGCTAATATTAGCAAAAAAGCTAGTTAAAATTTGGTCAACTCAATTTTAAATTTAGCAGAAAAAATTAGTTAAAATTTTGTTTAAAATTGCTAATGCGCTAAATGAAGTTTACAAGATATTTTTGCTAACATGCTAATGTCAACTAAAAATTTGCTAAAGGTTAGCTTACTAGCCTTAGCAAAAAAAAAAAAAATAGTAAATCTACTAAAGTATTACTTTGAGTGTATAGTTTTGGGTTTTGGTAAGAAAAGTTATAAAAAAAGCTTTTCATCCCTGTTTAAAAGAAACAAAAAAAAAACAACAAAAATATTAATTAAAAACCATAAAAAATAAATTCTATTACTATTATTTTTGATAATTAAAAAAGGATCAGCTTCCGAGTCATTTTTTTCTGTACAAAAATCGATAGATTCTGAGATTTTTTTTTGATTGAAAAGTTTTTAAGTTATGAGAAATTTTAAACTTCAAAAATGTCTCAGATTGCAAGCATTTTTTTCTTAAAAAAAGAATGTTGAGTTCTAGGGAAAAAAATTCTTTAGAAAAATGTTCATTAGCTGGGAAATTTTTTCTCTAGCAAATGTCTCAGATTCTAAGATTTTTTTCTGTTGAAAAAAATAAATTTGTTCGGCAAAAAAATCCTAGATTCTAAAATATTTTTTCCATAGAAAAAGAGTCTGAGACATATTTTATATAAAAACTATTTAAGATTGTGATATATTTTTTCTTTTGAAAATTATACAGACTCTGAGGCACATTTTTTAAACAAAAATCTTTACTCTGAGGCAAATGTTCATTAGAAACTGTTTCAGAATCTGGGAGATTTATTCCACAAAAAAATTTTCAGATTCTGATATACTATGGCCGCTGTTCCAAAAAAAAAGTAATTCACATAAAAAACGTGAAAGTAAAAATTTCAGATTTTTTTTGGTGTTCTAGATTTCACATCCGAATTTCTTTTTCGTTTTGTTTCACATAAATAAAATTTTGTGAAAGTAAAACGAATGCATTTTTTTTCCCCCATATAATTTTTTAAATTTAAATTATTCGATTTCAACTTCGAATGAAAACGTGATCAACAAAACACCAAACTTGATTTCAATGATTCGGTAATTTTCATGTGAATTGAAAAGTTATGGAAGACAGAACAGAGGCCTATAAATTTTAATTTTTCTGTTATTCTTGTTCTTTTGTCATTGTTGTTTTCTAAAAAAAAAACTATTTAGCACTGCAAATTTTATGTTAATTAAAATTAACCGTAACCGCAGGATTTTTATGCGGTTACGGTTACGTTTAAATAGTGCGGTTAGCCGCGGTTACGGTTACGATTAAAACCGCATTGCAAACCCTAGGGTATATAGAATGCACTAAAATTGTCTAGGTATTCTTATATTTTCGTCCATAACTTTTGAACGGCTGAACCGAAATCGCTCTACTACAATTCTAAACTGCTTGGGAGAATTTCCAATAAAATTGAAAAACTCTACAATACATTTGGAAATTTTTAAAATAAAATTGGAAAATTTTTAACTACATTTGGACAATTGCAAAATACATTTGGACAATTTTAAAATACATTTGGGCAATTTTAAAATACATTTGCAAAATTTTAATCTACATTTGGACAATTTTAAAATACATCTGGACAATTTTAAATACATTTGGACAATTTTAAAATATAGTTGAACAATTTTAAAATTAATTTGGACAATTTTAAAATTAAAATTCTGTTTTAAAATTCTATTTTGAGAAAGGATATTCTAGCTCAAGTTCATAATTCTTTTACTAATCATTACTATGATATTGGCAAAGTAACAACTTTCAAGAAACTATTTACAAAAGTTGTTTTTTTTTTTTTTTTTGACAAAACCAGTTAATTTAAAACAAAAATCTTTATAAATAGTTTTTTGAAAATCGTTACTTTGACAATATCATCGTAATGATTAGTAAAAGATATATAACCTTGAGCTAGAATAAACTTTCTCAAAATTTTAAAATTAGTTTGTACAATTTTAAAAATAATTTGGACAATTTTGACATATATTTGGACAATTTTAAAATACATTTGGACAATTTTAAAATACATTTGGAAATTTCTAAAATACAATTGGAAACGTTTTAGTTTATCTTTCTTCTATCAATTCGATTTAAAATACAAAGTTTTTTCAGTTTGTGTTATCTCAAGGGGGGGGGGGGGGGGGGGGGTGAAATAAAGCCATAGGCAATAAGGCCATATGGCCCTATTTCTCAATTCAATGGGAAATAAGGCCATATGGCTTTATTACCAACATGATTGAGCAATAAAGTCATATTGATTTTGCAACCAAAGTGGAAATAAAGCCATATAAGTTGAAAATGTGGAAATATATTTCCCCGTAAACCAAAAAAAAAATTATTTAGCGAAGCCGCTAAATTTATTTATGGAGTTTCAGCCGGGCTTAAGGATTATCTTTAAATTAAAAAACCACATACATATACCACGAACCTCGGAACTTAGAGCGGTCTAGAGGCACCAATTTTTTATTGGCAGGGTTTTTAATTTAAAGATTGTTTAACAAAAAAAAGTTTTTCTGTGTAGCCGGCCTCCGGCCGGGCTTAGGGATTACAAAATCCATGCATTAAACCCACCCTCTCTGCAAAGTAAAATTTTCTAGGGTAGCAGGCCTTTGCGCTATCAAATTTGTTATGCCTCAAAAAGGCCTGATAACCAAAATAGCTTTGGTATGCAGAGAGGGTGGGTTTAATGCATGGAGTTTGTAATCCCAAAGCCCGGCCGAAGGCCGGCTACGCACAAAACCTTTATTACAAAAAAACAAATCATAGAAGTCGTAATTTCGACATTTCGCCCAAAAAAAAATATTTTGGATTTTTTGAATATTTTGTTTTGGGAGAAATAACATTTTTAAACCTATCATTTTGGGCTATATGTCGCAGCTTGGGTGATATGACATTTACAGTTTTGGGCGATAAGACCTTGACTTTTTTTGTTTAACTTTCTTTAAATTAAAAACCCACATTTTTTTGTTAGCAGGATTTTTAATTTAAACAGCTTTACCACAAGAAAATAAAATAAATTTAAAATGAGCTTTTAATTTTATTTCCATACAAATTGTTTTTGTTTTTAAAATCAACTTTCAAAAAATGTATAGAAAATTTGAAATTTAAAATAAAACGTTTGTTAAAATAGACTTTTTGTTTTCTTGTGGTAAGGGCCAAAGATTGTTTAACAAAAAAGTTTTTCTGTGTAGACGGCCTTCGGCCGGGCTTAAGGATTACAAACTCCATAAATTAATTTAGCGGCTTCGCTAAATATTTTTTTTTGGGTAGCAGGATTTTAGTGGAAAAAATTTTCCACATTTTGCGCTAAACTCTCCGGAAATTAATGACGAATACTTTTATAAATTTTCAAATGAGTAATAAAGCCATATATGGCCTTATTTCCAACAGTGGTTGGTAATAAGGCCATATGGCTTTATTTCTCAATTCATTGGGAAATAAGGCCATATGGCTTTATTGCCTATGGCTTTATTTCACCCCCCCTATCTCAAGACCACCTGTGAATTAAAATTTTTTAAACTTTATGCCGTCATTGTTTAATTTATTACATTTTATTTCTTTAAGCACTTATTTTCACTCCTTTTTTAAATAATGCTTTGTATTAAAGTAAATTGTTTTTAATTTTTGTTTGTCTTTTTTTTTTACTTTGTCATTAATAAACATTTAATTGTATCCTTTATTACATTCTCAACCTTTTTTTTATGTTCTCAAAAGGGTTGGTGATTTTCTTTGTTTCCTTGACTTTTTTTCTCAATTATATTTCCTTAAGTCAAGTGACCTTTTGATAATTTAAAAAATTAGCATAAAAATTTATACAAATTATGGAAATTATTTTATGTATATGGAAAAAAAGAATCTTATGAATTAATAATTTAATTAATTCCATTAGACTTTAAGCCTTTTTTTTTGTTGAATGGAAGGGCAATTTGAAATAATTAAATTTTATGAAATTGTAAATTAATTGTTTAAAGCAAAAAGTACAATATTATGCACTTATGACTTACAAATTTAAAGAAAAAATGTCAACATTTAATGAAAAGTTAAATTAAAGAAATTTTGATTTTATATGGTTAAGGCGGGAGTGTTTAAATAACTAAGTATTTGGCAATGCTTTTATTACTAAGTGGATTTTAAATATCAGAAAATTCTTTTTTTAATTTTCAACTCAGTGAAACTGACATAAATGTTTAATAAAGCCTGCAGAATTTAGGAAATCAACAAATGCAGTTGTGTAGACAGGAGCTTGAACCATCGTTGTGAAATGTTTAAGGATTATCCCTTTTTAAACGTAATAGGTACAGAGGGTCAAAGTTGAAAAATTGAGAAAAATGTCTTGAAATAATCCAAAGCTGTTACCTTCTTATGCTTTCTTTTTCAATATTTTCCGACAAAACACAAGGTCAGTACACATAAAAGATTATTTAATTGTTGGTTTGATAGATTCTTCTTCGGTTGATAAGAAGTTATGAAACGGTTAAGCTTTGAAACCAAAAATTTTGAGTTTTTCAATTTTCGATAGGTGCTTTCAGCCTCTCTATAAAATGAAAAATGACATAGCTGGTTCATTCTTTAGCATTTGGCGCTAACTTCTCCTTATTGTTTAATATTTTCCGACATAACAAAATGTCAGTACACATAAAAGATTATTTAATTGTTTGTTTGATAGATGCTTCTTCGGTTGATAAGAAGTTATAAAACGCTTAAGCTTTGAAACCAAAAATTTAGAGTTTTTCAATTTTCGAACAGGGCTCTATAAAATAAAAAATGTTGAGCTAGAGTTTGTAGATGTATTTTTTAAAAGTTTAGAGCCCACCCAGTAAATGTGTATAGTAATGGAGTATCAGCAGCCAACTTGATGTGTTATCTTAAAATCAGAGGTGGGTTAAAACATTTTAGTGATTATAGATTTTTTAGACCATATAAAATTTTCTTGTTATAAAAAAGCATGATAATTTTTTTTTTAATTACTGGTACAATGAGCCGATATCCGTCACACATTACCTAAATACATTAACAAAATATGGAACTGTTTTTACCGCGCTTAAATCGCGATTTTATGTACATGCTTAATTTAAAAACAAATGTGGTCGAAAAAATTCTTGTGGGTCAAAGTAAAACTTACAGAGGTTTGTTGACCATTATGGAACTTTTAAGTTTTAGTTTTTCATGGTAATATTAAGCAATTTTTATAATAATTTTTCTATAGTAACTCAACAATTCCGAATTTTTGGTTTAAATTTGTAAAATTCAGACATAGTTCTGAATATCTCGAAAACTGTTTTATTTTTGAAACTTTTGACTTCATTTTCGTATATAATTTTTTGGAATTTTTTCTGTCACTCCGACAATAAAGGCGGTGTTAAAAGTTTCCTCATGGCGTAAACTACTTGCATGATAGAGCATCACAGTGGGTTAAAATCGATTTTCAGGCCAAAAATTGGCCAAATTTGAAGGGGCAACATTTACACCACGGCCTCTATTTTTGTTTTAAACTCATTAACGTGATGTTACCTTTCAAACTAGTATAAATAATCAACATGTTCTGAACGAATCTTTTTATCTATACACTGAAAAAAATAACTATACTAAAACTAAATAAACACTGTAATTAATTTAAGTATACATTTTTTTTTGAATTTATTTCAACTTATCTTAATATAAGGTGGTTTTACTTAAAACAAAGAAAATCAACTTTAAGAAAGTACATGCAAATACTTAAAAAAGAACAAGAGTTTTCCTTAATTTGTTTTTTTACCCTCCAACCACAGTATGGGGGTATACTCACTTTGTCATTCCGTGTGTAACGCATCGAAATATCGGTCTAGGACCCCATAAAGTATATATTTTATTGATCAGTGATCGATTCAAAGACATTCTAGCGATGTCCGTTCGTCTGTCCGTCTGTAGAGGACACGATACAGTCCAAAATAAAAGAGATAGACTTCCGAAGTTTGGCACGAATATGTCTTATATTCCTAGGCAGGTTAAGTTCGGAAATGGGCAAAATCGGACCAATGTGAAAAAGTTCCCCCTTGGAGAACTAAACCTAAGAAAAACTGTATTTTTTGCAGGGTTTTTTGTACTTTTGATAAGCAAATGCAACATTCTTATCTCAGAATCGCAAGGGGAAGATCCCGTTTACGTCCCCCACCAACCCACCCCCAAAATATTATTATTAATATTAACTTACTTAAAAATAGTATAGACATTTTGAAGACCTTAAATCAAATAAGTACTATTCTCTTATTCCAAAACGCATTTTCTTTAATTTAATCAATTTTTGTTTTAACTTAAGAAAAAAGTTATCTTTATTGTAATGATTTCATTGACTTTATTTGAATCCATATCTTTATGAGTTTAAGAAAGAATTTACTTAACGTAAGGAAAAACTACTTTAGGTATTTTAGGGACCCCATCTGGGGCCCCATCTAGAGACCCCATGAGACCCTAACTTTAAATCCAAATTTAGATTTTCGCGGAATTTTCAAATGCCTACAAATCTGGAAATACTGCAGATACGAACAAAATTCCAAAGGCATTTTTGTCGGCCTTATCTCGTAAATATGACCGCCAAAGACCGGAAAGCCTTCCGATTTATAGTTTCCAAGTTATCTCATGATCAAATTTCTCAAGACCCCATTCCCATATCTCGAAAACTAAGCCAGATAGAGCGATTCTTACCAAAATTTTGAATCAAAATCAATAGTGACCCGATAATAGTGTACGCACATACTCATGGGCGGGCCCCATATATTGGGGCCCCGTAGGGTTCTCACATTGGGACTCCATAGGGTCCACAGAATCCATAAGTTTAAGGAAATGTTTTCTTATTTTAAAAAAAATATTTTTCCTCTGTTTTAGAAAAAAATTTACTTGGAAGAAGAATTAATATCTTTGGAGCCCTCGCACCCCCTTCTGTTCTTAAATTAAGTTCAACATGCTTTAAAAATGGTAAATTTTTTTCAGTGTACCTAAGAGTAAAAAGGTGTAACTTCTGACTAAAACAAGATATCGCTTAGTTTTTGTTTTGAAAAAATCAAAAATCTATCTAGTTTTCATATGAAATTAGTTTGAAATAAATCGTAATAAATACGACCATGCTATTGGCAAAAAAAAAAACTGGAGCCTGATCCGTCAAACTTTGAAATTTCACTTTTTAAAATGGCACTATCTCGGAAAGTGTAAGAGGTAACCACACCCACCAAGCAGGTTTTTTATGCCTCTATCAGCACATTGTTCACATATAATTTTTTAGAAATTCTGATAACAAACAACAAAATGACAAGTGTTCGTATGCAAAAGGTACCCTATTTTTGCGGGTTTCTGCGGCCTCCCCCGTTCAACTGCTGCAAATCAACCTCCAAACTTAAGCTTGGCAATACGTTACCTATGACCGCTTCAAATTTCATGGCAATCAATCCAGTACTTACACTGAAAAAAATAACTATACTGAAATTAATTAAACACTGTTATTAATTTAAGTACACACTTTTTTTTATAATTTACTTCAACTTAACTTAATATAAGGTGGGTTTACTTAAAACAAAGAAAATAAACTTGAAGATAGTACATGCAAATACTTAAAAAAGCACAAAAGTTTTCCTTAATTTATTTTTCTAAATTAAGTTAAATATTCTTTACAATAATGGCGAATTGATTGCATTTAAGAAAAAAAGGGTTTATTAAAAAATTTTGTTTTACTTAAAAGAAAAAAAATTAAATTGTGTGTAAAAAAAATAAATAAGTACGTAACTTACTTAAAAATAGTATAGACATTTTCAAGACATTGAATCAAATAAGTACTAATCTTTAATTCCAAAATGCATTTTCTTTAATTTAATCAATTTTTGTTGTAAGTTAAGAAAAAAGTAACCTTTATTTTATTGATTTCATTGACTTTATTTGAATCCATATCTTCATCAGTTTAAGAAAGAATTGACTTAACTTAAGAAAAAAATACTTGAGGTATTTTGGGGACCCCATCTGGGGACCCATCTAAAGACCCCATGAGACCCTAACTTTAAATCCAAATTTCGATTTTCGCGGAATTTTCAAATGCCTATAACTCTGCAAATACTGCAGATACGAAAAAAATTCTAAAGGCATTTTTGTAGTCCTTAACTTGTAGAATATGACCGCCGAAGACCCGAAAGCTCTCCGAGTTATAGTTTTCGTGTTATTTCATGATCAAATTTCTCAAGACCCCATTCCCAGATCTCGAAAACTAAGCCAGATAGAGCGATTCTGACCAAAATTTTGGATCAACATCAATAGTGACCCTATAATAGTGTACGCACATACTCATGGGCGGACCCCAAATATTGGGGGCCCGTAGGGTCCTCACATTGGGACTCCATAGGGTCCACAGAATCAGTAAGTTTAAGGAAATTTTTACTTATTTTAAAAAAATATTTTTCCTCTGGATAAAAACAATTAAACTAATAATAAGTACAATTTTACTTACTTTTAAGATATATTTAAGTAAATGCATTACTATGTTTTAGGAAAAAATATACTTGGAAGAAGAATTAAAATCCTTGGAGCCCTCGCATACCCTTTTTTTTTTTAATTAAGTTCAACATGCTTTAAAAATGGTAAAATTTTTTTTCAGTGTACTGATTGCGCACTGAATACGGAAATGAAGAAGTTTCAAAAGAAAAACAGTTTTCGAAATATTGCTAAAACTGAATTTCTGCATTTTTAGTCAAAATTTTTTTTAAAAAAAACTCTCTTCTTTTATTCGTAATAGATCAGATTTGATGTATCTAAAATTTTGAATAGAAACTCAGACAAGGGAAAAGTGTAAAACTTAAAACTCTTCAATGAAAAAAAAAACCAAAAGTATTTTTTTCAAAAAAATTTAATTCAATTTTTAAATAAATTTCCTACAATTTTAAAATAAAACTCGGTACCGAGTTTTAAAAATAAAACTCCGAAATAAAAAGAGTTTTATTTTCATACAATTAATTTTATTTTAAGTAAACAAAAAATGTTTTTGGTTTTAAACATTTTTATGTAAAATAGTTGATAATATGATAAAATATGACCTCACAAAATAGTAAAATTAGTTGAAATTAAATTCATCTTATTTAAATTTATTATTACCTCTAATAGAACTCTTATTTGTGAAAAAAAAAAACTTTCTATTAACGAAATATTGCACTAAAAAAGTGTTCTCTTAATATTTTGTTGGTTTTTTGCATAAAAAATATTTTTGCAAAAATCGCGTATAAACTTTAAAAAATAAAAAAATAAAACACTGCAAAATTAAATGTATGCACTAAATAGATTTTGCGTCCTAATTCCAAATCTGCTTTTGATATTTCTAGCGCTTACCGTTTTTTAGATATTCGCGTTTGAAGATTCGAATAACCGCTAATACCTATTTTACACTATCACACTTTTCCATTATACACATCAAAATTTACCAACTTCCATAAGATGTTTGTATTCCTTTTTGATTGAAACCTGTATCCGATTTCTGTAACAATGCGAGAAGTTTTGGCATCGAAAAAAATAAAATAACATTATAGTCATCCAGTATGTCACAGAGTGATTCAGAAAAAAGCTTTGATTGCGTTTTTGTAATCGATGTTTTTAACACTTGCATCATTGTACTCACCCTGTAGAAAACTAAATGACTACAAAATAATTTATTTTTTCTCGATGCGAAAACTTTTCGCATAGTTACAGAAACTGGGCACTGGTCGTATCTAATAATTGAACAATTTCTGGCCAAAAAATTTTATAAAATATTTCCTTAACATGGTGAAATTACGCTTATATAATGGAAAAGTATAATGGTGTAAAGTGGGTATAATTTAATACTTTCTGTAGTTCCACTCAAACTTATTCGAAAACTGGAACCGTATAATTTTATGGATAGTAAATACACCTCTTGAACCCAGATTATTTCGATCCATTTTCGAAATATTAGAGACTGGAAATAAATACTTTAAACAAATTTAAGCATCAATGACCACTTGTGAGAAAAGTAATGGATACAGACGCACAGTGTCTTTAATATATCTAATAACTCGCTAATCTTGAGCAAAAGGATCAGCTTAACTGTTCCAAAAACCAATAAAACGAAGATTTTAATAATATTTTATTTATTAAGGGGGGTTTTAATAAAAAATAAACAACCTTAATGTGATTTTTTAAGCAGCTATAAAAAATAAATACGCAACATTTTTTAATTCTGTTTTTTGATTTGAAAAATAATTTATTGTAATATTTTTAAAATTTTATAACACAAAATTTGATGAACTGAAATTTCCACTTAATTGTAAAATGTTTTTTTAAAGGACAAAATCGGCTGCAGTTGTACAGCTAAAAGTACTAGACCGATTTTGATAAAATATTTTTGATTTTTAGATTATTAAATTCTCCAGTACTTATCGTGGACATTTTTTAACATTTTGACCTAATTATTTTTTTTTTTAAGTTTATATTAGCATAATTTCAACAAAAATCAATATTTTTCAAAAAAAAAATGGCCACGGTAAGTACTACAGAGTTGAATAATCTACAAATCAAAAAAAAAAAAATCATCAAAATCGGTTTAGTAGTTTTTGCTGTACAACTGCATCCGATTTTGTCTTAAAAAAAAGAAATGAGTGGCAACCCAGGAAATTCTTGTAGTCCAAATTTTGTGTAATAAAGTTTTAAAAATATTACAATAATTCATCTTGCAACAAAAAAAAAAAACAGAATTAAAAAATATTGCGTATTTATATTTTTATAGCGGTTTTAAAATTGCTCACGTTAAGACTAATTTTTTCCTTTATACCCCCCTTAAACCTAATAAAAATATTTAAGATGAGATACATTATTTTTATCTGAACTCTACTATACATATATTCATATTATTTTCAAAAATAATACCAAAATAAATTTATTTTTATTTTTAAGGTAAAATAAAACTCTTTTTTTTTTTGAGAGAGTTTTATTTTTGTAATTATAAAACTCCAAAATTTTTAAGAGTTTTATTTTTTGAAATTATAAAACACCAACATTTTTAAGAGTTTTATTTCAAAACAAAATTAAATTTGAATAATTTAAACATTATTTTAATAAAGTACGGAGTTTTTCCTTGTCTGATAGAAACTTAATTTTTTCCGAATTTCGGTAAAATTAAAGCAAAGGGCTTTAATCAGATTGAAAAATGTTGAAAGTAGATAAAAGATTTAATTGTCATTTATTTAAAATAAAAAAAAAACCAACGATTTGGTCTGGAGATATTTTTTTTAAGTAAAACCACTTTTTTAAATAGTTTAAAATGTGAACATTTAGCAATACAAAAACTTCTACTTAAATTTGTTTTTAAAAATTCTATTAAATAAAGTTGAGACGTATGAGTAATATTTTATGAAATTTAATTAATAAAATATTGATCATACGTACCGTTACACAGTGGTTATTTTTTTTTTTTTTTTGGCATTAACTCGGCCATTCAGTAAGTTCTAAACCGATTGTATTAAAATTCAAAACGGATTTAGCTAACTTAATTTCGAGTTTAAGTTTGTACCGTGGACGCCAATATGGATAGCTATTTATATATATATGTCCTTTATTTATTTAAATATGTACACTACTTATACTTTAGTATAACTAACATAATTTTGGTATAACTAGTAAATACTTAAATATAATGTTCACGAGGAACATAGGGCGTTAACAAACTCTCTTCAACTATTTCTATCTCTTGCAAGTAACTTGATTTGATTCCATGTTGTTTGAGCTGATTCGAGTTCTTTTCTTGTGCAACGTGTCCATGTGTTACGAGGTCGCCCTGGTCGGCGTTGACCTTGGGGGTTCCAATCAAGGGCTTCTCTAGCAATATCGTTCTGTGGTCTTCTGAGGATATGACCGATCCATGTCCATTTACGTCTTCGTATATCGAATTCGATTGGACAACAACCAGCCTGCTGCCAAAGATCTTCATTGGATATCAAATTTGGCCAGAAAATATTTAATATTTGCCTTAAACATCGATTTACAAATGTCTGGATCTTCTTTAGGGTGAGTTGCGTGTAGCTCTATGTAGTACATCCGTAAAGCAAAACTGATTTTACGCTGCAGTTAAATATCCGCAATTTGGTTTTTTTCGAGATGTTTCTAGCACGCCAAACTTTATAAAGCTTATGGAAGGCGGTACGTGCTTTATTAATACGGTCGTAAATATCAGCTTCCGATCCACCATCTTTGGTTATTTTACACCCAAGATAGTTGAAGGTTTCTACATCTTCGATCACAGTGTCATTTACTATTAATGGCGTTGTTATATGAGTACCAATGCGCATAAGTTTCGTCTTCTTGAAATTTATTCTCAATCCAAGTCTCTTTATTTTTTCTTCAATATCTGCGAATCGATGAGCCATTAAACATATGTCATCCGCATAGTCTATATCGTTTAAAAACTCGGACATGTTCCATCGTATGCCCACAGGGGCCTCCCTGTTGGTTTCCTCCATTACACAGTCCAGGAGTAAAAGAAACAATGTGGGGGATAGGACACAACCTTGCCTTACACCAGTAGCAGTAGAAAAAGGCTGACTATCCTTCCCATTAAAACACACTTTACATGACGCATCTCTGTAAAGCTCGCTTATTAGGGTAACAATTTTTCTGGAATGCCTTTGTTTATTAGAGCAGACCACATAGATGTTCGAGATATTGTGTCGAAAGCACGTTCAAAATCTACAAAAAGCAAGTAAAGATGTGTGTTTTATTCTGCCGATTGTTCTATTACTATCCGAAGAGTGTTTACGTGATCTACACACGATCTTCCAGGCCTAAAACCAGATTGTTCTCTTCTTAAAATTTGTTCAACTGCTGGCGAAATACGTTGCAGTATTAAAGTGGCCATTACCTTACCAATCGCATTTAAGACAGTAATGCCACGCCAGTTTCTGCAAAGCGTTAAATCACCTTTTTTGGGAATTGTAACAACAACTCCTTCTTTCCAATCTGCGGGAATTTTGTTGTTAAGCCACGCATTCCTGACGAGTGGGGTAAGAAACTCTGCTAACGTATCAGCACCATATTTCAACAGCTCTGCAGGAATGTTATCGGGACCGGGTGATTTACAATTTTTCAGTTTATTTAATGCAGTTGCAACTTCAGTACAGGATGGTGGATCTGTTGAAATATCCCTTCTTGGATTACGCCTTGTAGAACTGGTTGCAGTTACGGCCTGGGTTTCAGTCAAGGACTGAGTAACGAAAAATTCACGCCAACGTTCGAGTTGTTGGTCGGTTGTTGTTAAATCTGAACCATCGTTTGCTTTTAGCGTTGTTGTACTTCTTATGTTGTTGCCGCTTATTTGCTTAATAGCGGTGTAAACACCGCGGTGGTTTCCCGTGTTTGCGGCCTTTTCCGCCTGTTC
This sequence comes from Pegoplata infirma, assembly GCA_963921195.1. Classification (NCBI taxonomy): domain Eukaryota; kingdom Metazoa; phylum Arthropoda; class Insecta; order Diptera; family Anthomyiidae; genus Pegoplata; species Pegoplata infirma. Next base: position 176,257,098 of record OY992536.1, read on the forward strand.
CGCGATATCATTCAAATACTTTTCGCGGTCAGCACGAACCATATAATTCACCTTGCGTGCAGATTGCCGGAATTCCTGTTTTGCCTGTAATTTAAGTGTTGGTGTTTTGGCGCGAATTATGTTATGAAGATGTTTTCGATTTTCTATCTCGCTCCAGGTTTCGGAGCTGATCCATGGCTTGATTTTTTCTCGTTTGAGGCCCAAAACCGACTTTGCAGATTCTTTACAGGATTTCGCTACATCCGACCATGAATATTGGTCGTTTATTTCAAGATTTGATCTTAAGGTTTGGTTATAAACTATTGAAGTGGTGGGGTTTTGAAGACGCGATGTATTATACCTTTCGGCTTTTCTTCTAGTTCCATTTACTGCCGCAGGCCGGAGACGGAATTAAGCCACGAGAAGTTGGTGGTCACTAGCTATATCAGCACCTCGTCTGGCTTTGTCGTCAAGAAGTGATCCCAAAAATAATTTACTAACCATAATGTGGTCAATTTGGTTGAATGTTTGGCCAGTCGGCGATTCCCAAGTATATTTGTGGATGTCTTTGTGAGGGAATTTAGTTCCACCAATGAAGAGACGGTTGCGAGCACAGAAATCCACAAGTCTGTCTCCGTTGTTGTTTCTAGATGAACCCAGCCCATGTTTGCCCATTACCGCCTGTAGGTTCTTGTTATCATTTCCTACTTTGGCACTAAAATCGCCTAGAAATATTTTAATATCGCCAACTGGTAAGGAGCTAGTGACGGAGTCAAGCTGATTATAAAATTCATGTTTAAAGCTATCCTCATCAGGCTCAGTTGGTGCGTAGCATTGCACAATGGATATTTTCCGGAATTTAGAGTTAAATCTAGCGGTGATTATACGCTCAGATACTGCCCTATATTCTATTAGAGCATCTCTGGCTTTAGGTGATAGTAGAATACCGACGCCGTTTTTCAGGTAAGTGGTGTTGCCGGAGTAGATAAAACGGTGACCGGATGGCAATTGTGTAGTACCACTATTTAGCCAACGAACTTCACTTAAGCCAAGAATATCAAGTTTGTAAGACGCCATTTCTTTTCGAACCTGCTCGAGTCTGGATATTTCAGAGAGTGTTCTAACCATAGAGAAACATAGAGGCGAAGGTGAAAGAAAAAATAATATCACCATCTTTTTCTAATTTCTCACACGTACGTTGTCGATGTGAATTCACCACACAATACATGTTTACAAGTCGTACTTTGACAACAAATACATGTATACAAGTTGTACTTTGACAACTCAATTTTTGACGCCTTCGCCTCTATGTTTCTCTATGGTTCTAACGTTCCAGGTACCAATCATAAACCGTTTTTTTGAACCCAAAAGTCGTCATCGTTGGGGGATCATTGTTTGAATTTATTAACGTTTAGCCATTTGAATGGGTGATATATATTTTTTTCCCGATCCTGGTTCAGTTTTTCGGTGACATAATAGTTTTACTTAATACAATATTTTTGAAAACTGAATTTTTAGTTAATGAATAAATGAAAAGTCTTGTTATGTTAAGGCCGAACACAATTTAAAACTGGAAAACTAATGTGTGTTTTAATTTTTATTAAATAATAAAAATTAGATATTTATTCGAACTTTTAATTGTGCAATAAAAAGAAATATTTTAATTCGAGGCCCTTTATGTTTGATAAGAATATCCTCATAAAGAAAGTAGAGTTAACATAACTTGTACTTGTTGTGTTAATTCATAATGGAGGCGCCAGGAAATAGGTTCCAATGAAATAAGTCCCAATGAAATAACTCATAATGCAATAAAACCCAAATAAAACAAAATATCTCTTAAACCAAAAAAAAAAATTAAATTAAATAAGTTCAAAGAAAAATGAAATAAGTACCAAGTAAAAAATTAAAAGTCCAAACGAAATAACTCCCAAGAGAAATTAAGTAAATCCCAATTTTTTTTTTTTAATTATAATTTTTACTATAAAAAAATGTCTTCTGTTGTTTGTCAACTTTCGAGATGAATTTGGTGGAAAAAATAATTTTTATCATAAAAAGCAGCCCGTGTGGGCCAAAACCGCGATTTCGGAATTTTTTTATAAGCCTTTATCATTAATAAATCATGTTAAAAACTTACCGACGCACAGTGCCACATTTGGCCAATCTAGCACGACAAAAATCAAAAAAAAAAAGTTCCCCGATTTTCATGATATGTTTGTATGTATTATAGAACATTCCTAATAGCACGGAAATAATCATATAAGATCGAAAATTCTGTTCGTTACTAACAGGTGGGTGCATAAAGTTGCATCTTGTAAAATCCTGTAACTAGTGTACATTATTTCGCATAAATTAAGTCGAGTTTAATCTGTTGTAACTTTTGAACAAAAAGAGATATTTATCTACTCTTTTTTGATAATTTTAAAGGATATTTAAATGCTTTAAGTCATATCTTTTCTTTTTTTTAAACAAATTTTTCTATTTTTTATTAAATTTTTAACAAAATACAAATTTTTTAAAAGAAAATTATATATATTTTTTTTTTTGATGGAATAGAACTTTTGTGTTTGGTCCGTATTGGTCGCCGGACTTTTTCAGATATATTGACCAATATCCATAGTTCTTATTTCAACGGCTAACTTTTGCGACCGTCTGCGACGCCGACTATAGTGGGGCGATATGTAAACCTTGTTTTTACATATTTTTTAAACATATTTTAAAAAAGTGGGCGTGGCAGTTGTCTGACCTCCCCCTTTTTTTGTGATATTATTTCTACAGTCATTGAGAGTATACATACCAAATTTAAAGAAATTATAACCAAAATTGCAAATTTTAAATAAAGTGGGCGTGGCCCTTAATTGGCCTCCCACATTTTTCTTAATGTTATTTTCGAAGTCAAAACGAACATTTATACCGAATTTCAAGTCAATATAATTAAAATTGGATTTTTGTCGTCCTAGATTGGCCAAATGTGGCACTGTGCGACGTCGTAAATGAAATCATAATCATTATTTTTATTAAATTGCAAAGCCCTCTATCTGATCATTTTTATTCTTGTATTTTAAATATTTTTGAGAAACAAACCACATTTTAAAAACGAATTATATGAGAGATTTAGTTGTTGATTTAAAAAAATATTGTAGAATATCGAGTTTTAGTTACTCTAACAATACGAAAATTAAAAAACAGTTTTTGGCTGTCCTAAAAAATTTTTTTTTTTAGATAGATGGTTTTGAATATATGCCCTCAATATACTGAAAACGAAATTTCGAAGCATTTCTTAAAAAATTAATTTTTGAGAATTCTTTTTTAAAAAACAACTAAAAACATTCGAAAAAGCAATCAAAAAAAAATATTTTTTTTAAAACTTTGTCGATTCACATTATTATCTTTAAAAATATCTGTATTTAAATAAAATTTTAGAATTTTTTTTTCCATGAGTCGAAGCTTATTAAAAAAAAAAACTTCCTTGAAACATCATTGATAAACCTCCGCCTCGCGGCTTTCCACTTCTTCCTTCCTACTCTCCCCATCTGTTGAATTACAATACTGCGAAAATATTTTAACTAAATTCTGAGTTAACCAAAAATATTTAAACCTACTATAAAATTATGTCTTGAATATGCTATGATATAACAGTTTTTTTTATTATTTTAAATAAATTTTTATTTTTTACATGTTTTTAACAAATTTGTGACTTTTTAACATTTTGAGTACATTTTATTCATAACACGGGCATGTACTGCTATTGATGATGTTTATTTGTTACGCTTCCAGTAAGATTTTCATTTTTTTTAATGCATGAACTTTTTAACAATTCTGAAAATAACATTAAAAAATTCATGATTTAATATTTAATTTTTTTTAAGTTTCCTATTTTTTTAATTTTAAACTTTATGCATAGCAGCTAGTCAAAAACAATAGATTATTGTCCGCCAACAAATCAGTGAAGCCTTTCCATGTGGCTGAACTTGAATGAATAAATTGTTTAGAATAGAATAGAATGTGCATATGCTGTTGTTGCTAGTGTGAAACAATACATGAATACATGTTCGACCACATCTGCTGACACTATGTCATCCCCAAACCAAACAATCACTCAACTGTTTTTGATTATTTATTTTTCTGTTTTACGCCCAGCCCCCCTAACACTTTTAAATACAAACCATAAAAAAAAAAAATGTAAAAATCTCTTTTGAATGGAATTGAATTTTTCATTAAACATTTGATGGTACTTTGTTTAGCAATTATTCAAAACAGCATGATGTGACACACTCACACACAGATTAAACTACCATAACAACGTTTTCATTAACTTTAAACGGTTAGGTGACTTTTTAATATACTTACACCATTTATAATTTCTGAAAATGTCAATTTGTTTTGGGGTGTGTTGCAGGATCCAATCAATTTTAAGACGTTATAGTCCATCTGTCTGTCCGTATTTATAACATCGAAAAAGGAGTGTAGGACACTAATAAGCTTATATTTATGATTCTCAAAATTCGTAAGCAAATGTAAAAAACGTAGAGGATTCAGAAAAGTTCAGCAAATAATTTAAAGAAATTTTAGTAATATGACCAACACTCTAAAAACTCGTTGTAAAATTACTAATATAAAGTGGGTAAATTTCTGTGTAAAATAACACACAACGAGTAAAATTAAGCATGAAGTGTTTAAAAACTTTGCACACAAAAATTTTAAAATTACACACTTTATACAGTATTTTTTGAGTTGATATATATATTTCTAGAAAAATAAACACAATATATTTAAAATTACACATTGAATGTGTACGGTAAACATTTTGTGTTTAATTTCCGATATTGAGCATTAAATGTTTAAATAAAAAATAAATTGAAATTGTCAAAACAAAAAAAAAAATAAAATTAATTACAGAAAATTTGTGAGCCTTGCAACAAAATAAAAGCAAAACACGAAAAAAATAAAAAAAAAACAGAAAAATATACAAAATATATGTGAGGGGAAAATTAAAAAGATACGTTCAAATGTAATATATCCATTAAGAGACTTTTAATTTTAAAGCAGAAATACAACGAAAATTCAGCAAATACAACAAAAACTAAAGGAAATCTTATTAGTTTATTTAAGAAACATTTTTGGCAATTGAATATTATTAAGGTAAGTACAGCAACAATCTATTGAATTATTTTTAGAAAAAATATATGTATCTCTGAAAATTCCCTGTATCTGATAATTTATTACTTACAATGTCTAAGCAAAAATGTCTCACAATCAGATTCTTAGAATTTTTCTTTAAAAAAAAATTTAGAAATTCTAAGAATTTTTCTATAGAAAAACGTCTGAGATTTTGAATATTTTTTTAAAAAAAATCTCAGATTTAATATTTGTTCTTATAAAAGATATCTCAGATTCTAAGAATTCTTCTTAAGAAAAAATGTGTCAGATTCTGAAAGTTTTTCTGTTAAATATTTCGCAGTATTTTTTATAGAAAAAATCAGAATTTTTCTTTAGAAAAAATGTCTCAGATTTTTAGAATTTTTCTATAGAAAAAATGTTTCAGATTCCGAGAATTTTTCTATGGAAAAAATGTCCCAGATTCTGAGAATTTTTTTTTATAGAAAAAACGTGTTAGATTCTGACAATTTTTCTATTGAAAAAATGTGTTAGATTCTGAAAATTTTTCTATTGAAAAAAGTCTCAGATTTTGAGAATTTTTCTATAGAAAAATGTCTCTGATGTAGAGAATTTTTCTATTTCTCTCACAATCTTAAAACTTTTCTATAAAAAAATATCTCAGAATCAGAGAATTTTTCTATTATTTTATTTTTTTGAAATTGCAATTTCTTCGATAGAATATTTATGTTTTAAATTTCTATTTTCTATTTTCAGAAAAATTAAACTCCGCAAATAATATATTAAGTGGAGCAAGAAGTAGTTATGGGCGAAAGAGGAGAGATAAGATATCTAACGAAATATCTCAGAAAATTTATTAATTAACCCTTCTGCACTCCTTGGGTCAATTTGACCCAATTTTGGTTTTCAAACGCAAAATTTTTCCCTTTAGTTATAAGATATCAACGTGAAACTTTAATTTATCCATTACAGGGACGAAAATTATGGTTTTAAAAGAAAATAATAAAATTAAAAATTTTCCTCCCCCCTCCACATTTAAAAACACGATTTACACACATTTAATATCCTTTGGGTCAATATGACCCAACAAGCGATAATGCAAAGTTCTACTTTACCATTTTTTTTTCTTCTGAATATAATTGAATCGGGTTCATTTTCATTCAGAATGATAGATCAATAATTTTGTCGGCCAAGAAATCAATAAAATCGCTTTCATTGAATAGTTTTTTATTCTAAATTTTATTATTCTCCTTGATTATTTTATCATTCAAAATTTTATTATTCTCGTACTGTGGGTGGGATTTTGAGAAACCCTCAAAGGCCCCGCCAACACCAAAAAAGGGTGAGGTAACAAACCTAGAAAACTAACGCCCAATAACATTTTCTTTACGCTCTCGCAGGACATGAAGAGCATGATCAATCACCATTTGGTAATTTATCTGGAGTCCGATTCACTCCTGTTTCGTAGAGCCATTCTACAGGGGACTTGTTAGCATGATCTTACGACAATCTCCGAGTGGGGTCTTGCAAATAGGATCGATTTTAATGCTCGTAAGGCCCAATGTTATGTGTTGCCCTCAGACGGCTTGTGGAATCAGCATCATCTGTATCCATGGGTGGCATAGCTGTTGAGGAATCAGAAACTCTTGATGTTCTAGGCATGAAAATCTAATGTGATGTTCGTTGGAACAAACATGTTTTTCACGTGTCGAAAGAGGCATTCAAGTGTCTTGGTTTCCTAAAACAGTGCAAGAATTTTTTCACTCCGTCTGATCTCACTATTTATGCCGCTTATATCCGACCGAAAATTTAATACAACTCGTATATCTGGTGTTTCAAGGTCTATCTGATCAGGTGCAAAGGAGTGCGTTAAAGCTCATAAATGACAGTAGGGTATCCAGCTCTATTGACTCATTGGAGCATAGTCGGAATGAGTGTTGTGCGTCATTGTTATATAAATATAACCACGGTAAGTGTTCAGCTGAGATGGGCGCCTTTCCAGCAGATCACATCCTTTCGTTGTCTTGCACAACAAATTACAGAGAAAATTCGTTTCTCATCAGTCAAACAAGCCCTATGTGAAATTAAATCCCTGCAGAAGTCTACCCAGTAGACTGGGTCGAAATCCTACAAAGTCTAAGGATCGATTGTCCTTAGTGCGGGAAAGTGGTAATGGGGTAATATAAGCATTTTATGGGAGACAACTTTTTAATCGATCAAAAACTCTATTAGCGCATCGGTGGTCAAAATTGAGATTTTGGTCAAAATGGCCAAATTTTCAAAAAAAATTTAAAAATATAAATTTCATTTTCTTGCTTTGTAAAAAAATATTTTTTTATTGCATTTGATACTAATAACTTATGTATAAAATATTGGAATTTTATGCCATCATTAACATATTTTTATTTAAGATACAAAAAAAATCATATTTTTGACGCGGTTCTAAAAACCACTTTTTTTTTAATTTAATTTTTATTTTTTATTAAAATTGCAAAATATATCGATTTTATTTCTCAATGTTATTGAAAACATCATAAAGACTAAAGATTTAAATTTTTGCGAAAATCCGTTGGGTAGTTTTTTGTGGGGAGCGGTTTCAATTGAGCGGATTTCAAGGAAATCGTATTTTTTGCCATTTTTTTGAGTTTTTATTTTTTATAAACTACATTATTGTACAAATTAACCAATATTATGCTCTATCTTGTTCCATTTGATCATGGTAACTCAGTTTTGAAACGATAGATTTTTAGGACATCTTTAACCCTAATCGGTCAGCGGCCAAAAGTGTCCCGTACTGAGTTTTTTTAGGTTTTAACTACTGTTTAATGAAATTAATGGTTGCAAAATCATGTTTGTGTTGAATATTGTGTTGTATAATCTTTTATTTAATCATATTGACTTAATTTTGAAACATACATATTTTTGGACATCTTTAACCCGTATGTGCATGCAACCAAAAATGTCCCCTACCAAAATTTTAATGTTTTTCACAAATAAAAAAAACAACACATTTTTGTATTCAAAATAGTTATAAATAATTAATTGAATAATTTTGATATTGCCGAAAGCGTTAACCCCTCTGAAATTAAGGTCAAAATGGCCCACTAACAGATTTTTAAGTCTCGTAATCCCATTTTACCAATAATTGACAGTTTCCCTTGTTTTTTAACAAATCGAAATTAATATTCTTTTTGTAATTTTACAATTTTTTTTTTTGTAATTTTACAAATCCAAGATAATTAAAAAAAAAATCTACTAAATTCACGAGAATTCCTTGTAATTTTAATTGCGCCAAAAAACTGTTAATTTACAAAATTATTGGTAAAAAGCTTGTAAAATTACTAGGAATTCTCGTAAAATAGGAGGTAGCAAAAAATCTAGTAAAATTACGAAACAAAAAATCTTGTAAAATTACTAGGAATTTTTGTCAAAAAAAGTTACGCGTTTTTCTTGTAATTTTACAAGTTTTTTTTTAGTGTAGACTAAATGCCCATTCGTTTTCACACTTAGCTTTACCCCCGATCCACAGTGGACCAAATGTTGAATCTGGTGCGCAGTTGGTCGAAAAATGAAGTTTTTACAATATTGAATTAGTATCGCATATATGATTGCACTATTCCTACCTTACTTAACGCTAATAAAATTTCTTTGTTTATTGCAAAAACACCATCGTAGTAGGCAGCCAAACATGAGTAAATAGTTTTTATAAAAAAATTTCTTCAAGTTCTGTGTAGACGTGTTGATTGTTTAAACTGCTATTTTACGACCTATTAAGGCAATATATCAAATTATTTGTTATATTTTAACCTCAAGGAATGTATATTTGAAGCTAATTTGTGTTGTTGTTCGTAAAAAAACGTAAATTTAAAAGAGAGTCCACAATGGAATTATATTTCAAGCGAACTTGAATTTTGTTAATGAATTTAGGTACAAATCCCTCTAAATTCTATAGGGTTTTTACATGATTTCAAAAGAATAGATATTGAGCTCCAAAATAATAAAAAAATTGGCTGCAGGTTTTTATTGGTTTTTGTTTTTCAGTCGATCTAGCGATGTCCGTCCGTCTGTTTAAAACACGGTAACTTTCAAACGGCAACTCTGTTGCTGCTGACGCTTGGCATATATATTTTCAATTTTCCTAGTCAGGTTGGTATTGAATATCAGCCAAATCGGTCCAGTGGTTCAGAAGTTGTAAGCAAAAACCGTGAATTTCAGATTGGTGTACCTTAAATTTACGTTAAAAAAAAAACACTTAAACGCTTTAAATGACATTGATGAGCCACAAAAATATTTTGCTGAGTATTTTTGACATTCTCAAACATTTTTTAACCCAATGTAAAAATTTTACAAGCAAAAAAAAAATTTAAACTCCAAAAAAATTTTTCACTCAAAAAATTTTTTTTTTACAGAAATGAGTAAAAAAATTTTTTTTTTACTCAAAATAAAATATTTCTTTTCTAAACTGTTTAATAATCTTTTTTACGTTAAAACAAATTACTGTCTCTGCTTATTATTGGCTCTACTTTCCCAATATTTTATTATGACAATGTTTTAATAAGTGCCACGCCCCTTCAAATACCGCCCACATTTGAACTATATAGAAGTTCATCTCATTTTCCTTGTGCATTACAAATTTCATGTTTCTAGGTGCTCTCAAAGTCGAATTATACTCTCTTGCACGCTAGATTAAGCATTTGGTCCACTGTGCGATCAACGACGAGGATGTGGTTATAAATGAACCCATTTTGAGGTGTTTAATTTTTTTTTGTTGTTTTTTTTTTATATTTTTTTGTGTTTTTATATATTTTTTTATGTACAGTAGGTTTATGACTCATTTTTGACAAAAATTTTACCTATCACCACGTGATAGACCATACAAAATTAATATTAAAAATCGTATTTGCGGGTCATTTTGGAAAAAAAAACCTTCCGCACCAAACGACCCTAAATAGCTTTTCCTACGCATCGTTTGGGTCTCATATTTTCTTAGTTTTCTTAGGGAAATTTTTTGAAAATGCAATTCTTAATATTTTTTTATGGCCTTTTTGGCTAGGGCAGGTAAATTTTGATATTTGCAAAAAATGCAAAAAGTCATAACCCCAATGTACAGGCTTATGCCTTAATCTTTAATTTTAAATTGCGATTTTCACTCAAGTGAGGTTAAATTAGAGCGAAACAATAAAGCAGATCTTATATAACCATCTCTGTTTTTAAAACAAAAATAAAACATAAAAAAATAAAAAAATAAACATAAAATTACTCAAAATGGGGTAATTTTTTTCACCACTTCCGACCGGGGGTAAATCTAAGTGTGAAAATGGAGACTTAGTCTAGTCTTCAAATTTTAATTTTAAGGATAATTTGTTTTATGGCTTTTTTTGACATTAAGAAATATATGAAATGAATGATTGCGTGTGATATAATATCAAAAATTTTAGTTTTATTAAAACAAAATTAATCCGCACATAATCCTAATTCTTAAAAATCTGTTAGTGGGCCACTTTTAACCTTTATTTCAGAAGGGTTAACGCTTTCGGCAATATCAAAATTATTCAATTAATTATTTATGACTATTTTGAATACAAAAATGTGTTGTTTTTTTTTATTTGTGAAAAACATTAAAATTTTGGTAGGGGACATTTTTGGTTGCATGCACATACGGGTTAAAGATGTCCAAAAATATGTGTGTTTCAAAATTAAGTCAATATGATTAAATAAAAGATTATACAACACAATATTCAACACAAACATGATTTTGCACCCATTATTTACATTAAACAGTAGTTAAAACCTAAAAAAACTCAGTACGGGACACTTTTGGCCGCTGACCGATTAGGGTTAAAGATGTCCTATAAATCTATCGTTTCAAAACTAAGTTACCATGATCAAATGGAACAAGATAGAGCATAATATTGGTCAATTTGTACAATAATGTAGTTTATAAAAAATAAAAACTCAAAAAAATGGCAAAAAATACGATTTCCTTGAAATCCGCTCAATTGAAACCGCTCCCCACAAAAAACTACCGAACGGATTTTCGCAAAAATTTAAATCTTTAGTCTTTATGATGTTTTCAATAACATTGAGCAATAAAATCGATATATTTTGCAATTTTAATAAAAAATAAAAATTAAATTAAAAAAAAGTGGTTTTTAGAACCGCGTCAAAAATATGATTTTTTTTGTATCTTAAATAAAAATATGTTAATGATGGCATAAAATTCCAATATTTAATACATAAGTTATTAGTATCAAATGCAATAAAAAATATTTTTTTACTAAGCAAGAAAATGAAATTTTTATTTTTAAATTTTTTTGAAAATTTGGCCATTTTGACCAAAATCTCAATTTTGACCACCGATGCGCTAATAGAGTTTTTGATCGATTAAAAAGTTGTCTTCCATAAAATGCTTATATTACCCCATTACCACTTTCCCGCACTAAGGACAATCGATCATTAGACTTTGTAGGATTTCGACCCAGTCTACTACCCAGTCAGCTACACTCAAAAAAAAAAAATACCTTGTAAAATTACAAGAAAAAATTTTTACTTTTTTAGCTACCTCCTATTTTACAAAAATTCCTAGCAATTTTACAAACTTTTAACCAATAATTTTGTAATTTTACAAGGTTTTCACCAATAAAATTGTAAATTTACAAATTTTTGGACACGATAAAATTTACAAGGAGATTTCGTAACTTTACTAGATTTTTTGCTAATTCCTATTTTACGAGAATTTCTAGTAATTTTACAATATTTTTACCAATAAAATTGTAAATTTTCAGTTTTTTGGCGCAATTAAAATTACAAGGAATTCTCGTGAATTTACTCAATTTTTTTGTAATTTTTTTTTGGAAATTTGTAAAATTACAAAAAAAATTGTAAAATTTAAAAAAAAAATTTAAATTTTGATCCAAATTTGTTTGCTAAAAAACAAGGAAAACTGTCAAGTATTGGTAAAATGGTAATATTACGAGACTTTTCCTAGTAATTTGTAAAAATTTTTTTTTTTGTATGTGTATTATTTGAAAAAATTCAAATTAAATGTCCACAAACACTACTCCCTCATTCCTTCTCCTCATAATCCATTTTCTAATACCAACACAATGCATTGCATTAAGTGTTGGCTCAAAGTTAAAAAAGGTTGAATTTCAAATTTGATTTTATTTTTTTTAATAATTGCTCTGAAAAGGCTTATTTATTTCAGTTTTCATTATTTTTGATTATACTAAACCATGGAATTTTGTTTACATTTTAAGGTTGGGTCATATTGACCCAAAGGATCATAGGAAGGGCACATATACAAGGGATGCAGAAGGGTTAACAAAGTTTCGATTTTTATACATAGGCTCTTATTCATAATACTTATAACAGACTTATTGTAGGTTTATTTGACAATTGTTCCTGCAATATCTGTCAAATAAACCTACTTTAAATATATTTTAGGTTTTATGAATAACCACAATAGTATTTTCACATCTTACAAACTTTTGTTTTTTATTTTTTTATTTTTTAGATTACACAGGGCAACACTTTTTTTTGCTCGGGTTCTGATAGCTAATTTAAGGTATTAGGGGTACGCTGATTTCAAATCTGGCTACCGTTTTTTTGGGTCAGCTCTAGTTTTCGAGATATAGCCTAAGGAAACTTTAAAAATAGGCTGTTTTTGGCATGTTTGTGAGTCTATATTTACCAACACTAGTCTAACATCCAAAAAGTGAGTAACGATTTTAGGTATGTTGGATATGCTGATTCTAAAAATGCTCTTACTTTTGTTGAGTCATCTTTAGTTTTTGAGATATCGCAAAAATAAAATTTTTAAATTTATGACCTCTTTAATTTTGTCTGAATATTTATGCCCTTTTTAATAACTCGAAAACTAAAGCTGTCAGAATAAATCTAATACCAGTTTTGGAATCCTGGCATCCAATATAGTTAAGTTCGTGTTTAAAACTGAGGCACTAAATTTTTTTTGGAAATTATAGCCAAGCAAAATTGGTAAAAAGCAGACTTTTTTTAACAGCGATTTGCTCGCGAACGCGAGCTGATGGAAACAATTGGATAACCTATTCGGAATCAGCACACTAAAATCCATATAAATCAGTTGTCAAAGGTTAGGCAAATTGAAAAAGTTTAAATTTTGTCAACCTGTGTTATAATCTTAAACAATTTATTAAAAAAAATCCACTTTAATTGCAAGTAATGCATGTATTTTACTTTTAGAATTTAATTATAGTTAAAATAAAAAATATAAAAATAATAAAAATTAATTTTTTAGTTTTATTTCTTTATATAGGAATTTTAATTGTAAAAAAGCATTTAATATTCAAATTTGCACATTTAAAATGCATATTTAAACACATTATAGTGCTTTTTAAGCACAAATAATTTAAATTTACACATTTTCTGTTCATTAATAGAGAATTTGTCAATCAACAACATTGTAGGTGTAAACACAAAATATGTATAAGTTGTACACACTTTGTGTTCAAATGTTGAAATTTAAACAGTATTTTTACCCACACCGAAAAAAATTCCTGCCTTATATGTACGAAAACGTTCGTACATTGTACGAAAAATTTCGTTGTTTCGCACCACGAAATTCTTGCGTACAATGTACGAAATGCACGAAATTGTTTCGTAAAATAAACGAAATTGTTTTTGTATTTTACAAAAAAATTTCGTAAAATAATCGCAATAAATTTTTGTGATTTACGAAAATTTTTGTAAAATAAACGAAATATTTTTTTTGTTTTACGAAATTATTTCGTAAAATAAACGAAATATTTTTATTTTTACGAAAATTTTTTGGTAGATAAAAAAAAATCGTTAAATTAACGAAATTACATGTAAAAATTCCTTCTTGAGAATAAGAACAACGCTTTCAACGTTTTGAGAGCAACATTTCCAAGCAATTAATTGTTTCTTCTTAACAGAGACTTATAAGATTTCATTCATTATTTACAGTGATTTTGTTTAAGGCTACGTTCACACTACAAGAACTTATGATGATATGTTGAGATGATTTTTTTGGAGGACCACCTCCCCACATGTAAAAAAAAAAACTTATATCATCAAGCCTCAAATTTTATTTGATCCGATTAGCCTCAAATTTTAATTGATCCGTAAAATAAATTAAAACCAAGAGAGAGCTTTTAAGTCGGCTGTGCCGAATTGTTATTACCCCAAATATGTAAAAAAAATATCAGAGTTATCATTATTGAAATTAATTCTTTAAACCCACGACCACAAGACATTTTCTAATCCCCTGGGTCGAAGCTCATTACTTTAAATTTTTTTTGACATAAAAATGTTTCATTTGTTTAACAAATAAAAAAAAAAATACTTTAAAAAAATTGAGTTTTCCAGAGGTTGGTTTAAAGAAATAAAACTTTTTGCCCACATACGAACTTAACCTGCTGATGACCAAAAGACTTGTTCCGTGGTATCAGTGTTTTATATAGACGGACATTAATAGAATGCCTTAGAATTTATCATGAATCAATAATACATGTCGTCACCTTAAATGCAAAACAACGTAACAACAAAAAAATCAAAATCGAGTTTTTGATTGATTATGATGCATTTGACTAAACTACATGTCTCTGGAAAATTTTGGAAGTCAAAGTTCAAAAATTGCGAATTTATTAACAATAAACAAAAAAACGTATCAGCAAGTGCATGCATTTCATAAACCAAAACAACGTAACAGCAGTGTTACACACACAATTTATATGTAATCGAGCAAATATAAACATATTTCAATATATTTTTCTACATTGAAATCGCATAAATATTTAAGACATTCACCATACAAATTGAATAAAAATTTCTGATTAAAATTTACATAAAATTTTCAAAAAATTTATCTTTTAAATTTTTCCAAAATTGTATAATGTTTTTTTTATTTATCGTTTTTTAACCAAATATTTTTGTTTTAATTTATTAGGTCCGTTCGATTACATTACGACAATCTACTCTTTTTTACTATTTTTACTACAGCTGGAAATTTTTAATACAAAAAGTAAACAAAACTTTCAAGTTGTAGTAAAAATATTTTGAATTTTTGGTAATCGAATTGACATAATGTTTGGCTTTGTTAAAAAAGAACCTAGCTTCTATTTAAAATTAGTTTTGAGAAATTGAATTTTAAAATGTCGTTTTTTTAACAGTAATTCCGTGGGGTATTTTTTTTTTGTAAATGAAAATAGCTAGATCCGCAGGTTTTTCGAATCCTGTTTCAAATTCTGTGTAACTTACCAGTTCAATTGTAAAGTTTTTCCTAAGAATACACAGATTTTTTTAAAAATGTATCGTTTCTTCCTAAAACTTTTCCTATACCAAAACCAATTTCAAGAACTTAAAAAAAATGTTAAAACTTCAAAATTTTCTTTCCAAAGCCAACCCTTTGACTCTGAGGTAAAACTTTAAGTTAACAAAAAAAAATCATACAGGGCCCGTTTTCTTATTAAGAAACCTTCGGGTTCTAAATATTTTTTTTAACCAAGTGAGATCAAAAACTTTAATTTTTTTGGATCTTAACTACAGCAAAATTCTTTAAATATGTTGATAAACCCTTACCTTTTATAAGAACTCTTAAGTATTTTATAAAATCTGAAAGATTTTATATAAAAAATGTTAAGTGTAAAGGTTTTTTTAAAAATTTTTAAAGATCTCGAAGTTTTTTTTTTGAAAGATGCAAAGCAAATGCTTAAGTTTTGTTTTTGAAGATATTTACGATATTATACCGTATTCGCATTCATTTAAACTAGTTTATTTATTCGATTTCTCCATACGTTAAACGTCAAATTTAAACGGCGTTTTATTTTGACAGATAAATTGTATAGGAAAAACGAAAAATGTATCTAGTTTTAATGAATGCGATTATGGTATTAAATCATTTTAAATGTTTAAGAACCAAAAACGAATGGAAAAAAATCTAAAATTTTGAAATCATGTATGCTTAAATCTTTGTTGGATTTAAAAATGAATGGGGTTTGGTTACATTGCACCCTCTAGAAGCGACTCCTAGGCAATTGTTTTGGCAAAAAGTGGCGGTAAAGGGTAAAAAAGCACCAACGATTACCTCGGGGTCGCTTCTAAAGAAGTTCAATGGAAGATTGACCCCCATTCATTTTTAGAACCCAATATTTTTCCTAACAGTTCTACTCCTTCTCGTTACTCCCAAAGGGAGCATCCGTACAAAATGAAATTTTTATAAAATTAACTCTCATCTCTCTAACTGTCCCAAGGATGCTACTACACTAAAAAAAATTTCATGAATTTTCATAAAATTTAGTTAAATTTAACTAAAAAATGGGTTATTTTCCTTACTATAAGGAAAATAAAGGCGGCAGCCAAAATTAGGTCAATTTTGGATGATTGGCGGACGCAATATTTAAACCTCGAATTTTATTTTTGATTTAAACTTATCTACACGAGTTTTCAAACTAGTAAAAACAATCAACATGTTCTGAACGAAACTTTTTATCTAGAGTCAAAAGATTGTTGATACTTTGTACAAAAAAAACAAAAACGTTTTTTTTTTAATTTTTAACTTTAAAATAATGGCCCTTACCACAAGAAAACAAAAAGTCTATTTTAACAAAAGTTTTATTTTAAATTTCAAATTTTCAATACATTTTTTGAAAGTCGATTTAAAAAACAAAAACAATTTGTATGGAAATAAAATTAAAAGCTCATTTTAAATTTATTTTATTTTCTTGTGGTAAGGCTGAATGTATTTTCGGACTAAAACAAGATATCGGTTTGTTGTTTTTTTTTTTAATCAGAAATCTATATAGTTTTCAAATGAAATTAGTTTAAAATAAATTGGAATAAATGCGGCTTTGCTATTAGCAAAAAACTGGAGCCGGATCGGTAAAATTTTTTAATTATAAA
Organism: Pegoplata infirma; assembly: GCA_963921195.1. Taxonomy (NCBI): domain Eukaryota; kingdom Metazoa; phylum Arthropoda; class Insecta; order Diptera; family Anthomyiidae; genus Pegoplata; species Pegoplata infirma. The sequence goes on from OY992536.1 coordinate 176,274,093, forward strand.
TTTTAAAATGGTTCTATCTCGGAAAGTATGAGAGATAACCACACCCACTAAAGAGGTTTTTTAGGTCGCTACTAGCACATTGTCCGCATATATTTTTTTAAGAAATTTGATAACAAACAAAAAAAATGGCAATTGTTTTAAGTGTTTGTATACAAAAGGTGCCCTACTTTGGGGGGTTCTGCTGCATCCCCCGTTCCGCTTGACTCCAACCGCTTGACTCCAACTTCCAAACTTAAGCTTGCAAATACGTTAGCTATAACCACTACAAATTTTATGGCTCTCGGTCCAATACTTACTGAATGGCGGAATTATTTCCAAACACTTAGCAATTTATTCAACTTGTGATGTTACGTCGTTTTGTTTTACAAAACACGATTCCACGAAAAACGTAACCCACATATCTCAAAAAATATTTACAAAAACGACTTTTTTATTTCAGAAATGGATTTATCGCTGTTTTTTAAGCTAACACTTCACAAAAGTCTTTTATATTGTAAATATTTTTCATTTAATAACGTTTTTTGCTTCTCCTGTAAAATTCTAAAAAGTGTTGTTACGTTGTTTTGCATTTGTGGTGACGATATACTTTATGGGGTCCCCGACCGATATTTTTTTATTATACCCCAATACTGTAGTTGAAGGGCATAAAAACACCATTTAAGCATGCATTTAAAGATTTTTTTCTTTTTTCATTAGTTTCGTAATATTACAAAATTCTTGATTATTTTTTTTTTCGTAATATAAAGTCCACTTTCGTATATTTTACGAAAGAAGTTTTTACGAAATATTTTCGTAAAAATACGAAAGTCTGTACACTTTTTTTGTAATATGCAGTCAACATTCGTATATTTTACGAAAGAATCATTTACATTCTCTTTTTCGTTACTTTCGTAAAATTACAAAAGTTTTTACAACATTTTTTTCGTAATATGTAGTCAACATTCGTAAATATTACGAAAAAAATATTTACTAATCATTTTCGTTACTTTCGTAAAAATACGAAATTCAGTACTAAAGTTTTTCGTAATATGTAGTCAACTTTCGTGTATTTTACGAAAATAAAAAGTACGAAACTTTTTTTCGTAAAATGTTGCATGGATTTTTTTCGGTGCACTTTATTTTAGGAGAACAGTTACCTGCAATAAATAAAATTTATAAGAGTGAAGAAACAAATAAAAAAAAATTAATTCGGCTTTTTGCAAAAAATATTATTGAAAAAAAACTTGATTTAGAAAAAAAAATTACTTTTGAAAAAAAAAAAATGTAATTCGTTTAGATTTTTCCGAATAGGAGTCAAATACTCAGATTATGAGACATATTTGTATAGAAAAATTTTTCGCTTAAAATACTGTTTTAATTTTTAAATTAATAAAAATTATTTATTATTCGACCTTTAAAATTATATTTTGAGAAAGATTATTCTAGTTCAAGATCATATTTATTTTACTTATCATTACGATGATAATTAATCCATTTAAAACAAACAACTTTATAAATAGTTTCTTGAAAATTATTACTTTGAATTTATGATAATGATTAGTAAAAGAAATATAAACTTGAGCAGAGAACGAAGCCGATCGGCTAACAGCCGCGACTTAGCCGCCGCCGATGCTTTTTTAGGTACTCCAGCCGCCGCCGGTTTGCTCGGCTTAGTTCGGCTTAAAAATTTTTACAAAAAAAAATGGTTTTAGTTAATTTTTTTTTTAATTTTTGTAAAAAAAAAATTGAGCATACATTTCTATAATGTTGTTTTTTTTTTGTTTGTGAACAGTTGTTCAAAAAGCTAAAAAAATTTAGCGTACATTTCTTTTATGAATTTAAGGTCAAAAAAATCTGAAATTCACGTTTTTTTTATCTTAACTTTCGATTAGCTGGAACGATTTCGCTGGCATTTAGTAACAAGCTGTCAAGGATAGTTGCAAATATACTGAAAATCTTCAGCAGCATCCATCATGTGTTTCGAAAGAAAGTATTTTTTCAACATACAGACGAACAGACATCGCTAGATCGTCTTTAGATCGATGGGGATCATCACATATCGTTTGATTATTTTTGGTATGACCCAAAGACCATTTACTTTGTTTTGAGAAAAACGAAAAAGAAACTTCTCATCAATTTTATTAAAAATCTACACGATAGATTTGTTTTTTACTTTTGGTATCGATTGCTTAAAATGTTTTAAGAAAAAATATAAATTTTTGTACGTTTTTGCACAAGATATCGAAACTTATTATGATTTTAACAAAAAAAGACTTGGTCGCGTTTTGCTCCATATCCCGTTTAAATGAATATTTTCTTAAAAAAATTTAATTTTCTTTCAAGGGTCAAAGTCAACCTGAGTTTACCTTATTAAATTATCTTTAATTTTGGCTATAATTAGCAAAGTTGGGGCTGGATATCTTTAAATTCTTACAATAAATTCATTCCGGATGAAAATAAAGTGCATAACAATCATAAACAATTGATTTCTAATTCCATTTCGCAATGGTTTATGGGTCACACCAATTACCAAGCGTCAATTTTTAGTTTGTTTTGATATGCACTCTTTCAAAGTTATATGCATCAAAACAAAAGTAGAGAAAAATATTTTAACTTTTAGGTGTAAAATTTGCTGCATGTGCAGAAAATTGGCGTATGCAGCAAACCAATGTTAAGACAATGTTAATATTGGGGATATGAAGCAAAGTTAGGGCTGGATATCTTCTAATTTATACGATATATAAAAAAATAGATTACGGATTTGGAAAGAGGACATATTAATCATATACAATTGATTCCTAACTCCATTTTCCCAAAAATGGTCTTTGGGTCATACCAAAAATAAACAAACGATATACCTTTCGTCGGCTACAGCCGGCTAAGAGCCGCCGCCGATCGGTTTTTAGCTTAGCCGCCGCCGCCGTCGTTTCATGTCGGCTTCGTTCTCTGAACTTTAGCTAGAATAACACCGCTCAACACTCATTTTCCGGTTTGAATTCTGATGTTCAATTTTAGTAGTCTTTGATCTTCTGATTCCAAATCTGTTCTTCGAATTATTCCATCACATCTAGATTTTTAGTTATTCACGGTTGAACATGCGAAAAATGGCGACTTTTCCATTATTTGAAAGCCTGCACAGCAGCCATTTAGTGGAATACAAATCTGGTATAAAGCGCAAAACTATAATTTGTCTATGGTCTCCAACATAGAAAACATTTTTTTTCTAATTATTGCGTTTGGTTGGGTTACACTTGCATTTTAAAATGATGCTGTTAAAATTTCCATTTTTGTAAAAAAGGTAAGGTATGGTTTTTTTTGATATTTTTCAAAGAAAAACTAAAAAAAAAAATATATTTTACAAATTTAAGTTTTCTGTGTTATTTCTCGTATAAACCGGAAGATAGTATCTTTAATGGGTTTAAAAGTATATTAGAAAGAATGAACTTTTGCCTAAATTTTGAGCTCATTGCAGTAAAGATTGTTCGTCTGGTTTTTGTTTTAGATCCTTTTAAAAATGGTGCCTTTTCTAATTTTTTTCATAGTGTTTTTTTTTTAAATACAGGTTTGGTCAATAATAGTGCAACAACTTCAAATTTGTTTGATCATATATTTGAGATCATAGTTCAATTCTACTCCTACGTTTTATACCAGATTTTTATTCCACACAGTAGCTGCTGTGCAGGCTTTCAAAAAAGGCAAAAATCGCGTTTTATCGCATTTTCAACCGCGAATAATTAAAATTCTAGACGTGATGGAAAAATTTGGAACACAGATTTGGAATCAGCGAGTCAAAATCTTTTAAAATTTTATATGAAACTTCAAACCGGTGCCAAAAACCTTCGATTTGTTGAGCGGTGTAATTTTTCTCAAAATCAAATTCTTTGATTCTAAAACATTTTTCGTCTAGAAAAGGTCTAAAAAATATAATCTTAAAAAATCTCTTATCCATTTATTGAATGCGAAAATTTACAGATTCTGAGACATTTTTGTAAAGAAAAGTTCTTAAATTCACAATACTTTTTGTCGATAAAAAATTTCCAGTTTTATATATATCACCTTTTTCATCAAACAGTACGAGAAAATTGGTATTTTTGACCTGTTGTCTTCAGATTTTTTTCCTATTGTGCACAAAGATACCCTATGAAGCCATTTAGACATTCCCATTAACAGTTTAATAAAATTGTAAAAACTAGCGATTTTATTCGCGATTTTCATTTTTTAAAAATCACAAAAAAACTACAAAGTGGTGTTGTTTGAAGTCCTAAAACTTCTTAAGTAAATATCGGATTTTTATAATCCAAATTAAAATTAAAAGCTAAAGTCCCCTACTTTAAACTTAAAAAATCAAAAGAAACTGTGTCATAAAAATATGCATTCTAAAAGCGAATGCATTTTTTGAGTGCATTTTCGTCAACTTTTACCCCTTTTGATTTTTTTTTAGTTTACATATGTATTAGTAAAGCACGGTATATTTACAAACAAATTCAGTCATCATTTTTATGGGACACAAAGTATTTCTATTTTTAATATTTTTTTTTTTAAATTTTTCTAATTTCTTTTTCATAAAAAATGAATTACACAAAAAAAAATAGTACACACAAAAATTCTGAAGGGCGTTGTTCGTTTTTTTTAGAAAATCGCATTTTACTATTAAATTTCATAATAATTTTGTAATTTTCTTGTTCCAACATGGCGTATGAGTTAGAAATCAACGAATTTCGAAAATATTTTTAACTTCTTTGCTATGTTAAAACAAGCAAATACAAGAAAATTAATAAATTATTAAAATATTTAATATTCAAACGCAATTTTCTCGATAAAAAAGTGTCCGGATTTTTGATAAATTAATTTTACGGACAAGTAAGACCTTTCACAGGGCACCCGCTGATTGTCCTGAATATTCCATATAGGAAAGAGTTTCCTGTTTTTTTATAACTGCCCAATCTCACATCAAAGGGGAGGGGAAATAACTTGATTTTTTTCGTTTTTTAAGGATTTTTCCTATTTCTTCAAAAGAAACTATAAAAATATTTTATACACACAGAAAAAAATATGGACGAAACAAATTTGAGTAACCACTTGTTTAAATTTAAAAACAAAGATTCAGTAATTTTTTAATTGACGCAATTAAAAGTTTACTTAAAAATTTTAAAAACAATATAAGTTAATAATTTTATAAAAATTTAATAGTTTTTTTAAGTTTTATAAACTCTTATAATTTTTTTGAATTCTCGTTTAGTTTTAAGTTTTTTGTTTATGTATATGAAAGTTTGTAATCGCCTTTATAAAATTTTCCTATGTTTTTGAGACATAAATAAATTTGGTAAAGTTTGAAAAAACAAGTTTTTTGTTTTTTTTGTAAAAAAAATTTAAAACTTTTTTAAACTTTAAAAAAAAAATAAATAAATAAATTTTGAGTAAAGTTATAATTGTAGCATATAAAAATTTACTCAATTTTTTTTTCAAGCATTAATAAATGTTTATTAAAAATTTACTCAATACTGTTAAATCGTTTACTGGTGCAAAATTGAGTAATTTTTTACTCAATAGTATTAAAAATTTACTCAAATATTTTTTTTCTGTGCAGGATGAAAGGTTTTTTAAAGGCCTATTCAATGGTGTATCGCCTTGTCCGAATTTGGCATCGTTAAGTTCGTTGTTGTCAAAAATTAATAATGGCTGGGGTAGTTTATATGGAGATGTATATACGTACGACCGCCAAAATCAAATATAATAATCTCTAACAAAATTATGCTGAACCGTATTTTTTCGTTTGGCGAAATTCCTGCCAGTTCCTCTTTTATACGGATTTTCCCGAAAGCCCTCATTTTTTCATAAGTTGGCAACCCCTTTTTAAATTTTAGATTGGGCAGCTAAAAAAAGAGGTAACTCTTATTTTTTCCCCCTCATTCTAATATTTAGTTTCAGGACAATCGGTGGGTGCCCTGTGAAAGACCTTCCTTGTGAGAGTTTGAAACGGAATGACAATTTTTGTGAAGTTATCGCAATTTTTGAACTTATCTGAATTTCATTACTAGCAGCGAAAAATTATATATTTTATTTAATTTCAAAATATCAACTGATTATTCTTAAAAATATCACTCGCAAATGGTGTAATTTTTGTTTTTTGACTGAACAAAGTTCATTATATGGTATGGACGAATTTTTATAATATGTTGTTTTTGCTGCTGTTGTTTGACGACACTTAATTTTAAAGTATTCTGTCAATTTTACAATGTCATTTGCAAATATGTACAAAATTGCGGTTGATATGTTAACGTACCTCGGAGCCACTTTGCATGACATGACACGTTAACCGCAAAAATAAAAAAAACGGGTTTGTGGCAATTGCAGCTATCATAATTAGCAGTTAATAAAGTTTTTTTTTTATTAATCTACAAAATTTAAATAAAATCCAAAACCACCAAGATGCACAAAATAATTTTTTTTATTAATTTAGTTAAAATGTATTTAACCACCGTGACATATGTGGAATTTGAAATTGAAAATAATACCCCAGGCAGAAAAATACAAACAGTTCCGAACTGTGACTACCAGGCGCGGATTCAGGGGAGGTAAAAAAATAAAAACTGATAATTTTTCAATATCTGATAAGTTTCTTTTGCGAATTATGTTTCAGGATCTGAGAATTTTTGTATATGAAAAAGTTCTTAGAATCTGAGAATTATTTTAAAATATAATAACTATTTTAGAGATTTCTTACACCGTCCAACAAATTGCAAATTTTGGCTGTACACATGAACCGGACCAAAAAATTTTAAGAGTGGGGCCAAAAATAAAATACCCGTGTCTCCCAGTTTTTTAGATCAATTCGCGTTTACGCGAAAAATGCATAAACAAAAAATATAACACTAGTCTGAAAGTGGGAATAAAAATATTATTCCCGTGTTTCTCAGTTTTTTTTTTATCAATTCGCGTTTTTTCTGTATTTCAAATATTCTCAAAGAAAACAATTAAACTTTGCATTTAAAGGGTTAAAATATTCCGCATCAAATTTCACTAGGGGCTGTCAAAGGCCAATAGTTCGTACAGTGTTAGCAAAATGCTTAAGAAAGTAAAATTTAAAAGTATTATATTTTATTAAATTGCGTTTCACCAAAGATACTTTACAATTTTACTTTTTTATACATTTTGCTTATGTCTCTTTTGACAACCCCAAATGAAATTTGATGCAGAACATTTTAACCCTTTAAATGCACTTTTTAGAGGTGTTAAATGAGAACATTTAAAAAATGGACTAAAATAACCCTTAAAAAAGGGTTAATATGAGGCATTCCACACCAAAAGTCCAGCGAAAAAAACATGTATACCGTAAACTTATGTATATGTTGTATGGATAGCCCTATATTAAGCTTAGAAAATTGCCTTTTTGGTTTTTAAATTTTTCAAAAACTGGGATTAGGAGGCGTGGTCAAATATTGGAAAAATGGCCAAATTTGTGGCGAGTTGCCTTGATTAAATATTTATCACATTAAAACGGAATGCACCATAATCTCAAAAACTTAATTCTTATATAGTTTTGTATGGGCTATCGACTAAAGTTTTTTTTTTTGGAAAATTTTCAGAACTCGTTCTGAAATTTTCCATTTTTGAAAAAAGTCAATTTATCAAAAATCCGGCCACTTTTGTTTTTTTTTAATTTTCTTTTTTTAATATTAGATTTTGTCAATTTTTACGGTTGGATCGAAGATGGTGATGGGTACATTCATAGTGACATAGTAATCCATCAACCGTTTTGTGGATCTGGCATCACCAAAGATAATTGGAAAATTCTGGCAATGCCAAAATAAAGTTCAAACGCAAAGCAAAGAGAGACAAAAAACAATCTGCATTCTCACTGTAAAACTGGTATCTTCCATCTCGCTCACATTTCGATTTGTGAAAAAATTTCGTAAACAATACCATATGGTTTTTGTTTACTACTTTTTCAAACGCCATTTGTTGGACTACTCTATGACTCTGGGTACATTTTCGGGGGTATACTCTGAATGCCTCGAAATTAGGGCCTCAGCAAGGCTCCCGGACAAGTGTAGCGTTTTCCAGGCCGAGGTTCTTGCAATTGACAAAGCCGAGGAGATTATTATGACAAGGGATCTAAGTCCTTGCGCCATTAACATTTTTGTGGATAGTCTTGCAGCTCTGAAGGCCTTAGAATCAAACACTGTAAAATATAGAATTGTTAGTAATTGTATACAATCCCTTCATCGAATCAGTCAGCACACAGTCAAGCTAATCTGGGTCCCTGGACATAGTGGGGTCGATGGTAACGAAATGTTGATTATCGAGATTTACAATAAGCCCTTCAATTATAAATAAAAAAAAATATATGTTCAGATTTTTCTAAATTTTTTATTTGTTTTTCTTTCTGAATTTTGTGATTTTTTCTGAAGTATTTTCTTTATTTGTTCTTAGTTTTCTAATTTTTTGTGAATATTGAATAAATTTGAGAAATTTCTTGGAGTTATTTTTTTCAGAATGTTTTTTAACCCTTACATATTTTTTGCAAATATGTGAGGGTTATTCGTAAAAAGTTTTTATTAAAGAAAACATTATCATGATTTAATATTTTGGGCAAGAGCACAAAACTTTGCGGCATTTTTGTTGATTTTTATGGTATGAAAGGAAATATGAAGAGAAAATAAATCACGCAAACTCACGCACACTCATTCACGCTCACTCACAATTACGTGAGTAAAATTGAATTCAGTCACACTCACGCGTGATCACGCTCTAATCTGCTCATATGCCCATCTCTAGTTTGTCTATCCACGCAAAAGAATTCAGTAATGTGTTTTTCGTTTTTTATTTCGAGGAAATCGCATTTGAATTTAGTAATTTGCTTGCTTCAACGTAGCGTATGAGTAAAATTTATGCAAATATTTAATACTCATTCGCTACGTTGAAACAAGAAAATACAAGCAAATTACAAAATTGTTATGAAAATTAATATTCAAATGCGATTTTCGCAAAAAAAAACATATGTCTGAATTTATTTGTGTGGATAGACAAACATCTAAACTTAAAAAAAGTGGCCGGATTTTTGATTAATTGACTTTTTTAAAAAATGGAAAATTTCAAAACGGGTTCTGAAAATTTTCAAAAAAAAAAAAAAATTAAACGATGTTCGAGATTGTGGTACATTCCGTTTTAATTCAATAAATATTTAAACAAGATAACTCAACACAAATTTGACAATTTTTGCAATATTTGACCACGCCTCCTAAGCCAAGTTTTTGAAAAATTTAAAAACCAAAAACACAATTTTCTTAGCTCCATATAGGGCTATTCATACAACCTGTTCAGAAATTTACGGTACACATGTTTAATTTTTGCTGAATATCTGGTGTGGAATGCCTCACACGTTTATTTATAAATAGGTAAAATTTCCATCAAATGATCCAACAATTTTACCAATTTCGTTTCAAAAATGTTTACAAACGCACAACTTTTTCTGTCATTAAAATGTTGCAGATATAACTTTTCAAAAAAGGTTTTTTACTTAAACGAGCCTATTTTCAACCTATTCTCAATATTTTTTTTGTTTAAGAAATAACACTCATATTTTTCAAACAAAACCAAAACATTATAAATGGGATTTAGAAGCAACTGACACGCCCATTTTTTTTTTATTCCACTCACACTGCCACTCACTCACAACCACGTGAGTAAAATTGATTTTTAATCACGCTCACTTGTGATCATGTGTCAATCACGCACAAATCGAATTATGTTACCATCTCTTGTTTATATGCATGGTTGTAAGTGGCTGCTGACGTTTTACGTCAACACATGTAGACTCTCAGGTCCATTGTGATATTTATATGCATATGTACATAAAATTACTACTAGTAATAAGATTTATGAATAATGCTTGAATTACAAGCATTTCTGAAAAAAAATAAAAATGTCCTATCACAAAACATAGCATAACTCATTCATTTTATAACCGATTGTTATGTTTTTTGGTGTTTTGGAAATCTACTTTACTATACTTTTTTACAAAAATAAAAAAAATTGTTTAATGATGCACTTTCAACTTAGAGTGTAAAGAATATGACAAATTTTTTAAAAAATTAGGTTTTTTTAACTTAAACGATCGTATCTCAGCCAATTCTTGATCGATTTTTAATATTTTTGTTTTGTTTAAAATGTAAGACTTATAAATCGAAAATCGGTTGCACATTAACAAAGTAATAATTTTTTAAAATTGTAATTTAAGAATTGACGTTTTTCAACACATTTGCCAATAAAAAACGTACTTAACGAAGTGATCCAGAAAAACTATGAGTATATCAGTACTCTATGGACTCCAACCAACCCGAATTTTCATAGAGAACCCCTGCATATTTTATTTTTGGTCTTTTGTAGCACAGTGTTATTAACAATATATTTTAGTAAATTAAACAATATATTTTAGTAAATTAAACTAAAATATATCGTAAATTAATTAATTGTGTGTTTTTAAAGCCGGTATAATCGTGAATTTTGTTTAGTAAATTTTGAAACCGTAATAAGTGTCAAATTTTTCGACTGTAAACGGTATAGTTTTCGAAATGAAAAAACTTATTTTCAACGAGGTTTCAAGGTCAGTCTGAATGTACTATTAGGAACGTTAACCTCTTTGGTAAAAGAATAAATATATAATTACTAGAGTGTCCCTTATTTTGGAAATGTTGGAAATCTTGAGACGGTACCCGCTCATTTTTTTCCTTTTGACTTAAAAATAACTCAGGAAAAATTTTACGCCCCTAGGACCACGCCTTCCCTACGCGACGGGGCCTTAAAGAGCGGGGCCTAAAAAATCATTTTTCCATACAAACCAAAAAAATTTTTTTTTGATTTTTAATTTTTTTGTTATTAATTATTATATTACTTGGTTTGCTTATTCACGACAAAAAATTTGATTTTGGAGGGATAAGTCTTTCAGCGCTAAAAAATTTTTCGCAAAAAAAAAATTTGGGCGGCCGGGGTCCTACAGTAAAAAATTTTTAAAAAATATTTTTTTTTAGTTTTGACCAGCAACGGTTTTAGCTGCTATGTTGCTTTAAATGATATATATTCCAAAAAAAAAATTATTCATATCTGTGACATCTTTATCTTTTTCGAAAAAAAAAATTTTGAGCCGTAGGAATCCTACGGTAAAAAATTTTTAAAAAATATTTTTTTTTAGTTTTGAAAAGCAATGGTTTTAGTTTTTATGTTGTTTTTAATGATATATATTCCAAAAAAAATATTATTCATATTTGTGACATTTTTATCGTGTATCGAAAAAAATCATCAATGCATTTTTTACCCTTTTTTAGAACACGATTAAGATGTCACAGATACAAAAAATATTTTTTTATGAATATATATCATTTAAAGCAACATAGCAGCTAAAACCGTTGCTGGTCAAAACTAAAAAAAAATATTTTTTAAAAATTTTTTACTGTAGGACCCCGGCGGCTCAAAATTTTTTTTTGCGAAAAATTTTTTAGCGCTGAAAGACTTATCCCACCAAAATCAAATTTTTTGTTGTGAATAAGCAAACCAAGTAATATAATAAATAATAACAAAAAAATTAAAAATCAAAAAAAAAATTTTTTGGTTTGTATGGAAAAATGATTTTTTAGGCCCCGCTCTTTAAGGGCCCGTCGCGTAGGGAAGGCGTGGTCCTAGGGGCGTAAAATTTTTCCTGAGTTATTTTTAAGTCAAAAGGAAAAAAATGAGCGGGTACCGTCTCAAGATTTCCAACATTTCCAAAATAAGGGACACTCTAATAATTACGTAAAAAAACACATATAATATGATGAAATCTATATTTTTCAGCATAACTCATCTACAAATTATAAACAAGGTCCCTTTACTCCAAAGCAATTAAAATTCCCTGGCCAAGATGAAAAACAAACATCAAGATACAACCACCAAGTTTCGTTCACACAAAATCAAGACAAATCCCACAACTCACAAAAAACAACAAGAGCTATACCACCACTTATTCAACCAAACCATGAAGCTCTAAAAGACCAAGCTCAAATTTCGAACATAACATGTCGCCGATAATATATCTCGATAGTTTTTATGGGTTTGAAGCCAGCTCGTCATCGCCAACTGCGGACAATAATATTGATCTTCAGCGAAAAAGAAAACCTAATGCAGATGACAACATTAAAGAAATATTGGATTACAAAATTAATCAGATACTGCTAATTGAAAAAACGGTGGAAACTCAGAAAAAAATAAAACAAACTTTAAACATTTTTGCAAAAAAACAAAAGATTTTTATATCGTGGTATGCACACAAATTTGGATATTAATTTACGTTCCATAAGTGCAGAAGAGCTTTAACTAAAACTGTTTGTTAAAAGACAAAAATCTTAAAGAACACTGAGAACTTTCGAACTTTTTTTTTTTTTAAACGACTGGATGTGGATATTATTGTTGAAAACACACAAATAAATAATATAGTAAATAAAAACTATGTATTTTTTTTTTAAATTTTAGTGACAAGGTTACAAAAATTATTTTCAAAAATAAAACCCAAAATCTTACCACCTGGAAAATTATATAGTAGCTTCAAAATTTTTGTAAACCCGAGTAAAAAGGAATTTATATAAATGTATATTATTTTATATGTTTTCATAAAACCATATACAACTATATGAGGCAAAGTATAAAATTATATCTCACTTTGAAATTTTCCAATTTTTTAAAATGATGTCATATAAAATCATATCTAATTATATTGTTCATAATATATTAATATAAATGGTAGATGTAATCATACGTTGCACATAAAACTTAATATGATTTCATACATTATTATACGTGACTTTATACCTAATTATGTATAGGACTTTACTAAACAAAAAATCCAGTATCAATTTATGTATAATTATATATGACTAATATAATACCATTTTAAATTATATATGGTTCCATACTAAAAAAATTTTCAACAAAAATAATAGATATAATTATATGTGTCTTAAACGATAACATATCTGTGTTTGTATGGTACTATATATACGCAAATTTCGTCAAAACTCAATATATATTTATAAATGGTCGCATATGTAATGGAATATATATTTTGATATAATCATGTATAAAAAAAATATTTTTTTGACCAAACCACTAGCCATATATAATTATATATGCCAGTATTTCAAAATTTGTTTTTGTGTGTCAACATATATGGTTATACAAAACTTTTTATTGTATCATATAAGATTACATATGATTTTTGGAAACCCGAGTTCGATTCCCGGCCCAGTCGAGAACAAAAAAGTTTTTTTTATTTTTTTTTTAAATAGAAAACACTTTTTTATTGCGTTTAATTTTTTTAGAACTAAAAAATTTTAATTTTTGGAATTTTTGCAATCATTTTTAAAAAATTATTTTTCTTTTATATAGTTATATATAACTATATTTGATTTATTATAAAATTATCTATAATTTTTGGGAACCCGAGTTCGATTCCAGAAAAAAAAAATATATTTTTTTTATTTTTTTTAAATAAAAAACACTTTTTATTGCATTTATTTTTTTTAGAACTAAAAATTTTTCTTTTTTTGAATTTTTGCAATCACTTTTAAAAAATTATATTGCTTTTATATAGTTATATATAACTATATTTAATTTATTATAAAATTATCTGTCATTTTTGGGAACCCGAGTTCGATTCCAGAAAAAAATATTTTTTTTTATTTTTTTTTTTAAATAGAAAACACATTTTTATTGCATTTGTTTTTTTAGAACTTAAAAAATTTTACTTTTTGAATTTTTGCAATCATTTTTAAAAATTTATATTGCATTTATATAGTTAATAATAGCTATATTTGGTTTAAATTATCAAATTATCAATGATTTTTGGAACCCGATCTCAAATCTAATTCTGATTTCCTGATTCCATGAAAAATTTCAAACTTTCAAGCCAAACTCTTATTTCACTTTGGAAGCCTATGCCTTGGAAATAAGGCATACCGTTACATTAAAATTATTGTTTAAGCTTACTATGGAAGCCCCTAATAGCGCTGTACGTCATTCCAATTTTTTTTTTTTTTGCAAATTTTATCAAAAATTTTCTAAGTCTTTTTGAAAATTGTGTACAAGTGAATAACATATTTAATTGGATGTAATCATATATTACTATATGTTAGATCAATTTGATATAATTAGATACGATCAATTTATTTAAAACTAAGTCTTTTAAAGTTGTTATTTGCTAACAACGTCCGCTGGTCTAGAGGGTAGGGATTGCGATTACAAAACGGAAGACTTGTGGTTCTAATCCCCGTCCGTTCGAAGTTTTTTTTTTTTTTTTATTTATTTTCAGTTTGACATTATTATATCTAAAAATAAATCTAAAAACAGAAACATTTTTTGGATAAAAATGTATCCAATAATTTTTTTATAAAATCAAGATATCAGATATTATAAGATAACTTTGGCGCGGCCAAATTTCGGATGAAATTACATTATATAATATCCAATTTAATATAAAATCATGATATTAGATATTTTAAGATAACTTTGGCGCGGCCAATTTCCGGATGAAATTACATCATATTATATCATATTTAATACAAAATCATGATAATAGATAATTTGGGATAACTTTGGCGCGGTCAATTTCCGGATGAAATCACATACAATAAAATATTAAACTGTAACTTCATATATTATAAGATGTTATGAGATAACTTTGGCGCGGCCAATTTTCGGATGAAATTTAGCAAAATCAGATCCAATAAATTATATATAATTTTATAAGATAACATGTTTTACCATACAATTTTTTTTTTACTCGGGAAAACAAACTTTATTTTTTTTTTTAATTTTAACCTTTAACTGTCGAGGTGGTGGTAAATTTTACCCTCTCGTTAAATTTTTTTGAATTATTCTCTTCCATTGCACTCTATTATTTTCATTTTCTAAGTATCTTCACAAATCGCAATCTTTAATATATAGTTGTGTTTTGGTGAAGCTAGGCTTAGCAAGAGCCGAGCAATGGACATGCTGGTGTAAAAATTACCACTCGTCGGCATTTACGTAAGTTTTTCTTTGGAAATATTTTACCCCATGTCAGCATTAGCGTAAGTATTCAGTTGAAAAATATTGACCACACCTCGAAATAAATGTTAGGTTTTAATAGAATTATTTTTACCACTCCTCGGATATGTTGTTAGTAAAAAATTAAAAGAGTCATTAAAGCCAAATTAAAGGGGAACTTTGTATGGGTGACCAAATCTAAACACGAACCGGTGATTTCCATTTGATATAAATTGGAATTTCAGCAAAAGCAATTGATAGTTGCGGTGTATCGCGCTTACACTGTGTACGTGGACAGATGGTCGGACGGACAGACAGATACACTGTCAGACGGAAATCACTAAATCAACGCAAAAAACGATTCTGAGTTGTTCGGCATACTTGAAAGTTGGTTAGGACCTGTATTTCGGGTAGTAAGTTTTTCTTACTTTTTTTACTTACTCTGTTATACCCTGTACCACTGAGTGGTGGAGGGTCAAAAACCTCCAAAAAGGTTGACCTGTAGTTTCTTCAATTAATTTTTTTTTCTCTACGATCTCTTATATTTCTCAAAATGTATACATTTGACTGTAAATTAACATCCATCAAAATTTCGGTTTATATTTTATTAATAATTTTTTTATAAGTTTTCCTTGTGACGTTTTTTTTTACATAAAAAAAAGGTTCGTGAAATAAAGTAACTGTTATGATGAAAATAGCTTATATTTTTTTTAAGTTTTACATTTATTGTTATTATTAATGTTGTAACTTAGTTTTAAAAAACAAATAATTATAAAAAAATATTTTTTATTAATTTTTGTTTAAAAAATTAAAAAGGGGTAAAATTTACCACCACGTCATAAACTATGCTCCAAAAATTCACCTCGTCAGTTAAAGGTTAACTGGATATCAAAAAGGCTAAAAATCTAATTAAAAATTAAAAATAACGCAAAGTTCACAATGTTGGAGTTACTCCACTCTCGATCACAGATGGAAATGTTAACTGTACAAAATGTAGAGAGGAGTACCATCACATTTTAGAGTGTGAACAGAACATGCCCGGCACGGGGACGGCAGCCGGTTCCGGAGAGCATAGGCACAAAACAACGACGGCACGGCAAAAACTGTCATATAAACTCGGAGTACAACGGTTCGAGATCTTTATATTTCAATTACAAGAAACATTTTAGCATAATTCTTATGGCGGCATGTGATGCGAATTATGCTTTTACGTTTGTCGACGTTGTGGCTTATGGAAGCTAAAGTGATTGTTTAAAAAAAGCAGATTTGGCAGAATGATCTTAAACAATGAATTGGATTTACCACAACCTGTTGCACTGGCAGGTTCCACCACTGTAACGCCTTATTTTTTTGCTGGTGATAACGCATTCCCCCTTCAAACTAATTTAATGCGTCCATATCCAGGAAGGGCACTGTCGGAGGATAAAAGACTTTTTAATAAAACATTATCCGGATCAAGAGTAAGAATTGAGAATGCTTTTGGCATATTGGCCAACCGTTGGAGAGTTTTGCACACAACTATTACTTCTTGGCCTAATAATGCTTATAAAATAGTTCTAGCAACTGTATTGCTGTATAACTTTCTTATTTTTAATAACAAAAGAAGATATTTTAACGAAACTGATGCTACTTTTTTAACAAATTAAAGTATAACGAGGAATTGGTGAATTTTTTCATAATCTTGCGCTTGAGTTCAAAAAGCATAATCCAGCAAAACGGATGCTTGAGTTCAAGCCATTTTTACACTATTAATGCTGTAATAATAATTTAAAATTGAACTTAATTTCGGGTTGGAATATGGTATAAAATATAAGTTTAATTAAAGCTTTGACAGGTAATGGAACTTGATGACACTTAAATTATGAGATGTTCATATTTGCCATTAATTGCTACATTCACTAATCTTTGAATATACCAATGTACATACAGAAGCTTCTAACTGATTCCTTTACTGTACTGTTAAACTGGATTCATATATTTTATTTGCCAAAGAATCAAATAATTGACTTGTGGCATTACTTGCTCCAGACGCTGTTAAATTTCCATTGGATGTTGATGCTACATATTCTAACATATTCTGCATCTTTGCGTGCAACTTATCAAAACTGTTATCATTATTATTTTGTTTTTGCTCTTTTTGATTGGCGGTGTGTTTGAAACTGAATCACTGGATATTTCTGTGACATCTGTTGACAAGTTGGATATATTGCTAATAGTCCTTAAATTCAACATACAAAATAATGTTTAAAAAAATCAAGTTCTTTAAAAGAACCTTTCTTCAATTTTTGTTATTCAAAAGAACCTTTCGTTAATTTTTGTTAAAAAAAAACAATCGAGAGTGTGAAATTCGGCTGTGCCAAATCTTTAATACCCTCCAACACGGTAAAAAAAATAAAAAAAATCCCAGGGGCGTCTTTTGTTTTTTTTTTTTTGAAGAAGGGCCGTTTGGTGAAGGCGGGGAGACAACTTTCCCTCACGATAAATATTTACAAATTCATTTAATATACTTTTTGCACTAATGTTTAACAATTTTATAATTTTTTTAAGTATTTTTTTTTTTTTTTAACCTAGCCTTCAAAAGTGGGCGGACCAAAAAAATTACATTTTCTAGTACCCTGGATCCAACTGCAGGACTTTAAACTTCTGTCATAAAAATATTTTATTTGCTTAGCAAAAGATAATAAAAACCTGTAAAAAACTGTGTTTTTTCAGAGGTTGGTTTACTTCTAAAAGGGGGAACTTTTTCCCCCTGATCCGATTTTGGCCATTTCAGAAATTAACCAGCCCAAGACCACAAGACATATTCGTGCTTAACTTCAGGGGTCTAGCTATTTTACTTTGGACTGTATCGTGTCTTCCATAGACAGACAGACAAACGGACATCGCTAGAATTTCTTAGAATCGATCACTGATCAATAATACTATATATACTTTATTGGATCCCAGAACAATATTTGGATACATTACACTCCGAACGACAAAGTGAGTATACCCCCATACTGTGGTTGGAGGGTACAAAAAAATTTAACGTTATAAGGTATGTTTCTACTGCATCAAAACTATATGTTTTTGCAAAACGTGTAATAGAATTATTTTTATACCCTCCAACCACAGTATTTGTTTTATTTTTTTTTACATTTTGGAGGCTACAAAATATTCGGAACAGCCGAATTTAAAACTCACACTTGGTTTTAATAAAAAATTTCTTATTTCTTCTTTGATTGGAATAGATTCATAAACACACACATCTGATTTCCGTGAAAAAGTGTTGTCAAACCAATCCGCATTGGTTTCATAAACTCCCCGAATATCAATTTTCACATTTGGAAATGTATCAAATGGAAATTAATTGGCATATTTAGTAACGTTACACACAGACTGACAAAGTGAGTATGTCCCCATACTCTAGTTGGAAGTCTGATTCCGTTTAAATCTGGAATGGTGATTTTGGAACACAAAATACATTCACCTGTCAAAATTTTAAAAGGATGTTATTTTAATGTGGAGTTTAGGGATATTTAAGCTAAATTTCAAGGGGATGTTTGTATAGGGGCTAAGTTAAAAAATGGAACAATTTTGTACAATTTTAATAGGCATAGTTCTTAGGCTTGGGAGGCTTCAGTTTTACACTTTAGCCAAATTTATTATGAAATAATTAATTGAGACCAGCGTTTACGTAGAAATGCCAAGCGGACATCCCTCAGTCGAATCTTAAGTTATTCCGCGTCTTTCGGTATACTTGATGGCGGGTTTAGGAAATTACAAACATCAGCACGACTTCCTACAACATAGTGGTGTTGATTTTTAAAATGCTTTTCTCCCACAATACTATTTTCATGTTATTTTTATTTCAACTATGCCATTCCATTTGAAACACATATTAATATAAATTCAGGGCCTCTAAACTGGGAGTGCTATTTAATAAATTTAACTTACTGCCGAGCAGATGGAACATCATCTAAAAATTTTAGATGAAGGGCATACTTGTAGGGCCTTTTAAAGCTGGTTCCACTCCCCGATGGTAGATTTTCTTTTTGCTTGTGTTTTTTGTATGAGTCGCTCATGTTTGTCCACTTTCTTTTGGCTTCTATAGCTGCAATAGAAATAATAAGATGACAAACAAATTTGTGTAAAGAAATGATACTTACCATTTATTCCAACAACTTGGCTTATTGTTACCCACAGATCTTCTTTGTATTAAAAGTTTTTATAACTTTCAGATTGCAGGCTGTAAATACAGTCATATTTTTTAACTTCCTCGATGAGATTTTCATTTATATCCATTTTTAGCCGCTTTTAATTTTTTTGTGTTTTTTTTTCAATTTACTTTAACACCATCACAATAAAATAATATTCATGAAATGAAATCATGTGTTTTTTGTTTTGTTATCGAAAAAAAAAATTTAAATAATCGGTTTTTTATGTTAAAACATGGCAACTCTACATACAAATTTTTAAGAGAGAGAGAGAGAGAGATTGAGAGAAACCGGCGGCAAAATAAAATAAGTTTTAATTTTTTCGTATGGAAAAAGTCGTGCTGGGATTGTTCTGTTCACAACTTTATTTGTCATTTTACTTATGTACATGTATTTGAATTTTTTGATCTTATCCAATTGAATTTTCCGTACTGATTTGTTTAATTAAAATTAAAATTTTTTTAATATTATTTTTTAAAAATAACATCTAAAAACCAAATATTTTTTTATTTTCATTTTTTATTCAATGACATTGTTAGAGATGGCACATTCACTGAGATGGTTTTTTTAACTCTTAACTGTTAACATACACTCAAAAAAATGCTTTAGTAGATTTACTAATTTGTTTTGCTAATGCTAGTTAGCTAACTTTTAGCAAATTTTTAGTTGAGATTAGCATGTTAGCCAAAAATTCTTGTAAACTTCATTTAGCACATTAGCAATTTTAAACAAACTATGAACTAATTTCTTTTGCTAAATTTGAAATTGAGTTGACAACATTTTTACAAGCTTTTTTGCTAATATTAGCAAAAATAAATGGTAAATTTTTTTTTTATTTTCAGAAAACTTAAAATGGCGCTATCTCGGAAACTAAGCCAGATAAAGCAAAACGGAGGCCATTTTTGGTTCTCGAGCTCTCCATAGTATCGCCGGTCCTATTCACATGTGTGGACCCTAGTGAGTCCTAACTTTGGATCGAAAAAAGTTAGCATTCCCGAAAATTTTAAAATGCTCATATCTCGGTAAATATTGCCGACACAACAAAAAGTCCAAAAGCATTTTTGTAGCTCTCAACACGTAGAACAAGACCGCAAAATAAAAGCTCTCCGAGTAATATTTTTGAAGTTATCGAGTTTTGTAATTCTCAAAACCCCGGTGGTCCCCTAAAATCACGTATCTCAAAAACTAAGCAATTTAGAGCGAAACGGACACAAATTTTGGATCAAAAACTATGACGATTTTTAAGAAACCCAACTAGGTCTAGGCCCATCGGGGTCTGGACCTATCGGGTCCGAACCCAATGGGGTCCTCAAATGTGTATGCACTAAGTTGAAATCAAAATAATTTCAGTTAACTAATATTTAGCAAAACGTTTTTGCTAACTTTACCAAATAAATTGTGGGTTCAAAATCAGCAAATTTTCTTGTAGGTTTACAAGCTTTTTTTGCTAACTTTACAGTTTTTTTTTTTTTGAGTGTAGACTCTGTTAACGCAAATTGGAAACTCCTGAGTAGATCATGTTTGTCTGGAGTGAATTGAAAAAAAAAATAATCAACTTCAAAAATATGAAAGTGCAAAAGAGAAAGGTATAACAGATTGAAGGATTTCCACAGATTGAAGTACTCCAACATTATGAATGCGGCTTTAAAATAATTTTTTTTCTAAAAAAATAAAAAATATTTTTTAAAAAGTACGATTTTTTTTTTTTAATTTGTTTATTAGTTTTTGAATAACAACCCAGTCAGAAAAATACAATCGCAAAAGCGCTGTGAAAGCGTTGTGGACGGTTCTACAAGCGTTCCATTTACCATCTTCAAAGCGCTTTCAGATGATCCGAATGATAACATCGATCTACGCTAGGTTTAAAGCGTTTTAAAAGCGTTTTAAAAAAGCGCTTTCAGAACGTTTTGTTTAAAGTCATGAAAGCGCTTATAAAGAGCTTAAATACAAAAATTAAAGATATTTTCCAGCGATTGAAATAAGAAAAACAGTACTTTAAAGGACTTCATATAAAGCAGATATTTTTTTTTATTCGTTAATTGTAGATATTTTTTTTATAAAAGTATTTTAGAAAATAAAAATTAAATTCAATGTAATAAAAAAAATAAACTTAGTAAAGGTAAATTAGCTACTCTAAAAGCAAATTATGCAAAGGAAATATTAAGAAGATTTGTGGAATGTATGCCACATTTTTATGGTCCTAATTGCCAAACAATGAATATTCACAATCTCATTCATATCGCAGATGATGTAGTAAATATGGGGGCACCCCATATTTAACGACAGGGACTAGTAGGGAAACCTATTACGGTCCCGTGGTATCACAATGGACCTCAGAGTCTACGTGTGTTGACGTAAAACGTCAGCAGCCACTTACAACCTAACCTATGGAGGCACCTATATCACAGTTCTCTGCTTTTGATTTTGAAAACAGTCTGGGTTACTTAAAATCGATTGTTAACTCTCGGAACAATCCAATTGCTGAAATTCAACGAAAATTGTATGTTTTTCATGCCGTTAACTCTCCAAATAAAGCTCCATTGGTATATCCTCTCTATAAAAACAAAAAGTATTCTCTTGGCAAAGTAATGGAATCCACTGAAACAAAAGTTGTGTTTTCTTTTATTAATATTCATGGTTTAAAAATTACTGCATCCCATCCTGATAACGCAATTCTACTTAGTAATGGAAATATTATGATAGTAAACCAAATTTTTATTACAAATCGATCTAAAACACATGTGATAATATGGGGCATGTCACAGACTCAATTCCGTTCGGATTTGAAAAAAGTGGTTTACTCGTAAAACGCAAAACGAAAATTATTTTTTTCGGAATGAAATCACTTTCAAAAATCAAAGTGGAATTGAATTGCATAAAAGTTGTTTCATTCCGAAAAAAAAATATTTGCTTTACGTTTTACGAGTAAACCACTTTTTTCAAATCCGAACGGAATTGAGTCTGTGACATGCCCCTATATATTTAAAAGGCAACATCTTTAATGAAATAAACGATTATTTTGTCTATCCAATTCCATCAAAAGAAATAAGACTTTATAACGTTAAAAATTTACGTGAAGATGTTATTAAAGTCAGTGTGCATATTGTAGAAGTTAAATGCATTATTTGTAAATTTTATAACGAAACTATTGCTATAACTCTTTTGCATAAATGATAATAATAAAACTTAAAATAGATTTACAAATTAAAAAATGTTTTATGTTTTCAAAATTTTGCGTTTTCAATGTGGTGGTAGGGAAAAATTATTTAATTTGATTTAAAAAAATGTTTTTATAACAATTTGTTTAAAATTGAGTATAATCTAAAAAATACTATACTTGTATGTACTACGAAAAAAATTTAAAAACGTTTGCAAAAACTGCTTTAAAACCATTTAATTTTGAAACGAACATGTATTTTGTTAATAAAGTGCTTTCAAAACGCTTTTCGAAAACGCTCTCAAGGCGTTCGAATAAAGCGTTTTGAGAATGCTTGTTTTTTGTTACAGTGCTTTCAGAACGCTTTTCGAAAACGCTCGCAAAGCGTTCGAAAATAACGTTTTGAGAACGTTCTTTTTTTGTTACAGTGCTTTCAGAACGCTTTTTTTTATAACCTTCGTCAATTTCTGCTTGGGAACGTTTTAAATGTTGGTATGTTGCAGCGTTTTTCATGTTTTTATTTTCAAACGCAAAAAACTTTTTTTAAAAAACCTGTTACATATGTTTAAAAGTACAGTCTATAAAAAAATTTCAAACAAATTCAAATCATCAAAGTCAATTTATACGAAAACTCGTTCAGTTTGACATGTAATGACTCATATATGTAATCCTCTTAAATGTAAAACATCTTTTTGCAATGAAGTTATACAATTTTTTTTGTCAACGCCTCAACATGTCTCAGGATTTGAGACTTTTTGCATAGAAAAAAATGTCTCAGAAGCTTAGACTTTTTTTATAGGAGAAATGTCTTAGAATTGAGACTTTTTGTATAAAAAAATTTCTCGGATTTTGAAACATTTTTGTAGAAAAAATGTCACAGAATCTAAGACTATTTCTATATAAAAAATATCTCAAATTTTTAGACTTTTTCTTTAGAAAAATATCTCAGAATCTAAGACTTTTTCTGTAAAAATGTCTCAGAATGTGTGACTTTTTTTATAGAAAAAATGACTTTGAATCTAAGACTTTTTCTTTAGAAAAAATGTCTCAGAATTTGGGACTTTTTTCATACAAAAAATGTCTCAGAATCTGAGAGTTTTCCATAGAAAAAATGTATCAGAATCTGAGAATTTTTCTATAGAAAAAAATATCCCAGAATCTGAGACTTTTTCTGTAGGCAAAATGTTTCAGAATCTTAGACTTTTTTTATAGGAATAATGTCTTAGATTCTGATGCTTTTTCTATAAAAAACGTTTTAGAGTCTGAGACTTTGTCTACAAAAAATATGTCGCATTATCTGAGACTTTATCTATATAAAACAGAAAATGTATCAGAATCTCAGACTTTTTCTACAAAAAACTTGTATCAAAAAAAATGTCCCAGAATCTGAGACTTTTCCTATAAAAACATCATAAGAAAATACTAACAAGTAAAAAAGTTATATTCGGTCTTGCCGAATGTAGACAATTTCAAAAAGATTATTGAAAAAAACTTTATTTAAAAAGAAATTACTTTTGAATTTTTTTTTTTTAATTTCTGCAAAAAAAAAATGGAAAAAAAATCCGCGATTTTTTTATTTTTTTCTCAAAAAATATGGTCGTACTTGTTTAAATACCATTTGGTGTTGAATTATGTTCATATATGTCAACCAGCGGCCGAATTAAGCATTTTGTGGTTTTAGGTTATGTTGAATGTACTAAAATTTTTGAGCTGTCCTTACATTTTCATTCATAACTTTTAAACCGCTGAACCGATATTAACTTCCAACAAATATGTTAAGTTTCAGTTATCTCCGTGTAATATTTTGGCCTTTTTTTTCTCATTCATTTATTTTATTGAATCTTCACTAAAATTATGTGAACTAATAATAAGTATTCAAATCTTAAAACTAATATAACTTAATATTAAGTCCAGCTAGTGCCAGACAAAATTTCATCTGCTCATAAATTATCCAATTTTTATTTTGGCCGTGATCACCATTTCCACAGACAGACAGACAGACGGACAAGGGAAATATTTTTACTCGTTTTATTTTTATAAAAAAAAAAGTTACTAAAATCGGGTGTCAAGTTTTCCCTTTAACAAAAAAGAGTGGGAAAAGGTAAATTATACATTTGCTATGAATATAACCGATAAAGTTTAATTACTTAATTTTTTTGATATTAAATCTTTGGAAGCTGAATTAAATTTAGCTTTTTAAAAGACATAAGCGGAAGCTAAACCAAAACGGGAATTTAAACTGAAGTAGATTCTAATAAAAAGCTGTTAAAAAAGAAAGTTTTTCCACAGGAATAACATTTTTACTGATAACCAAAAAGAACCAAAACCGATCAGTTACTCAATTTTTGGAAACTGAAACCGCGGTTACTAAATTTATTGGCTATTCAGAAACTCCATATGAAACGGCTTCCAAAAAAAAATCCTAAACAAATTTTGCGTTTTTCATTTAATTTTGTTTATTTAGCTAAGAATACCTAGCTCTCAGAATTTCTTCTATCTAGTCTAGATCTCTGTGGCATTAATGGGTTAAATGATGATTTTCATATGAATTGCTCTTTATTCTGAAATATCTTTTTTATAACTGTACAGCGGTAATAGACTAACCATATACAACTTTTCTTCACTTTACACAGAAAATAAAATCGTCAAATTTAAATCAACAAACATCAATTGTAAATCAACCAAACATGATAACAACCAAATATTTAGTAAAAACGGCCGCCTGTTAGTTCATAATAAAAAACTTCGATTTTATTTTCAGCAAACTCAGTCAAGTAATTTTATTTCAAAATTTTTTTTATCATGTCAACAAATAGTGTTTGTGTTTGTTAAATTTCTTTGTTGAAAAAAAAAATCATTTGTCAGATCAACAAATTGTGTTTGTTGAATTTCTTTGCTGAAAAAAAAATAAGATTTTTGAGTTTTGTCAGATCAACAAATTGTGTTTGTTGAATGTCTTTGTTGAAAAAAAAAAATCTTTTTTTAACAATCAAAATTTACAATCGTTTGTTGATATTACAAATTTCCGTATAGAAGCACTTTCAGTGAAAAAATAAATTGTATTTACAAATATGGGGGTCAATATAACAATTCGTTTTTTTCTGTGTTATTAACTGTATGATAAAATAAATGGCAATATTATCATCAAAATGTATCGAAGCATACAAAATTGAATATATATGTACATAAAAATCAAAAAAAAAAAAAACATTGTAAGTAAAATATGAAAATACTTATTCTTTAATATATATTTTTTATGCATAAAAGAAACATCAATAAACATTAAGTATAAAAAACAATGAAACATTGAAATGTACATACCGTAAGTACATTCATTTCTATTGTATAATAGAAAAATTTATGATATAATGTATGTTAGGGCGGGTCGATTTGTATGGATCAAAAAAAACTGAAAAATCGTATAGAAAAAAACAAAATCTACAAGAAATTCTAAGAAACTTTTCCAAAGAAACCATTGGTCTAAAATCAAACCCTAAACCGCGCCTATCGACATGAAAGTCTGTCCGTCCATTTGTATTTCTGTCTATGTGAAACACTTTCAAATGTTAGCGGAAGAATGAAAAATATATATGACAAGCTACTGAGGCGTGGCGTATATTTTTGTTATACTTTTGGTCAGATTAATACAAATTTTCAGCGAATTCTGTCCAGTGGTTCATAAGTTATTAGCAAAATGGGGAATTTCAGATTGGTTTTATCCTGAACTCCCGTGTTGAAAAAACGCTAAATATGCTTTGAAAAGGAATGGTAAGTCAATAAAAATATTTAAGAAACTATTTTTGTCACTCGAAAAAATATTACACTAAAAAAAAAAATATTACACTCAAAAAAAAAAATACAACCAAAAAAATTTACACTCGAAAATTTTTTTTTTTAAAAAAAATTATTAAAAAAAATGCTTACTCAAAATAAATAAATGGCGCTTTCAGTACAAATCGATTTAAATATTTATTTTTCCATTTCAGGGATTATGTCTAATATACTTGCCGTTCATAATCCCAAAAATTGTTCGAATTATATCCAGCGGCAATTATATATATATTAATTCCTGGGGTTCCATGGAGGAACATATGGCTACATTTCTTGTGGTTTCATTAATAAAAGAAGTTTAAGGTGGACCGGGAATTAGCCGATTGCATCCGAGTCTTGTAACGAAGGTGCCGATTAAAGTATTGGTTTTATAGCGCCAAATACTCGCCATGATATTTGAAGGATCATCGGCATACTCGGAATTTGTGGGAACTCGAAAGACCCTCCGAGACTCTCCTCTTGAAATCGCTGAATGTCCGCGACTACTACAAATAGCAGCTGCTCCGTATATCTACGGAACGCATCACTATCCGCAACCTGTGACGCGTCAGGTAGCACTCAGCTATGCTCCCCATGAGCACATAGCAACGCACACAACGTCATTAAAATAACATCGTGTGCCTTGTTATCCGCAGTTGGGGGCAATTAGTAAAACATAATTTTTCACTTTGAAATAATTTGTTGTTGAGCAAATGTTTGGTAAGAAATTCTAAAATAATGCTACAAAAAAAGGGATATACATTACCACACATTACCAAAGTTTTGTTGGGATGTGTTTTGGGGAAAATGTGTTTTGTGAAAAACACAAACTTCAATAATACCACTGTACAACAATTTAAATTTTTTTTTTTCGAAAATTACGGGATTCCGAATATTGATTCTGGTAGAGGAGACCAAAAAAAAATACACGTGTCTCGGCGTTTTAAAAGATCACGTCGGTATTATATTTTAATGGCGGTTAAAATTTCTCAGCTTTGGCCTGTTCTTGCAACATATCGGTATATAAAACTACGTTATCTTTACATCTGAGGTGTATGGTATGTTCAGCAACTTTGTAGAAAATATTATGGCAAATATTTTTGTGAAACAAATTAACCCTCTAACTCCCTCTCATAACGGTATTTTGTGGCTCTATTCTAACAAATCGCTAAAAACACCCCGAAAAAGGGGAGGGTGGGGATGAAATGTTCTAAAAAAATGTTGCCAATAAAATTTTACTATATATGTCAGAGCACACTAAAGCCCAAAAATTAACACAAACACCAAAAAAGAGTCAAGTTCTATGTTTTGCTCATGGAAAAAAGGACGGACGGACAAATCTTTATGTCGTTAGGCGCGGTATAGGGTTTGATTTTAGAAACATGGTTTCTTTGGGAAATTTTCTTAGAATTTCTTGTAGATTATGTTTTTGCTATACAATTTTTGACAAAAATAATCGACCCGCCCTAATGTATGTACTCGTTAAGGTGTGTTTACATCATACCACTGACAAGGGAAGTCTCCCTTGTGTCACCATTCGGTCTTGAAATTTGGATATGTTGTTTATAATAAAAATTAATTCGACACGTGTTTTATTAGGATCAAACTCATTTTTAAGGGGGGTCGATTTGTACGGGGGGAAATTGACCTTTTTAATTTTTTTTTCGATTTAAGCATTTTTAATCAAAATTAACAAAGGTATATTTGGGTTTAGATTAAGAGTATTTAAGAGACCTATCTCGTGGTGCTAATAACGTGCCAAAAAAGAAAATGTTTTTCGACTTATTAACAAAAATGTTCTAAATTTTTGTTTTTTTTACTCAATATGATGAAAAGTTGTGCCTGTTTAGACACGTTCTTTACACACGCAGATAGGTTTTCCAAAGGCCTTTCATTTTATATGCAACATGACTAGGTTTCTTAGTTTAATGTAGGAGATAAACTGAAAAATTGCTGTTTCTTCCCCAAAATCTTAAAATTAAAATAAAGCAAAATAATGTAATTTATGGCCCGTACCACAAGAAAACAAAAAATATATTTTAACAAAAGTTTTATTTTAAATTTTCTATACATTTTTCGAAAGTCGATTTTAAAAACAAAAACAATTTGTATGGAAATAAAATTAAAAGCTCATTTTAAATTTATTTTATTTTCTTGTGGTAAGGCTGTATCATCTTGTTTTCTTAATAAATCAACTTAAACTCAAATAATTTGTTATATTTAATTTTTAAATTTAAGAAAATGTGCAGTTTTATAAGCCTTTTAGGTGACAATTTGATAATTTCTTAATACCTAAAATTGTGCTACAACAAAATCTAACATTTTGGTTAAAACCATAGAAAACAAAACGACTCGTATAATGTAAACACTCCTCAAGTAGAGTTCAATACACATTTTGGTGATATTTGTATACACCCTACTCTTATTGTAAGCGACAAAAGTACAATATGAGTTGTCATTATGATTGTATCACATCATAAATTACTTAAGAGCCAAATTGGTATATAAACTTGTATTGCTTCACAAATTTTCAGTCGATCTAGCGATGTTACTCCACTGTAGATTTGGGGTTTTTAGAGAAAAAAGGATTTATAAATAAGGAATTTAAAAAAAAAAAAAATCACGATAATGTTATGCCGAATATATGGGTGTACTTGGCAAAGCAATTAAAAAAAAAAAAAATAATGAATAACTCTATTTTAAATTCACGACATTTTGAATATCTTTTCCGCATGAAATCATGCGCTGATGCTCGTAATTTCAACAAGCAGATAACTACGGGTGTAAAATACCTAATAGATATCTTTACCTAGCCGGTAAATTAACATTGAAAATTATAGTTACCTAAGAGTTAAGTTTACGAAATTTTACCTACACGGTAGATATCTATGCACTGATAGTTATCTGCTTGTTAAAATTACGTCTACGAGTCCGAAAAGGATGTACACAGTTTCAGAAGAGAGTTTCAGAGATATTGGCATCTTTTCAAATTTTCAACTCATTAAAAAGTGGTTTTACTTAAAAATATCCCGGAACAAATCTGTGGATTTCGTTATTTTTGGTCTTAAACTAAAGGTAATTAAATGTTTTATCAATAATTTACAAAAAAATCTGATTATCGCCTTAGAAGCTATTAATCGATATATCCACAATTTTTCTTCAATTTTAACGAAATTAGGGGAAAATTAAATTCTATTGTAAATTTCAGAAAAAAAATATAAAAATCATTTCTCACTTTTTTTTTTTTTGGATTTTGGTATGGACTTGGTTTTTTTTTGTGAAATATCAATTTTTGGTTTTCGCCGCAAGTGAACGTTGTTTAGTAGCAAATAACAAATTTTAAAAAAGATTTTTTTTTTAAAAACCCTAACCAGCCTAAATTTTTTTTTCATGGTCACTTTTGGAACTGAAATACTTGTAGGACCAAAATTAATTTTTTGTAATTAATACACTCACATAAAAAATCGGTTGGAATGAGGTTGCCACAACCGCAATACGGTTGTCGTAACCGGCTTGTGGTTGTCCCTACCGTACGCGGTTGCAGCAACCGTAAATTGAGGTTGTTATAACTTTTTTAAAATATTTTTGTGCCAGTTGCCACAAAATTTAAAAAAAAGTTGCTACAACTGCAAACCCCGGTTGCAGCAACCGTAAATAACGGCATTTGCCGGTTGCCACAAACTCATATTACCGGTTCCCTCTACTGATAATTCAAATAACAAAACTTCAAAAATAAAAAAATATTCAGGAAAACATTTGTTTTTCTTCAAAATTTCAACATTTGATGATAAAACCTGGAAATAAAGATTTAAAAGGGTAAGTTTTTGTACTTTGAATGATACAACAGTTAAACTAATGCCGTTTTTCTTATTTTAATTTGCAGAAATAGTGGAATACGTTAAACTCAAACATTTACGCCATGCGATGGAAGCCCTCAAATTTGGATTCTGCAGAAAAGTAAAAGGTGATATAAAAAAAGTGAAAAAAAATATGTATCTTAGAATCTGAGATTTTTTTTCTAAGGAAAAAGTTTTGAGAATCTAAGACTTTTTCTAAAAAAAAAACATTTCTCAAAATCTGTGATTTTTGCCATAGAAAAATTTCTCAAAACCTGAGGCTTTTTCTATAGAAAAATTGTCTCACAATCAAAGCCTTTTTATATAGAAAGAATTTCTTCGAATCTGAGATATTTTCTACAAAAAATTCTCGGAATCTGAGACTTTTTCTATAAAAAAATGTCTCACAATCTGAGACCCTTTCTATAAAAAAGATGTCTTGAATCTGAGACTTTTTCTATAAAAAAAATGTGTCAGAATCTGAGACTTTTTCTGTAGAAAAAATGTCTCAGGATCTGAGACTTTTTCTGTAGAAAAAATGTCTCCAAATCTGAGACTTTTTCTATAGAAAAAATGTCTCAGAATCTGAGATTTTTTCTGTAGAAAAAATGTTTAAGAATCTGAGACTTTTTCTGTAGAAAATGTGTCTCAGAATCTGAGACTTTTTCTATAGAAAAATGTCTCAGAATCTGAGACCTTTTCTATAGAAAAAATGTCTAAAAATCTGAGACTTTTTCTATAGGAAAAATGTTTTAGAATCTGAGACTTTTTGTATAGAAAAAATGTCTCAGAATCTTAAATTTTTTTATATAAAAAAATGTCTGAGAATCTGAGACTTTATCTATAGGAAAAATGTCTCAGAATCTGAGAATTTTTCTATAGAAAAAATTTCTCAGAATCTGAGACTTTTTCTATAGAAAAAATATGTCAGAATCTGAGACTTTTTCTATAGAAAAAATGTCCCAGAATCTGAGACTTTTTCTATAGAAAAAAAATTCTCAAAATCAGGGACTTTTTCTATAGAAAAAATTTCTCAGAATCTGAGACTTTTTCTATAGAAAAAATGTTTCATAATCTGAGACTTTTTCTATAGAAAAAATGTCTTAGAATCTGAGACTATTTCTATAGAAATTTTTTAAATATTTTAAGTATTTAGATGTTTAAATTATTATATTTTTTTACAAACAATAAAAAAAACAAAAAACTAAAAAAAACGTGTTTTGTTATTGGGATTTTTTTTTGTAATTTGGTATAATATTGAAAATATATTAAACACAGCTATGGTTGGGACAACCGGCAATACGGTTGTCATAACCGGCAAATGCCGTTATTTGAGGTTGCTGCAACCGGCATTTGTCGGTTGCCACAACTGTAAATTGTCGGTTGCTACAACCGTATATTTACCGGTTGCCGCAACCTCAATCTGAGGTTGGAACCTTTTACGGTTGAGACAACCGTATTTTGCTGTGAGTGTAAGCTAATCGAGCTTAATTATACATTCGGCTGGGCCGAACCTTTTATACCCTCCAAAATGTAAAAAAACAATAAAAAAAAATTCAGGGGCGTCTTTTTTTTGGAGGGGGGGTTGATGGGAGACGTTAGGGGGCACCTTCCCCTTGCGATTTTGAACTTTTTCTGAGATTTGCATTTGCTTGTCAAAAGTACAAAAAACCCTGCAAAAAATGTGGTTTTTCTTACACTCACATAATAAAACGGTTGTCCCAACCGTACGCGGTTGCAGCAACCGTAAATTGAGGTTGTTATAACTTTTTTAAATTATTTTTTTTTTAATTTTGTGGCAACTGGCAACAAAATTAAAAAAAGTTGCTACAACTGCAAACCCCGGTTGTAGCAACCGTAAATAACGGCATTTACCGGTTGCCACAACCTCAAGTTCTCAGTTCCCTCAACTGATATTTAAAAACAACAAAACTTCACAAAATTTAATGTCATTAAATAAAAAAATATTGAGGAAAACATTTATTTTTCTTCAAAATTGAAACATTTGATGCAAGACCAAACCTGTACAAAACTTGAATTCAAGTATTTTCAACTAAGTATACAAATATTTGTACTTGAAATGTTCAAGTATAAATATTTTTTACTTATGTACATACTTGAATAATTTTTCAAGTAAGTAAAAATATACTTGTACTTGAAATTTTCAAGTACAAGTATTTTTTACTTGAAACAAAATTTGATCAAGTAAAATACTTGATAAACATTTTGTTCAAATAAAAAAATTGGGCAACAATTTTTGGAAATAATAAACATAAATATTGATTTTATTTGTGATTTTCTTTATTTTTTAATTTCTGATCGCGTTTTTAAAAGAGCCTGCAACAACTGCAACATTATGCATGTGGCATCTAATTGAAGAAAAAGGCGAAGGAGAAAAAAAACACGAATATTGTATCCCACAATTGTTACAGAGTGGCTCCTAGAGGGAGAAATGCAAGACCAACCTCCATTATTTGTTACATCAAAGCATTTTTACTGAACAAACCTACTCCCTATCTTCACTCGCTAATAGGTCGCCCAAAAAATATGAAATTTACTTCCATCGCTCTGTCTTAAGGATGCCCCCAGAGAAATCAATTGTATGACCGATCCCGAATTTCTGGAGGGTTGGACACAACAAACCAACCCTCTATCTTCAATGCTTAAGGCGGTCCCCGTACAATTTTGTTGTTTTCTATAAACTTATTTTATTAGATCTGCTCCTACCGCTTTCATCAAGCCTTTTAGACCTTCTTTTTTGCCACCAACCTTTTTTCTAAAACATACCCACCCCAATTCCCTGCTAAAAATTTCCACAAATATGTTTTTTTGTTATTTTTGCTGCCACGTCTTAAAAAGAGCGCTAATAAAAAGCCGCACGGTCTTAACTACTAAAATGATTGATCATCTGCATAAGCTTTTATACACTATTGAGTTTGAGTTGAGGGTGGGTTGTACAAGCCTAAAAATAGGTAAATTTTTAGGCAAGTCCATGGCGCTCAGACTTAAAATAGTCCATTGTACCGTAACTTACACTATAAAAAAATAACTATACTGAAATTAAATAAACACTGTTATTAATTTAAGTAAGCAATTTTTTTGAATTTACTTCAACTTATCTTAATATAAGGTGGTTTTACTTAAAACAACGAAAATAAACTTGAAGATAGTACATGCAAATACTTAAAAAAGCACAAGAGTTTTCCTTAATTTGTTTTTTTAAATTAAGTTAAATATTCTTTACATTTATGGCGAATGGATTGCATTTAAGAAAAAAGGGGTTTATTAAAAAATTTTGTTTTACTTAGAATAAAAAATTTAAATTGTGTGCAAAAAAAATAAATAATTACGTAACTTCCTTAAAAATAGTATAGTCATTTTCAAGACCTTAAATCAAATAAGTACATATCTTTAATCCCTAAACGCATTTTCTTTAATTTAATCAATTTTTGTTTTAATTTGAGAAAAAAGTAAACATTATTTTATTGATTTCATAAGCTTTATTTGAATCCATATCTTCATCAGTTTAAGAAACAATTTACTTAACTTAAGGAAAAAATACTTTAGGTATTTTGGGGACTCCATCTGGGGGTCCCATCTGGAGACCCCATGAGACCCTAACTATAAATCTTTTAAGCCGCGGAATTTTCATATGCCTATAACTCTGCAGAATATGACCGCCGAAGACCCGAAAGCTCACAGAGTTATAGTTTTCGAGTTATTTCATGATCAAATTTCTCAAGACCCCATTCCCATATTCCGAAAACTAAGCAAGATAGAGCGATTCTGACCAAAATTTTATATCAATATAATAGAGTACGCACACACTCATGGGCGGACCCCATATATTGGGGGCCCGTTGGGTGCTCACATTGGGATTTCATAGGGTCCACAGAATCCGTAAGTTTAAGGAAATTTTTACTTATTTTAAAAAAATATTTTTCCTCTGGATAAAAACAATTAAACTTATAACAAGTACAATTTTACTTACTTTTAAGTAAATGCATTACTATGTTTTAGGAAAAAATATACTTGGAAGAAGAATTAATATCTTTGGAGCCCTCGCATACCCGTCTATTTTAAATAACATAGTGGAGGGTGTAATATATTCGGCTTTTTTACTTTTTTTCTTATTTATTTATATTTTGTAATATTATGTATCTTAAAATAAATTATGGGAAACTGTCTGCTGTATTTTAAAACAAAAATATGACAAAAAAGGTCTTAAACATACATTATCATATTTTATGCTAAAATGTTACTTTGTTTTGATTCAGTGACGCGGAAATGTCATGAAATTGTAAGTAGTAAGTAAATTTAACAGAAACAATAAGAATTCCTCTCAGTCAACAAAATTGTAGCTTTACACTGAACAGTAGGGTGATTGTTAAACAAATTTGCTCACTTTTTTTTAAGTGTAATTAAAATTTTATATCATGCAATTAAAGTGGGTGCTGTGGCTTTATGGTAAGCACGTTGGGTTATAAACCAGCATGTAATAAATATCAAAAAAAAAAAAAAATACCAAAAATATGCATTATTTTTTCCCTACCGCTTACCAGATGCATTATTTTTTTTTTTTAATTTTTCATTCAATACGTAAAAGTCAACCATGACTTTGATCCTCATCCCAAACGAAAATCATCAATTCAGCATAGAGTAAAAAAGGTAATAGATAAATGTCTTACCATTACTTAACCCTATACTGGATTAATGATAATTGTTTGGGATGGGACTTTCGGTAATGGATGTGTTTTATGTAATGCATGAAACATACAAAATGGTAATGCATATGATAAGCGGTAGGCAAAAACTAATGCATATTTTAAAATTTTTTTTTTGCTATGCATTACGTGGTAATGCATTGCATTAGTTAGTTAGTTGATATTACAAATTTTCGTATAGGAGCACTTTCAGTGAAAAATTTAATTGTATTCACAAATATGGGGGTCAATATAACAATTTTTTTTTCTGTGTACTTATTTATTTATATTTTGAGGATGTTTATTCTGGCTCGAGGTCATTATTTTCTTTACTAATTAAAACCATGATATTCTCATAGCATAATTTTCAAGAAAAATTATTTTTTGTTTTAAATTTATTTATGTTGGTCATTTTTGCAAGACTTAATCGACACGTGTTTCGGAATTTGTCAAGATTCCATTGTCAAGATTATTTAGCAAAAATAGAAACGATT
Source organism: Pegoplata infirma (assembly GCA_963921195.1). Taxonomy (NCBI): domain Eukaryota; kingdom Metazoa; phylum Arthropoda; class Insecta; order Diptera; family Anthomyiidae; genus Pegoplata; species Pegoplata infirma. Next base: position 176,309,322 of record OY992536.1, read on the forward strand.
TACTACAAAGTAGCAAACGAGTCTAATGACAAATCGTTTAGTGCACAAACTAGCATATTAATACATATTCGCCTCTATTCGCAATGAGAATTAGAAAGACGAAGAAATTGTACCATGCTAATAAGGCAACGATTATCAATAACCAACAAAAATATTTAAAACAATTTTACATACGATAGTCCATTGGACTACAACAATATGTTTTTATACCCTCCAACTACAGTATGGGGGTATACTCACTTTGTCATTCCGTGTGTAACGCATCGAAGTATCGGTCTATGACCCCATAAAGTATATATATTATTGATCAGTGATCGATTCTAAGACATTCTAGCGATGTCCGTCTGTCCGTCCGTCCGTCCGTCCGTCCGTCCGTCCGTCCGTCTGTCCGTCTGTCCGTCTGTCCGTCCGTCCGTCTGTGGAAGACACGATACAGTCCAAAATAAAAGTGCTAGACTCCTAAAATTTGGCACATATATGTCTTATGCTCATAGGCTGGTTAAGTTCGGAGATGGGCAAAATCGGACCAGGGAGGAAAAAGTTCCCCCTTGGAGAACTAAACCAACCTCTGAAAAACGGTATTTTTTTGCAGGATTTTTTGTACTTTTTTTAAGAAAATGCAACATTTTAATGTCGGAGAAAGCTCAAAACCCTGTATGTGAACTCAGCGGATAAAAAAAATAAAAATAAAGTTTGACCCGCCCCTTTTGTGGGCGTGGATATAAAAAATGTATTTTAATAATGATTAATTGGATTAAATAATTGCATGAATCATAATAAACCCATTTGATAACATCTATCGCAAGGGGAAGATTTCCCCCAATGACTCCCACGAAACCCCCAAAATGCCCCCCCCCCCCCCCCCCCCCAAAAAAAATACGCCCCTGAATTTTTTTTTTTTTTTTGTTTTACATTTTGGAGGGTATAAAAGATTCGGCACAGCCGAATTTAACACTCTCACTTGTTTGTGTTTTTGTTGTAACAAATACTCCATATTAGGGTTATTCATCACATGGCGTGCCAACCATTATGTTCAAATTCTGATTAATTTTTATTAAAAAATAAAAATTGTTTTATTCGACCTTTAAAATATTATATTTTGAGGATGTTTATTCTGACTCGAGGTCATTATTTTCTTTACTAATTAAAACCATGATATTCTCATAGCATAATTTTCAAGAAAAATTATTTTTTGTTTTAAATTTATTTATGTTGGTCATTTTTGCAAGACTTAATCGACACGTGTTTCGGAATTTGTCAAGATTCCATTGTCAAGATTATTTAGCAAAAATAGAAACGATTTACTACAAAGTAGCAAACGAGTCCAATGACAAATCGTTTAGTGCACAAACTAGCATATTAATACATATTCGCCTCTATTCGCAATGAGAATTAGAAAGACTGTTTCGGAATTTGTCAAGATTCCATTGTCAAGATTATTTAGCAAAAATAGAAACGATTTACTACAAAGTAGCAAACGAGTCTAATGACAAATCGTTTAGTGCACAAACTAGCATATTAATACATATTCGCCTCTATTCGCAATTTTTTTTATTTTTTTATTTTTTTATTTTTAGTTACTGCAACTAGTTTTAAATTCTTAAACTAACAAGCAATTTGTTTCCAGGGATGATTATGTGATGCGAGTAGTTAACTTACTCATAAAACAATTTTATAAATTTCTAAGAAGGTCGCACGGCTTAGTACGTTTTAATCTTCGCTGTAGACCAGATGTATCGTTGAGATTTGAAGCTTCGCTATTTACATGCTCTCTGAGCCTAGCATCATGTTTTGTCGCCACGTTTTGTATTTCTTCAGCGACTGTTTTGATTCCGAGATATTCGCAATGAGAATTAGAAAAACACGTGTCGATTAAGTCTTGCAAAAATGACCAACATAAATAAATTTAAAACAAAAAATAATTTTTCTTGAAAATTATGCTATGAGAATATCATGGTTTTAATTAGTAAAGAAAATAATGACCTCGAGCCAGAATAAACATCCTCAAAATATAATATTTTAAAGGTCGAATAAAACAATTTTTATTTTTTAATAAAAATTAATCAGAATTTGAACTTATTTATTTATTTTTTTTTTGCACACAATTTAATTTGTTTTCTTTTAAGTAAAACAAAATTTTTTAATAAACCCTTTTTTTTCTTAAATGCAATCAATTCGCCATTAATGTAAAGAATATTTTTTAAGTATTTGCATGTACTATCTTCAAGTTAATTTGCTTTGTTTTAAGTAAAACCACCTTATATTAAGATAAGTTGAAGTAAATTAAAAAAAAAAAAAATGTTTATTTAAATTAATAACAGTCTTTATTTAATTTCAGTATAGTTTTTTTTTCAGTGTATGCGATTTTTACTTATTTTGTCAGAAATAAATAAAATAATGCATTCAAGTTTCTTAGAGTGTACCAAGTATTTGTTCATATTTTACATATACACTGATCAACTTGTCTATTTAAGATTAAATGCCAGTTGCCTTAACAATTGTTTTCCTTTCCGTTTTTTTTTCATATTTTGTTATTATTTACATTTAAAATGTAGAATACTGATGCTGCTCCCTCTTTTTTATCGTGAATTTTCAAAGCTCATTACGTTTTCATAATGCCAAAGTACTTAGATTTATATAATTTTTTTTTTTGTTGTTCTCTTATTACTTGTTGTTTGTTTACTCGTACAATATAAACAATAAATACATTTAAAACATTGACTTTTTCCATTTTTTTTGCATAAAGTTTTTTATTATCTTTAAATAAAACATTTTCTGATTTACAATAAATGTAAAATAAAATGTAAAAATAAAATACTGGATATTTTAAAAAAAATATACACTTTGTTCAGAAATTGTTTAGATACCAAATCAAAATTTCATTTAAAAAGTCTAAATTTGATGTATATTTTACTTCAGAAATAATGTCAGATTAAGGCACATATTACAGTAAATCCTTTAATGGACACAGTTGGAGAAATAGCAAATATTTTTGAAATAATTCAGCTATTCAGTAAATACTGAACCGATAGAAATGAAATTTTAAAAGGTCTTAGTTAAAGTATTTTTAAGATTAAGTTTGGTAGTTGGAACCTGGCGGTCAAAAACTAACTAAAAACCGTTAATTTGCCCAAAAGTAAAACTTATAAGATTTTATTAATACAACTTATTGATAAAACCAACATTTTCTTGAAATCCGCTAACTTCCCCCGCGATTCCCGAAAAGTGGCCCAACGGATATCCGCCATATATCACATTTGTTTTCTTTTAGGTGTTCTTAATGAATTCAGAAAGAAAAATTATATATTTAAATTTTTTTTTAATAAAATTAGCAAATTTTCAAAAAAGGCGTTTTAAGAACGCCCCCAAAATCATGTAATTTTTTTGGTATCAAGTTTGTTCGGGTTAATGATATCGTAAAATCTTTAAATTTAATATTTAAGTATTACTGATCAAATATTATACAAAAAAAGTTTTTTAATTTTTTTAATAAAAAAGCTTTAATTTTTTTTAAAGTCCTTTTTTGCAAAAACCACAATTTTGAGGCTCACATTGGGACAGAAGATAAACTCCGATCGGAGTAATATTTTGCATGTGAGTTTCCCTCAGGGGACCGACAAGTCTGGCGGGTATAAGAAATTGATCAGAGAGAAAAACCCAAAAAACGAGCCTCCCTATTGGTCACCAAACTGAACAATTTGAATATTCAGCAAATAATACACTAAAAAAAATTACTCTGAAATTTTAACCGTCAAATATTTCGGCGGGCTTAAAGAAAATGTGTATAAAACCTGCATGAAAGTTAAAGAGGACGTAACCACCTTTAGTTTCCTGTTCATACTTTTTTAAATAACTTGGGCATTTTTTTATTCTAACCTAAAATTTTGTTTTTTTTAGTGTAGATATTTTTACATATTTGGACCGATTTTATTTTTTTTTATTTTAACTTTTGGATTTAAAGCAGTACTAAAATAAAATTATGATTGTATGCAATTAATGAACGCGAATGTTGCAAAATTGCAAAAATAAATAATCGCTATTTCTGATTTTTTTGAATTTTTTTTTTTGTCAAATTCGGAGTCGAAGTCCTCTAAAACATATAAAAAAAAAAAATTTAATAAAAAAATACAGCGAAAAAATTACCGGGAGTTTCTTCTTCATGATGCACTGTGCACCGATTTGGTTCCGGAGATATTTTAATTAAAAAAAAAAACAATTATTTAAAAAATTTTAAATTCAAAGAATTAGCAATAACTCGAAAACTTTTAAACTTTTGTATTTTTTTACTTCATTTTCGGATTCAGCAATTTAACATGGAAAATAAATGCTAAATATCGTGGACTAAAATCTCTGTACACAAATGTACACAGAAAAAAATATCGCGATTTTTTTTTTTCAATTAAAAATGGACTTGATTTTCAATTTAACTTCAATTAAACATTTTAATTGATCCAATTAATAATTTAATTGAATTTTTGATTTTATGATAATATTTTTTTTTTTTTTAATTTTAATTAAATATTTAATTTATAGAATTAATTTTTTAATTGAATTTTAAACATTATTGTAAAAAATTTTGCTAATTTTTTGGAAAATTAAAAAAAAAAAAAAATTTGTTTCGTCATCATGACTATCATCTACAACATGATAATGTTGAAACTAAACACGATTTTTTAAGACATCGCTTAAAACCTGTTCCAAATCTTAACACTGTTCAACAAATTTGAGGTATTTTGAAGACGCACAAAAAAAAAACAAGAAAGAAAGTTATAGTCGGTCAAGACCGACCATATAATACCCTACACCAATGTTTTCCGGAAAATGGGTCCCAAGTCCACACATGGACCGATTGGATCTATCTTTTGTTAGATCTTTATTTAGTGTAGAAAACTCACTCAGATCAAATTTTAGAGGAATTGGCTAATTTTTTTGCCAATAGACCGATTTAACTGAATATCGGTCGAAAGTTTTATATGGGGGACTAAGTCCAAAAATTGTCCAATTATATTCCGATGTGATTAGGTCAATACAGTACACGTTTTACACCTAAAAATAAAATGTTTATAAAATATTTCCCTTTTTATGAATTTGGAGGAAATTATTTGAATATCGGGAGGGTGTTTTGTATGGGGACTACGAGAAGGACTGACCCGATTCCTTTGAAATTTGGAATGGTGATTCGTGCATTTAAAATTTGTTTACATATAAAATTTAAAAGCGAAATCTATTATAATACGGTTATTAGAGCCATTTAAGCCTTATCCCAAGGGGGCGTTTGTATGGGGGCTAGGTCTTAACATGGACCGATTTTTTCCAATTTCAATAGGCTTCGTCCTTGGGGCAAAAGATGCTTTAGTTTCGAATTTCAAGTCAATTGATTGAAAATTGCGTCCTGTACCGTGCTTAAACCGATAGATGGACAGACTGACGGACGGACAGACATCGCTAAATCAACTCAAAAAGTAATTCTGAGTCGATCGGTATACTTTAAGGTAGGTCTAGGACAAATATTTCGGGTAGTTAAAAACATCAGCACAAACTCATTATACCCTGTACTAGAGTTTGCAAATAATCGAGATATTTCATAATCGCGATTACGATTAAAAAAATTGCCGTTAATCGCGATTATCGATTAATCGATTAATCGACTTTTTTAAACGAAAACAAGTAAGAAAATGCAAAAATTATTATTATAGTAATAAAATTAAAACAATTTTATATTTTGAGTAGGTTTATCCTAGCTCGAGGTCATTATTTCCTTTACCAATAAAAACTATGATATTCTCATAGAATAACTTTCAAGAAAATTATTTTTTTGGTTTTAATTTATTTATGTTGGTAATTTTTTGCAAGACCTAGTCGACACGTGTTTCGGAATTTGTCAGATCCCATTTTATTTTTGCTAAATAATCTTGACAATGGGATCTGACAAATTCAAAAACACGTGTCGATTAAGTCTTGCAATATATAAATAATAATAATAAATTTAAAACAGAAAAATAATTTTCTTGAAAATTATTCTATGAGAATATCATAGTTTTATTTAGTAAAGGAAATAATAACCTCGAGCTAGAATAAACCTACTCAAAATGTAATATTTTAAAGGTTGAATAAAACAATTTTTGTTTTTTAATAAAAATTAATCAGAATTAAAAACTTTCGAACTCTCCCAGCAAAAATAATTCGAGATTTTGGCATCGAAAGAACGCTCAAGAGTCCTTGAAAATTTTTTTGGTGAGATTTTTTTTAGTTTTTGACATCTTCAACAAATAGTGCTTCATGCTTTAACCAGCACTGAGAAGATACATGATTTTACTGCGTCTTAATAGCTCTTTATCTGTGCTACTTTAGAGTATTCTAAACTGTGACTGGGTTGGCGTCATTAGTCGGCAACTAGCGGTCAAAGTATAAAAAAAATACTTTTTTTTTTAAATTTCTTGTCCAAATTTTTTACCAAATCCAACCAAAGATCAAAAATATACTCAATATTTTAAAAACAAAACTTTTCAAAACTTACTAAGATCAAAATTTTATTTTAATTTAAACTTGAATGAGTTTGCCAAGAAAAGGAAAGAAAAGTCGCAAACAAGTTAAATGAATTATGGGCCAGCCAACTCATAAAAATTTTTCGTTCCAAGAACGCATCATATTACCTGCAATCGATTCTACTTAACATTCCAGAATCAATGATTTTTATTTAAAATTGTCCCGAAAGTAATCGATTTTTAGAGTAATTTATTTTTTTTTGAAAAATAATTTAAAATAGAAACTTCAAAATGGGTCTCAAAAATGTTGGAACTGATTTAAATCTATATCTATATCTATACTATATTATAAAACGCACTTTTCGCGAAAATTTTCTTTGTCACCGGTGTTTGAAGAAACTACTGAACCGATTTTGATGAGATAAAAACCATAATAAAGCTTTCATTCCAACTAAGATTATAGGCTATAGAATGTTTTGATATCGGTTAAGAGGGACTTTTGAAAATGCCAAAATATGAAAAAAAATCAGTTTTTCCGCTTTTAAAAAGACACAATAAGTCAGATTTTAATGTGAATGGCACCATTGGAAAGCTCTTTTTTTAACAAACAACTTAGCCTTTTCAGTTTTTTAAATTAGTTCATTAACACGCCTTGGGCATTCAGTTTTATCACTGTTCGGGGATCTGTACCTTATCTATACTATATTATAAAACGCACTTTTCGCGAAAATTTTCTTTGTCACCGGTGTTTGAAGAAACTACTGAACCGATTTCGATGAGATAAAAGCCATAATAAAGCTTTTCAGTTTAAAACCAGTTATGTCGATCGAATTCAATTTTGACTACCGATATTCCATTTATGTATATTAGGGTGGCCCGAACAATGACTTTTTTCGAATTTTGTCGATCGCCGGGCAAATTATGGTTCGTTTTGGTCTAAAAACTCTATGTTCAAATTTTTAGCCAAATCGGACAAAACTAGACCGTTTTTTCCATACAAACCAAACAACATATTTTTTCGATTTTTTTTTTAATTATTATTTTACTTTACTTTAATTTTCGTGGAATAAACGTTTCAAAATTGACTCTGAAAAAAAATTTAAGGCCGTTGCAGTCATAGTCCAACAAATTAAAAAAAAAAATTATTTAGTTTTAAGTCAAAACTTTTGACTCGAAAGAATTTTTCTTTGAGATGTTGCTCTTAATGATACATATCAACACAAAAATCTTATTTCTTTCTGTAACGTCTGTATCACGTTCTAAAATATAGCAAAAAATTCTCTTTTTACCTTTCTCACATTTTATTTTCACAAAAAATGGCTTTTGTCGAATTTCGTCAAATGCTGGGCAATTTGCTTTTTGCCTAAGAACTCTATATTTAAGTTTTTAGCCAAATCGGACAATTTTAACATGTGCCGCTGAAGTGTAAAAGTTTAACCCTAAATTTTTTTTTTTTTATTTTCACAAAAAAATTACACCACCCAGAGGCACAAGTTAAAATTGTCCGATTTGGCTAAAAATTTTAACATATAGCTTTTACACCAAAACGAACGATAATTTGCCAGGCAATCTACAAAATTTTTTTTTTTGACAATACATAAAATTTGAAAAAAGTGAAAACGCATTTTATATGATTTTTTTATACATTTAAGAACACGATAAAGATGCCACAGATAAGAATAATATTTCTATGTGAATACATCTCAGCTAAAATCCTTTCAAGTCAAAATTAAGAAAAAAAAAAATTAAAAATTCTTAGAGTAGGAATCCAACAACCTACGTTTTTTTTTTCGAAGCAAATTTTGAAGCGGAAGGGTTTATCCCTCCAAAATGACATTTTTAGTCATTATTAAGCTTAATCAAGTAAAGCGTTATTAAAAAAAATAAATAAATTAACAAGTTGAAAAAAAAAATTAGTTTGTATGGCAAATTTTTTTTTGGGCCAAAAATTTAACCACCAAAGGCACAGGTTAATTTTGTCAGATTTGGCTAAAAATTTAAACATAAGATTTATAGACCAAAAAGAATAGGGTTGCCAGACGTCCCGCATTTGGCGGGATTGTCCCGATTTGTGACAACAATTCCCGCGTCCCGCGCGTGATTCCAAATTCCTGCTTTTTTTAAGCGTCAGAAAATAAGGAGAAGAAATTTTCTGATTTCTGCAATCAGTAGAAAAATCTACTGCTTCGTTAAAAATTGTTATTGATGTAGAAGTGAATATAAGTTTCCATAGTTCATAGAGCTTAAGCGGGAGGAATATAGTTCACTATTTTTGTTCATACACTTAAAATACTACCTCTGTCCAATCAGCACAAAAAAATCTGCTGAAAATAAAACCATATTGAGCTCAATGCTGTTTATTTTGCCAAGACAGCAGAAAAATCTGCTGATTTTTGCAGAAAAATCTGCTGATTTCAGATAAACAATTCAAACATCTAAAACGTATTTTATTTATGTTAAGAAGACTTTTTAAAAAAAGTATACATTTTATTTAAAACTAATTAAAAAGCAATTGTAATTTTTTTTACGAAAATTTTAAAAGTTTTTTTTTTTCAAAAATATGCTAAAAGTGTGATATTTCAAACTGAAAGTTGTTTAACAAACTTTTCCTTAGAGTTTTTTGTCTACATGTAGATTAAAAAGGGAAATACATATCGTCATTGCGCCAACCAGAACCGCTATGTGTATTTTAAAATTGTTTGAAGAGACTTAAATAACAGCTAAATTTGGTACTTTTGTGCTGTTTTTTAAAATTCAAATTAATGTAATGCAATATTATTTAAATGTTAATGAAAGAAATATTGTGTTAAAGAACCGCGAAAGGTCAAAATAAAGCTGATTTGTAAGCTTCTTCAAAAAATTTTGAAAAACACATAGCGGTTTTGGTTGGCGCATCGACGATATATTGGGGAAAAAGTAAAATGGACAATATTATGCACTACTTTTGTCCCGCCAAAATTTTTCAAATCCCGCCATTTTTGTAATTTTTTTGTGTTTGTCCCGCTTTTTGAAAATAAATTTCTGGTAACCCTAAAAAGAAATATTAGGTTTGGACAACTAAATATCATGGTGGTTTTAATTAATAGGCATTAAATCAAAATAATTCAGATATGAATACATAACAAAATAAAGTTTTTTTTTACTTTTCCCCTTCCTTATAACTTAAAGGTCTGATGGGAGAATGATCCACATACGTAGGGTCAAGTTAACAAAAACACTGGGGTCAACTTGACAAATCTCAGTTTAATACATTCCGTGTTAAAATTTTTCTTTGATAATAGAAATATTTTAAGGATTTGAGACTTTCCCTTTTGAAAAATTATGAGACTTTTTTCACTATGAACTACTTATGTTCAAAATAATAAAAATATTTTCTGTTATGAAAAATATTAACCGTGGAAATAAATTTTTATTAAAATAAAATATCCAATCCAAATCAAAATACTTTGATTCCTTTACAAAGATTAATAAAATTTTTAACATTCGATTTTGGGGAAAACAATTTTCTTCAATGTTTCAATTTTGTTCAATAAAAATAGATTTTTTTAATTTTTTTTTTTAGTTTTTTTTTATAAAAAAATATTGTTCTTAGAACAAAAAAATTCAACACAAATATCATAATTATTGATTAAAATTTCAAATTTTTATTCCTCGGGCAACGCCGGGTACTCTGCTAGTTCGTTATAAAAACAGTGTATATCATAGAAAATTATTAATCGTAATCGCATGATTTTTTTGTCGATTACGATTAATTGGTGCGATTAATCGTGATTACGATTACGATTTTAATCGTTTTGCAAACTCTACCCTGTACCACAGATTGGTGTAGTGTATAAATATGAAACTATGGCCTCTGTTCTGTCTTTCACAACTTTTCAATTCACATGAAAATTTCCGAATCGCATGAAATCAAGTTTAGTGTTTGTTGATCACGTTTTCATTTGAAGTTGAAATCGAATAATAAAAATTTAAAGAATTATTATTATTGTAAATTAATTTCAAATAATTTAATAAATAATTTGAATTTTATTATTAAAAAAAAAAAAACTTTTTTCTTTTTAAGGAATTTTTTTAGCTTTTTAATTCATTTATTTAAAAGATTAATTGATATTTGGCTTAATTTCAATTAAAAAATTCAATTCAATTAATTAAAATTTTAATTGATTTTTTTTTTCTATTTTTAATTATTTCTATAATTCAGTCAATTAAAGTTTTTGTTGATTTACAACTTTGTGTTCAATAAAATCTTTAATTGATTGAATTAAAAATTTAATTATTATTTTTTAAATTTTTAATTAAATTTTTAATTCATTTGATTAAAATTTTAATTGACTTTGAGATTTATTTCAATTAAACTTTTTATTCATTTAATTCAATTTTAATTAAATTTTTAAATTATTTTCAATTAAATATTTTTGAAAAAATTATTAAAAGTTTAATTGAAAATAATTTCAATTACTTACTGATTTTTTTTTAATTAATATGCGCATTTTCGTGATACGTCCGACTTCAATTATTTTTTTAATTGAATCAACGAATTTCGTAATTGAAATTCATTTTTATTTTTTTCTGTCTAATAGAAATCCTTTCCATACTTTTGTTCACAAATATGTAAATAATTCTGCATACATTTAAAGCACAGAGTGAGTTAATCAAATCAACATTGATGGTAAGTTTATGTGTTTTTTTTTGCTGTTTTTTTTATTGTTCTATTGTAATGATTGTTATCATAATCATTTTTATTGTGGTTGTTGTATTTGTTTCAATGTTACCACCGCTGCTGCTGCTGCTGTTTTTGTTATAACATCATCAAACGATAAATGATATTATTCATCAGTTGTCAATTTGCAGTGGAAATAACAGGAAAAATATGATTTGTTAACTTTTATTGATATAAGGTTTATTCCCGCTTTTGTTTTGTTATTGTTTTGTGTAAACTGATAACATTTATTAGCATAGCAAGGCGTATGAGTGATGATAATATTGAATTGATTATAATGTGTATATGTACGTATGATGTACCTCCACTGTTTACAAGGAATTTTATATCAAGTATACGTAATGATGTTCCAACATTTTATTAGGGAGTCGAGTCAAAAAAATATTCGATTTTGTGGTTATTTTAGATTAGAAGGGAAGTCTCCCTAGTGTCACTCTCTGATCTTCGTGAAATTTGGACTTCTAATTTGGAATTTAAACTCATTTTTAAGTTAAAATTTAACCTGTTTCAGTTTTTTGTTATCAGATTAACGGTATTTAAAAGACCTTACAGCTTACAACGGAAGTCTCCCTAATGTCACCCTCCGATCTTCATGAAATTTGGATTTGTTGTTCTGAACATAAATTCATTAGACACGTATTTTTTTTTAGTGGCCCAAACTTGTTTTTAGGAGGGGTCAATTTGTATGCGGGAACTTGACCTTTTCAGTTTTTTACGATTTACCCATATTTAATCAAAATAAAAATAAGCATGTTTGGTATCAGATTAAAGGTATTTAAAAGACGTACAAAACTTAACAAAAATGCCCCAAAATTTTGGCATTTTAATCAATATGACGAGAAATTGTGCATGTTTGAATATTCTTTTCACAGTAAGATAGGTTTTTCCAAAATATTGGAGATAAACACAAAAAAAGTTTAAAACCAAAAATTTTTGTAACTTGGGTTTGTAACTTGGATAATAATTCACCTCGTGGGGAATAAAACAAATATTCACCAACTGGCGAATAAAACGTAACGTAATTATTTTGCATCAATATTTTTTTTTTTCATCAATATTTTTTTCCTCAATATTTTTTTTTTCATCACTATTTTTTTTTCGTCAATATTTTTTTTTTCCTCAATATATTTTTTTTTCATCAATATATTTTTTTTTTCATCAACATTTTTTTTTTTTCATCAATATTTTTTTTTCCTCAAATTTTTTTTTTTTTTCTTAATATTTTTTTTCATCAATATTTTTTTTTTTTTTCATCAATTTTTTTTTATCAAATTTTTTTTCATCAATATTTTTCTTTCAACAATATTTTTTTTCCTCAATATTTTTTTTTTTTCATTAATATGTTTTTTTTCATCAATATTTTTTTTTTCATCAATCTTTTTTTTTTTTTTGGTATCAATAATTTTTTTTCATCAATATTTTTTTTTTCATCAATATTTTTTTTCATCGCTACTTTTTTTTCATCAATTTTTTTCCATCAATATTTTTTCATCAATATTTTTTTTCATCGAATTGTTTTGTTCATCAATCCTTTTGTATCATATTTTTTTTTTTTTCATCAATATTTTTTTCATAAATTTTTTGGCAAAAGTGCACTTTATGAAGCACAAAAATTGTTTGGGGGAAAACACGAAATTAAAATTTAAGGGGCTGGGCCTCGGAACCACCTGGAGCCAAAAGAGCCTTCCGGTTTGTGTGGATACTTAAGTTAAAGGTAATTAAAAAATATATATATATAAAGAGGACTAGGTCCCAGGGGCCTTCTAGGCCCATAAAGCAGTCCTGTAGTGCGAATCAGTAACTTTTTTAACGAAATTATCGAAATCGTTAACTAACGAGAATTGTCGGTTGTTTTAACGAATATGTGATTCTATAAATTTTTCAATTAACGACAAGAATTAACGACAAAAATAGTTAATTTAAAATTTGTTTATTTTTAAATTGTATTGAGAACCGAAAAATTTCGTTAACTTTAATTTCAAAAAAAATTTTGTTGATAAGTTAACGATTTTCAATAACGAAAAATTCGGTTATGTTATAGAATCGCTTTTAAAGACAATTGTCGTTAACTAACTATTTTTGACAATTTAACTACCGATTTTTGTCGTTAAAAAGTTAGTGAATTGCGCTACAGATGGGATTATTTCAAAAAAGATATGAAAGTTTACTTAATTATTAAAAATAACGTCCAGTCGGTTTTTCGGCCGGGCTCATGGACTACAAAACCCATAAATTCATTTAGTTTTATCGCAAAATAAAGTTTTTTTTTTGTGTATCAAGCCTTTTAGACTGTTAATTACTAAATGGCTAAACTATTGAACAGAACGATACTAAAATGGATCTAGGGGGTACAATGATGTTAAAATACAAATAAAAAATATATATATTTGCAATCGTTAGCAAATAACCTTTCATTTAAATACCCATACATACATGTACAGGGGGTCTTTCGGGGCCCAGTCCCCTTAAATTTTAATCTTGGCTTATTTTTGTTTTCCAAAATATTCGTGTCCCGTAAAGAACACCTTAGCCAATTTTTTTTTTCATCAAATATTTTTTTATCAATAATCTATTTTCATTAAAAACTTTTTTCATAAAAAAGTTTTTTTATCGACAAACATAGACAAACAGATTAATGGTTATCACTAAAATGTCTTAGAAACCTTTACGAATCAATAATATATAAACATAATGGGGTCCTTTAACGATATTTCGATGTGTTTTGCATGGAATGACAAATTAATATCGCGTTTTTTTGTAGTAAAATTTTGCTTTAGAAAGATCACCTATTTAAACAGCAAAACATTATCATGATTCAATGGTTCGGGCAAGAGTACAAACTTCGCAGACATATTTTCATTGAGGTTTAGGGGTCGCTACCGGGTAACTTTGGGTCTTTAGAAAACATTTTCAATAAAAAAAAAAAAATTATTTTATTTTTTTTTTTTTTGTTTAGCTTATTAACGACAAAAAGTTTCATTTTGGGCGGACAAGTATTTAGTTCCAAAAGTTACCACGAAAAAAAAAAATTTGGATGATTTCTAAAATTTTTTTATTGTTTTTTTTTTTTTAAAATACAATTTTTGGCTTTTGCCGCAAGTGAAGGTTGTTTAGCAACAATTAAAAAATTTTAAGTAGAATATGTTATCAAGACCAACTAAAACCCTATAACGTAAGCTTATCAAAACTAAAAAAAAAAAAATTAATTTTTAGAGTAAGACCCCAACCAGCCTAAAATTTTTTTTTCATGGTCACTTTTGGAACTGAAACACTTGAAGAAACAAAATTAAACTTTTTGTCATTAATAACCTAATCAAGCTAAACTATAACAAAAATTAAAAAAAATAAAAATCAATTTTTTTTTATTGTGTGAACTTTTTTTTTAGACCTAATGTTTAAGGCCCCTAAACCTTAATGAAAAATTCTGAAAAAAATCACGTGTTATTTTCTCACGGTTCTTAATATATATTCAGGGTGGCCGTACAAAAATTCAACTTTTGCTTTTATGAACCACCCTGGTGTATGTTTATTTTTGCTGAAAATCCTTTTGAGTTTGAGATTTTTTTTAGATTTTCGGAATAGGTTTAAAGGAGGAAGAGTTTTAAAACAGGTCAATGTTTCGTCGTTCAATAACCAATATTTCCTTAGATTTTGAGTTAACACTTTAAAATTAATATAGGACAGGACGCCACTTCAGATTGAGTATATATATAGGCTACCGACTAAAAAAAAAGTAAATAAGAATTGCTGTTTTCATTTTCTAAAACACTAAAAGGTTTCTAAATATTTTACTGAGGATGCGTAAGCTTGGCATTTATGTTTGTCATTTTTCTGGTCAGGATTATATTGCAATTTAATGAAATCCGTCTAGAGGCTCAAAAGTTATATGCAAAAGAGTGAATTTCGGTAAACATTTTTCGCGAATTTCGAGATAAAAACGGATTTTGAGGATGCTAAGGCTTGGCATATATATTTGTCGTTCTTCTGACCTGGTTCGTGTTGAATTTCATCCAAATTGGTGTGGTGGTTCAAAAGTTTTTAGCAAAACCGTGAATTTCAGATTGTTTTCACATTAAATTCACGTGTTGAAAAAACCGAGCTTTGACGTCACACACATAAAATCTGTAATGAAAAACTAACCAACTTCTGTTGTTAGTTTGTCAGGCAAAGCGATAGACTAGATGGTTAAGTACTAGCTTTGCAAACTGATGGAAAATTTCATGAACGTGCGTTCGATTCCAATCAGAGTTAAGTCTGTTGATGAAAAACATATAGTAAAATCAGTCTTACAAAAATTAAACAATTTAAACAGACAAGGAAAAACAATAAAAATTAAAATTCGTTATTGATAAAATTTAATTTTGAATTTTTCAAAAAATTCAATTTTGATTTTTGAATAAAATTCTAAAGAATTTTATTTTAAATTCTTAAAAGAAATAAAATTCTAAAAAATTTTATTTAAAATTCTTAAAAGAATTTTATTAATAAAAAAAAAGAATTTTATTTTCATACAAATAAATAGATTTCAAACAAGTAAATATTTTAATAATGTTCGAGTATTTCTATATATTAAGGTAACTTAATTAGCTAAATACATCCTCATATGATAGTAAATTGCCACTATCTTCTAATTTCATGTAATTTAATAATTTACTTAGTTCAAACTTATAATGCAATAGTATTTTTTTTTAGTAATTTCCAAAATTCTGATCTACTTATTTATAGAAAACCTCTGAAAAAAATCTCATATTTTAATGTAATTCTCTGAATCTGAAAGGTTTTTCGAACAGAAACTTTATAAAGAAATTTTGTACACTTTTCTAAAAATAGAATCTTTAATTTTATATCAATTTTCTATAAAAAAAAGTGTTTTCTGAGGCAGTTTTTCAGATTCTGAAACATTTTTCATATAGAAAAGTATTAGGGTCTTAGACATTTTTCTAAAGAAACATTTTAAGACACTATTTCAACAGAAAATTTTAAGATTTAGAGATAAATTTTCTATAGAAAATTCTTACAAAATTCTTACAAACAGAAAAATGTTTAGATTCAGAGTAATTTTTTTCGTACCAAAAAATCTCACATCTAATATAGTTTTCTATAGAAAAGTTTTAATCAATGATTTTTATAAAATTTTCCTATATAAAAATTCTCAGATTCTAAAAGCTTAAAAAAAGCATATTCTTAAAAATATTTCCATAACAAAAATTCTTAGATTTGAAAATATATTTCTCATAGATAAGCTCAGATTCTTAAACGTTTTTCCAATTGAAAAGTTATCCGATCCTGAGAAATCTTTTTTTGCTGAAAGATTCTTGGAATTCTGAAACAGTATTTTTTAGCAAAAATTCCCAGTTTCTGAGGGATTATTTTTTAAAGATTTTTTCCTATAGAAGTTATAACCTTTCATATATTTTTCCTACAGAAAAATTTTTAAAATTGTGGAAAATGTCTTAATAAAAAAACTCTTTTATTCAGAGTCAAATAAGCATTTAAATATTTTGTAAAGATAATGTCTGGAATTCTGAGACATTTTTCTATAAAATATATTTGAGATATTTGTTTTCCCTTAGAAAATGATGAAAATAGGTGTTAGATTTAGTTAGAAAATGTCCACGACTATAATGCCATTTAAGTTTTTTATATGCAATTTTTTTAATTCTGAAATATTTTATCTTAAGGATGTAAAAAATTTATTATGTAGAGACTAACATTTGCATTCTATCTATGTTAACATTCATTGTAATATGGATTTATTAACTTCTTTTTTATCAAAATTTACCATTAATTAACATACATAGTATTTAAAAATTCTAGTTTATCACATTAGTATAAACTAACAGTTATTACTTTGTTTTATTATTATTTGTTTTACAAAACAAAATTCAAACCAAAAATAAAAATCTTTAATTTTTTAGAATTTTATTTATAGGAAAATAAAATTCTAGTAGTATTTTTTTTTTGAGAATTTTATTTTTGGAAATAATAAAATTCAAATGTTTTTGAGAAATTTATTTAAACAAAAATTTTATTTCAAATACCTTATGAACTTTAAATAAAATTCGAATTTTTCCCTTGTCTGAATTTAAATCTATATATATAATTTCCCTATTTGTGTGTTCCTCTTTTTTTGTCTATCCAGAGCTTTTTGAAGCCCACTGATGAGCTACAAAGCTGAAAATTGGCAGACATATAGCTAAACACTTGGGGCAGATCCTAACGTAGCCGGATTTTCGATTTTTTGCCTGTGGGCGGAGAAATAAGCGGGATAGTGGGCGTGGCAAATTTAAATTTTTTGACGTTTTTGCTTAATTTAAAGCCCCCAAATGACTTAGGAAGCTGAAAATTTCCTAGAATATATTTCTAACGATGCCGCATATCCCCAAGTAGTCGGATTTAAAATTTTCCCAATGTGGGCGGAGAATTGAGGGGAAAAGTGTAATGGCAAAATTTAGATTTTTTTAACATTTTTACTTCTTTTGAAGCCCCCAAATAACTTAGGAAGCTGAAAATTTCCTAGAATATAGTCCTAACGATGGCGCATATCCCCAAGTAGTCGGATTTTAAATTTTCGCAATGTGGGCAGAGAATTGAGGGAAAAGTGGCGTGGCAAAATTGGGTTTTTTTTTTAATTTTTACTTCTTTTGAAGCCCCCAATTACTTATGAAGATGAAAATTTATATTTTTGCATATTTTAAAGCCCTCTAATAACTTAGGAAGCTGAGAATTTGCTAGCATATAGTCCTATCGATGAAGCATATCCTGAAGTAGTCGAATTTTAAATTTTTTGACTGTCGGCGGAGAATTGAAAGGAAATGGGGAGTGACAAAATTGGGATTTTTAATATGTAAACTTCTTTTGAATCCCCCAAAGGAAGCGGAAAATGCATAGCGTATAGTCCTAACGATGCAGTATATCCTAAAGTAATCGGATTTAAAATTTCTCGACTGTGGACGGAGAATTAAAAGATAAAAGAGCGTGGAAAAATTGGGATTTTTTAAATTTTAACTAATTTGAAGACCCCCAATAACTAAGGAAGATGAAAATTGGCAAGCAAAATTTTGTGTCTCAAAAATCAGTTTTGACCCCCAATTTTCAAAAATAGTTTTATGCGATATACGCCTTTTCAATCAATCAGCAGCAGAAAAGGGGATCTGGGATCTTTAGATTGTGTGCAAAGATACACTATGGTGCCATTTAGACATTCCCATTTACTATTTTATTAAATTCCAAAATCTCGCCATTTTCATTTTTTAAAAATCACAACATATGAAAAAGTGTTGTTGTTTGATGAGCGATAACTTCTTAAGTAAATATCCGATATTTAAAACCAAAATTGAAATTAAAAGCTTAAGTCCTCTACATTAAACGTGAAAGTTAAAACAAAATTGTGTCATTAAAAAAATGCATTTTAAATGCAAATGCATTATTTAGTGCATTTTCGTCAACTTTTGGCTCTTTTGATTTTTTTAATTAACATATTATGAAGAACAGTCATCATTTTAATGGGACACAAAAGTCTTCTATTTTTTCTAATTTTTTTTTAATTATGATTTTTTTTTTTAATTTTGTTAATAAATGATTTAAAAGTTTTTAAATCGTTTATCGATGTACTTTGAAGATCTATAACTCCTTAAGTAAATATCGGATTTTGATAATCCAAATTGAAATTGGAAGCTAAAACCCTCGACTTTGAACGAAAAAGTTCAAAAATATTGTGGCAATAAAAGAGTGGTGTAGTTTACCACTTTTTAATTTTTTGTGGATTTTAAAAAAATTAAAATCGCGAATAAAATCGGGAGTTTTTGGAATTTAATTAAACTTTAAATGGGAATGTCTAAATGGCTTCTTAGAGTATCTGCCTTCATAACAAAAAAAAAATCTGAAGACCCAAGTCCAGATTTTTGTTTTTTAGCGCCCTCTAGCGGCGGTTTAGAGCAAAATAAATATCAAATATGGATTCCCCGTACCCAAAAATACCAGGTACACCTCTAAATACAAAATAGAAGCAAAATTTATTAGTAGAACAATATATTCCAAATTATAAGCCCAGCCGAAAAAGTCGTATATCATGCAAAACTATTTTTAAAAATTGGGGGGTCAAAACTTATTTTTGAGACATGGTTTGTTCGGCATTTTTTCTTAGAATTTTATGTAGAATCCGAATATGCTAGACGATTTTGTCGAAAAAAAATTACTCCGCCCTAATGTATATAGTAGGTTTCATGGGAAAGATCAACACGAACCTGGATTTTTGATATCCAGTGTGTGGGTGGAGAACAAAAAAGGCAAAGGGGCGTGGTAAATTTATTTCCATCTGTTCTATGTGGCTCTATGAAATAAGGCCCCAATGAAATAAGGCCCCAAATCAAAAATGAAATAAGGCCCCACAAATTTTTACTAAAAAAAATTGGGGTGTTATTTCATTATTTGGGGCTTTATTTCATTATTTGTTTTGGGGCTTTATTTCATTATGAAATAAGTCCCCAAATTTTAGGAATGAAATAAGACCCCAATTAATATTTTGGGGTGTTATTTCATTTTCTCTGAAATCTGCGGAAATAAAAAAAATTTCTCGCAATGAAAAAGACTGCTACTGAAATAATTTTCACAGAAATAAGTCCAAAATGAAATGAAATTACTACAGAAGCTACAAAAAATTAACTTAAGAAGATTAGTGTAATTGCTAACGCGCCTACTGAATCTGCGATAAGTATTTTATAAATTTCGCTGTAAGATCGGATGAGAAACATCTTACGAATATGAATTTAAATCTCTATATTAATTTAAAATTTTTCTCTCAGAACTTAATCAATAATAAATTTTGTCTTTAATATATTTACAAACCTCGAAAAGGAATTAAAACTGGTTATATCCTTGGGCATTTCTAGGATTCTATTTAATTACTAATGAAATAATATGATGCATGTTTTAAAAATATTAAAATGCATGTGGTGATGAAGGAAGCGCCGCAGGCGAAAAATTTTTACAACAGATTTTAACAAAAAATTAAAAAAAAATCGCGCGATTTTTTTTTTAATTTTTTGTTAAAATCTGTTGTAAAAATTTTTCGCCTGCGGCGCTTTCTTCATCACCACATGCATTTTAATATTTTTAAAATATGCATCATATTATAATGTTATGAAAGATATATTAACGACGACGGTAGGTTGTACAAAATCGAAGAAAATTTCGCCAAGTCCATTGTGCTAACACCTTAAACAATCCAATGTGCCACGCCCTGGTCAATAAAAGCAGTTATTTAAACGTATTCGGAATTTTTTGTTCACTCGCGGCGTGCATTTCGGTTTGTAGTAGATTTAATATATTTTGGATTTAAATTGAGTCCTTTGTATGTATGTGTAAAATGTTTAATTTACCAAATATTTT
Organism: Pegoplata infirma; assembly: GCA_963921195.1. Lineage (NCBI taxonomy): Eukaryota > Metazoa > Arthropoda > Insecta > Diptera > Anthomyiidae > Pegoplata > Pegoplata infirma. The sequence continues at coordinate 176,329,917 of OY992536.1, forward strand.
GGAGTAATTTTTCAATGAAATAGTAGATAAGCTTATCGAACCGACCTAATATTTATTTTTGTTTTTAAATTGGGGCCTTATTTCATTTTCAAAATGGGGCTTAATTTCATTAAGAAATAAGGCCCCAAAAATGGGGCGTTATTTCATTTTATCTTTGGGGTTTTGTTTCATTTCATTGGGGGCTTATTTCATTTATTTTTTGGGGTGTTGTTTCATAATGAAATAAAGCCCCAAAAAATGGGGCGTTATTTCATTTCTGGTTTGGGGTCTTATTTCATTGGGGCCTTATTTCATAGAGCCGTTCTATGTATATATATATATTTTTTTTTTGTGTTTCTCTTATTTTTTGTGTATCCAGCGCCTTTTGAATCTCATTGATAGACTTAAAGCTTAAAATTGGCATGCGTATAGTAAACCACCAGGGAGAGATTCTTACGAAGCCGCATTTTTTGCGTGTGGGCGGCGAATTACGAGAAAAAGGGGACTTGGCAAAATTAATTTTTTTTTAACATTTGAGAGTATTTTTAAGCTCTACACACAGGGAAAAAATTATTTGGAACTCAGTCGGAACTCCTCAAATTTGGTTTCAGAATATAAGTATTAGTTACAACGACTTAAATTCAAATTTCATGATTCAAAAAGTAAATTTGTATCCAAATATCTAAACAAATTACCAAAAAACCATCACATTTTCAAAAAATATTGGTTGCATTTATCATTTCCAAAAAAATATTATTTCAAAAACTTTCATAATAGTCCGAACCATTCATTTATTTTTTTTTTTGTAATGCAATAAATTTTTAATAACTAGCACAGAATATTAGTTTAGTTGTATAAAAAAATCAGTTACAGCAACTGATGTTTGTATAAAAAGTTAAAAAATTTTAAAAATTCAAAATACATTTGAAATTAAAATTTTAATGTAATACTATCTTCGAATTATTTAGATTTGGTACATACAATCATTTTTTAATTTTGTATAAAAGTTACTGCAACTAATTGTATGTTGCTTTTAAAAAAAATTATTTAAATTATTAAAAGTCATAAAAAACAAAATAATTTTACAGAAAAGTTATTTTTTAAGAAATAATTGGAATAAGATAATTTAAAACATCAAAAAAAATATAGTTTACAAAAAGGAAAATAAACCACAAAAAGTAAGTAAATCTAAATTAACCCAAAATACATTTGTATTATTTTTAATAAAGACTGGATTTATTTTTAGCAAAATATGTACATTAAAATTTAAAAAAGGAAATTTGGAGAAATAATCTTGCGGATTTACCTACGAGCATTGATCTACAATAATTATCAACATTCAACTTTAGATATCAACATATCAATATCAACATTCAACATAAATACATATCAACATTCAACAAAAGACACATCTCTATTAAAATGCTGTATTGGGACGAAATTTGAGAGGTTAGATATTTGCATAAAAATTGTGTAGACTTATTCGAATTTTCTACAGAAAAAGTATCTCTGAAAAAATGTCTCAGAATCTGAGACTTTTTCTATAGAAAAAATGTCTCAGAATCTGAGACTTTTTATATAGAAAAAATGTCTCAGAATCTGAGACTTTTTCTATAGAAAAAATGTCTCAGCATCTTAGACTTTTTCTATAGAAAAAATGTCTCAGAATCTGAGACTTTTTCTATAGAAAAAATGTCTCAGAATCTGAGACTTTTTCTATAGAAAAAATGTCTCAGAATCTGAGACTTTTTCTATAGAAAAAATGTCTCAGCATCTTAGACTTTTTCTATAGAAAAAATGTCTCAGAATCTGAGACTTTTTCTATAGAAAAAATGTCTCAGAATCTGAGACTTTTTCTATAGAAAAAATGTCTCAGAATCTGAGACTTTTTCTATAGAAAAAATGTCTCAGAATCTGAGACTTTTTCTATAGAAAAAATGTCTCAGAATCTGAGACTTTTTCTATAGAAAAAATGTCTCAGAATCTGAGACTTTTTCTATAGAAAAAATGTCTCAGAATCTGAGACTTTTTCTATAGAAAAAATGTCTCAGAATCTGAGACTTTTTCTATAGAAAAAATGTCTCAGAATCTGAGACTTTTTCTATAGAAAAAATGTCTCAGAATCTGAGCCTTTGTCTATAGAAAAAATGTCTCAGAATCTGAGACTTTTTCTATAGAAAAAATGTCTCAGAATCTGAGACTTTTTCTATAGAAAAAATGTCTCAGAATATGAGACTTTTTTATATAGAAAAAATGTTTCAAAATCTGAGACTTTTTCTATAGAAAAAATGTCTCAGAATCTGAGAATTTTTCTATAGAAAAAATGTCTCAGAATCTAAGAATTTTTCTATTGAAAAAATGTCTCAGAATCTGAGAATTTTTCTATAGAAAAAATGTCTTAGAATCTAAGAATTTTTCTATAGAAAAAATGTCTCAGAATCTGAGACTTTTTCTAAAGAAAAAATGTCTCAGAATCTAAGACTTTTTCTATAGAAAAAATGTTTCAGAATCTGAGAATTTTTCTATAGAAAAAATGTCTCAGAATCTGAGACTTTTTCTATAGAAAAAATGTCTCAGTATCTGAGACTTTTTCTATAGAAAAAATGTCTCAGAATCTGAGACTTTTTTTATAGAAAAAATGTTTCACAATCTGAGACTTTTTCTTTAGAAAAAATGTCTCACAATCTGAGACTTTTTCTTTAGAAAAAATGTCTCAGAATCTCAGAATATGTTCCAAGATCTGCGACTTTTTTTATAGAAAAAATGTTTCAGAATTTCAGACTTTTTCTATAGAAAAAATGTCTCAAATCGTGAGAATTTTTCAACAAGAAAAATGTCTCAGAGTCCGAGACTTTTTCTATAGAAAAAATGTTTTAGAATCTGAGAGTTTTTCTAAAGCAAAAATGTCTTAGAATCTAAGACTTTTTCTATAGAAAAAATGTCTCAGAATCTGGGACTTTTTCTATAGAAAAAATGTCTCCGAATCTAAGACTTTTTCTTTTTTTTTTTTCTTCTATAGAAAATGTCTCAAAATCTGAGACTTTTTCTATAGAAAAAATGTCTCAGAATCTGAGACTTTTTCTATAGAAAAAATGTCTCAGAGTCTTAGACTTTTTCTATAGAAAAATTTGAGACTTTTTCTATAGAAAAAGTGTCTCAGAATCTGAGACTGAGTGTCTCAGAATCTGAGACTTTTTCTATAGAAAAAAGTCTCAGAATCTGAGACTTTTTCTATACAAAAGGTCTCGGAATCTCAGACATTTTTTCTACAGAAAAAGTCTCAGAATCTGAGACATTTTTTCTACAGAAAAAGTTTCAAATTCTGAGACATTTTTTCTATAGAAAAAGTCTCAGATTCTGAGACATTTTTTCTATAGAAAAAGAATCTGAGACTTTTTCTATAGAAAAAATGTCTTCGATGTCTCAGATTCTAATACGACTTTTATATAGAATAATTCTCAGATTCTGAAACGTTTTTCCTTTAGAAAAAGTCTCAGATTATGTTACTTTTGTTGTATAGAAAAAGTCTCAGATTTTGAGTCTCTGATTCTAAGACATTTTTTCTATAGAAAGTTTTAAATTGTAAGATATTTTTGCTATAGAAAAATTCGCAGGTTCTATACAAAAAGTGTCAGATTCTATAACATATTTTCTATAGAAAAAGTCTTAGATTGGAAGATATATTTTCTATAGAAAAAGTCTCAGGTGCTGAGACGTTTTTTGAGAATTAAAAAAAAAAAAAAATATGTTTAAAGATTGTACTAAATATCAACTTATGTATATCTTTTTGTAAAATTAACTTATTTAATAAATATATTACAAAAAACATTTTTTGTCTTTTATTTTACGGTTGAAGGACCCAATTAATAAAATATTTTAGTCGTGGTGCTGTTATATCGGTCACAACAACCATTCTAATCTTATAATTTTTCGTTGCTTCAACAGATATATTCAGTTGCTCTTACTGAAATTCGATATATATACCAATTGACTGAATCGAAAATATTAGTAATTACAACTGATAAAAGTGATAGTTGGCTGGACTACAATAATTTGGTTGGTTCTAAATTTGGTTGGCACAACGAATCCGTTTTCTGTGTGTACCCCAATGAATTAGGAAGCTGAAAATTCCTAACATGTTGTCCTAACTATGAAGGATATTCTAAAGTAGTCTAATTTAACATTTTTGGAATGTAGACGGAGAGTTGAGAGGAAAAAGGTTGCAAGGCAATATTGTGTTTTATTTTTTTTTTAATTTAACTAACTTTAAAGCCAAAATGACCTACGCAGCCGAAAATTGGCAAGCATATTGTCCTGATACTGTAGCATATTCTTTTTTTTTTTTTTAAGAAGCAACACTCAGGCAATGCTGCCTATCAATTACCAATGTAACCGTGATGCTTCTTTCGGAAAGGGGATAGAAGAGATATGAAAGATTTGAAAGATAGAAGGGCTTCAGTATGGCAACACTGTAATTGCGCATGTTGATAATTTTGAGTACAGTTGTTGCATCGCCATCTGTTATTGATCTGGCGAATTATTTTTGAAGCTGTGTTTATAGCCATTATTTTATTATTTTACTTCGTTGACGTTTTTAGTGCTATTTATCAACGAAGGAGGATGCTGCGATAGATATTAGTTATAAATAGAAACTAATAAATATCTGAAAAAAAAAATTTGGTCTGCCTGAGCTGAGAATCGAACCCAGGCTTGCTGGCAAGTAGTCCAACGCGCTAACCACTAAGCCAGCACCCTCCAAAGTAGTCAGCACCTCCAAAGTAGTCAGACTTGAAATTTTTGGACTGTGGACGGAGAATTAAGAGGGAAAAGGGGCGTGGATACGAGCATAGTACTAACAATGGAGCTTATCCTAAAGTAGCCAGATTTAAAGATTTTGGAATATGGAGGGAGAATTAACAGAAGAAATGGGCGTGGAAAAATTATGTTTTTACATCTTACCTAATTTTGAAGACACCTTATGACCATGAAAGATGAAAATTGGGATGCATATGGCACGGACTATGGCAAAGATCAACACTAACCTGGATATCCAGTGAAATGGCGGAGATACAAAAAAAAAAACGTTGTGAATTTTGTTCAGTTTATATATATAATCTGTAACGTAGCCGGATTTTCAGCCTTTGAGACAGGGGGAGTGGCGGAAGACGGCGAAATTAAATTTTCAATAATTTAAACTATTTCTGCAACCCCTAATGACTAAGGAAGCTGAAAATTGTAAAGCATAAAGTATTGACAATGTATCATATCCTTTTTAAGTCAACTGTGTACGGAGAATTATAAAAAAAAAATTGAAGTGAAAAAAATTGTGTTTTCAAAATTTTTTCTAATTTTAAAACCCTTCATGACTAAGAAAGATACAAATTCCATGTATATAGGAGTGACCATGGGACAGATCCACACGATGGATTTTTGATATCGGGATTAAGGATGGAAACGAAATGGGAGTGCTAAATTTAGTTCTAAAATTTTATCAATAAAACCTTTTATTGTCATAAATTTTTTTTTCCAGTTTGGGAAATACATTGATGTAACTCAATCTAGCAATATTAAATTTTTGAAGCACAAACATAATTTTTTATAAAGTTTGGTAAAAAATTTGAATTATTAAGAAAAGTGATTTGGTGTTCCGCCTGGCAGGGACAGGCTATTCGACTAGTCCAATATAATTTTCTCCACTGAAGACGTAGAGGCGGCTACAGAAACCATGGTCAGGAATAAATCCAAATTAAAAATAATCTTTAGAAATACAATGTTTTCTTCTTCAATCACAAAGCCTTAAACAGAAATGGCACACGCCGATAAAAACACTAAAAAATAGTAATTTTACTTTGTTTTACAAAAATTACAAAAAAAAAAGTTTTTTACTCGAAACAAAATGTTTCTAATCAAAATTTTTAATATTTTTTACGTTAGAAAATTTCATATCTTTTAAAAAGGCATTGTGGAGGTTATTCCTAGATTCGGCCAAGTCGAATTTAACTTTTCTACTTCTTTACATTTTGGAGGGTATAAAAGATTATGCACAGCCAAATTTAATCTCACTTGTTTTAAAATAAAAAGTATCAGATTTGGGGACATGTATTTTCCATTTAAATTTAGAAACTGCAAAAAATTTTTCCTTAACTTTTTTATTTTTGAGATATTTCGAGAAGTAACAAACGGAAGGACAAACTTATCAATCTTTATAAGTAGAGGGTGTAAAAAACAAATGAATGTGGAGTTGGAGAGTTATGAAAGAGCCTTTGTAAAAATACAGTTCAACTTACTTCAAAAAATGAATAAGAACATAGAACGTATAATTTTTGGCACAGCCTTAGAAAATTAGCATTCTATCAGATATTTATTTCAATTGATTTATATTTTTTTTATTTGAAACTACGAAACTATTGTTTAAAGTGGTTCTACATAATTCAAACTTATATATCAATTATACTCTAAAGATCACAATATTTAAAGACTGATTTAGCATCAACGTATAAGTTTTGTTTAAATAAAAATAAAAACAATAAATTCCAATGAAATTGTAAATCATAAAAAACCCAACAAAAAGATAAAAAACCATTCATAAAATCATTGAAGTTAAAAACTTAACAATCAAATAAACAAACATTAAGAAATATGAGGTTAAGTATGTATGAGAATCATAAAATATTTAGCAACAAAATTTCAAAAATTTTTTTATTTTTACAATTGGATATTTATGTAAATGTTGGGTATTTGATAGGAGGTGGCTATTTTAGATTTCAATATTTATTTAACACAGAAAAAAAATAAAGAAAACTTTTATAAATTTTATTTGTTTGCAAAGTTTAAGATTTTTTTTTATCCATCGATAGTTTAGAAATAAAACCAATAAAAATACTGTTTATCGTTGTACAAAGAACCATAGCAAATTTTGTTCAGTTTCTTTTTTTGTGCTCTTTTTTTATGAACATTACACTATGGTGTAAAAATATCCGAATTTGAGACTTTTTTCAAGAAAAACTGTCTTAGAAAAATCTAATAATTTTTTTATAGAAAAATCGAAGAATTTTTCTATGGAAAAAATCATAGAATTTTTCTATGGAAAAAATCTAAGAATTTTTCTATAGAAAATCTAAAAATTTTTCCATAGAAAAAAATCTAAAAACAATCAGAGAGTTTTTTGTGTAGGATAAATCAGAGAAATGTTCTATAGCAAAAATCTAAAAAATGATCAATAAAAAAAAACTAAGAAATTAATAATAAAAAATAAAATAAAAAAAAATAGAATAAAAAAAACTAAGAAAATCTAAAAATTTTTCTATAGAAAAAAATCTAAGAATTTTTCTATAGAAAAATCTAAAAACTTTCCTATAGAAAAAATCTAAGAATTTTTCTATAGAAAAAATCTAAGCATTTTTCTATAGAAAAACCGAAGAATTTTTCTATACAAAAAATCGAAGAATTTTTCTATAGAAAAAACCAAATTCTTCGATAAAAACTGAAGAATTTTTCTATAGCAAAAATCTTAGTATTTTTCTATAGAAAAATCTAAGAATTTTTCTATAGAAAAAAATTAAGAATTTTTCTACAGAAAAAATTTAAGAATTTTTCTACAAAAGAAATCTAAGAATTTATAGAAAAAATCTAGGAATTTTTCTATAGAAAAAAATCTAAGAATTTTTCTATAGAAAAAATCTAAGAATTTTTCTATAGAAAAAAATCTAAGAATTTTTCTATAGAAAAAATCTAAGAATTTTTCTATAAAAAAAATCTAAGAATTTTTCTATAGAAAAAATTTAAGAATTTTTCTATAGAAAAAATTTAAGAATTTTTCTATAGAAAATCTAAGAGTTTTTCTATAGAAAAAATCTAAAAAAAAATTAGAGAGTTTTTTCTATAGGATAAATCAGATAATTTTTCTATAGAAAATATCTAAGAAATTTTCTATAGAAAAAAGTCTAAGAATTTTTTTATAGAAAAAAGTCTAAGGATTTTTCTATAGAAAAAATCTAAAAATTTTTCTATAGAAAAAAAATCTAAGAATTTTTCTATAGAAAAAATCTAAGAATTTTTTAGAGAAAATGTTAAGAATTTTTCTATAGAATTTTTCGATAGTAAAAATCCAAGAATTTTTCAATAGAAAAAAATCTAACAATAACAAGTGAAAGTGTTAAATTCGGCTGTGCCGAATCTATAATACCCTCCAACAGATAAAAAATTAAAGAAAAAAAATGCAGGGGCGTTTTTTTTTTTGTGGGGGTGGGGGTCAGAAAGGGTCATTGGGGGACAATTAAACCAATGTGATAAATGTGTAAAAATTGATTTATAATGCTTTTTGAGCTTAAATAATACAATTTTATAATTATTTAATAACATTTTTAAAATCCACGCCCACAAAAGGGGGGACTTTGAACTTTTTCTGGCATCAAATTGTTTCATTTGCTTAACAAAAATTCAAAAAAACCTGGGAAAATATGGGGTTTTTCAGAGGTTAGTTAAGTTCTTCAGAGGGGAACTTTTGTCCATTCGATTTTGTCCATTGACGAACTTAAACTGCCTAGGACCAAAAGACATATTCCTGCCAAACTTAACGAGTCTACCTCTTTTATTTTGGACTGCATCGTGTCTTATACAGACGGACGGACGGACATACGGGCATTCTAGAAAAGTCTTAGAATCGATCATAGATCAATAATATATATACTTTATGGGGTCCCCGATCGATATTTCGATGCGTTACAAACGGAATGACAAAGTGAGTATACCCCCATACTGTGGTTGGAGGGTATAATAAAAGGATTTTTAGAATCTGAGAATTTTCTATTCAAACAATTTTTCAAAATCTTAGAATATTTTTATGGACACAAAGTATATTAGCTTATTTCCTACTGAAATTCAGCTGATACAACAGAAATTCGAATGATACATTTCCAAATAGATATTCGCAGTTGAATATCGGTAATTTAAATATAAATTTTAAAGGAGTTTTTTAATAAAAAATTATTTAAAAAATTCGATTAATCGATAATCGCGATTAACGGCGATTTTTTAATCGTAATCGCAATTATGAAATGTCTCGAATATTTGCAAACTCTAGTTTCATCTATACATTTTTTCTGGTTTATATATTTTTTTATACCCTCCACTCTAGTGATAGAAGGTATATATAAGTGTGTCATTCCGTGTATAACTCCTCAAAATATTATATAATATATCTATATATATAAAGTAGTTGCGTGACTGACTGATGACTGACTGACTGACATACTAATCACGCATCATCCCACAGCCCAAACCACTGAAGCTAGAGTCTTGAAATTTTGATTGTAGTTTCACCTCCTGGAATACATATCCACTAAGGCTGGGTTTTTGGAAATGTTGATTTTAAGGGGTAAAAATGAAGGGTTGAAAAAGGGGAAAAAGCGACTACTTTGGTATGTACTTTTTATTTTTTCTGAAAAAATTCAATTAATTTGAAATTTTAAATTTAGGATCCTCTAACGGAAAAACATTCCCAAAAAAAGAACGTTCTGGAAATTCGGATTCCTAAGGGTTAAAAGGGGTAAAAAATGGTACTTTGGTACTTTTTATATTTTTTGAAATAAAGGTCCTACAAAAATATTAAAATTTGCAATGGTGGTTCCAACAACTGAACAAATTCTGAAAACGTACTTTCCGAAATTCCGATTCTAAGGGGGGTAAAAAAGCGAGTACTTTGGTACTTTTTATTTTTTCTAAAAAAAATCCTAATAATTCGAAAATTGGAATGTAGGATCCTCTAACGGAAAAACAATCACAAAAAAAGTACTTCTGGAAATTCGGATTCCTAAGAAGGGTAAAAAGGGGTAAAAAATTGTACTTTGGTACTTTTAATATTTTTTGAAATTAAAGTCCTACAAAAAAATTAAAATTTATAATGTTGTTTCCAACAACGAAAAAAATTCTGAAAAAGTACTTTTTCGAAATACCGATTCTAATGGGGTAAAAAGCGAGCACTTTGGTACTTTTTATTTTTTCTGAAAAAAATCCTATTAATTTGAAAATTGGAACGTAGGTTCCTCTAACGGAAAAACCTTCCCCAAAAAAATACTTTCTGGAAATTCGGACTCCTAAGGGTAAAAATGGTAGTTTGGTACTTTTTATATTTTTTTAAATTAAGGTCCTACAAAAATACTAAAATTTGCAATGGTGGTTCCAACAACGGAAAAAATTCTGAAAACCTGCTTTTTCGAAATTCCGATTCTAAGGGGGGTAAAAGAGCGAGTACTTTGTAAAAAGCGAGCACTTTAGTATTTCTATTTTTTCTGAAAAAAATCCTATTAATTTGAATATTGGAATGTAGGATCCTCTAACGGAAAAACATTCCCCAAAAAAAGTGCTTTCTGGAAATTCGGACTCCTAAGGGTAAAATGTGGTAAAAAAGGTAGTTTGGTACTTTTTATATTCTTTTAAATTAAGGTCCTAGAAAAATATTTGCAATGGTGGTTCCAACAACGGAAAAAATTCTGAAACATACTTTTTCGAAATTCCGATTCTAAGGGTGATAAAAAGCGAGTACTTTGGTACTTTTTATTTAAAAAAAAAAGAATCCTATTAATTCGAAAATTGGAATGTAGGATCCTCTAACGGAAGAAAATTCCCAAAAAAGTACTTTCTGGAAATTGGGACTCCTAAGGGTTAAAAGTGGTAAAAAATTGTACTTTGATACTTTCTAAATTTTTTAAATTAAGGTCCTACAAAAAAATATTACAATGTTAGTTCCAACAACGGGAAAAATTCTGAAAAAGTACTTTTTCGAAATTCCGCTTCTAAGGGGGGTAAAAAGATATTTTGGTACTTATTATAATTCCTGAAATAATGGTCCTGGAAACTTAAAATTTGGAATGCAGGGTCATTTAGCGAAAAAAGATTTCTAAAGAAGGCAAAGAAATTTTTGTTTTTTTAGCGCATGTAAGCGCATATTCGGAACACAATGAAAGCCATATAGAACTAATCAGAATGGAACAGGGAATCAAATAAAACAAGGAACGAAATTGGGACTTGAAATTTGGAATGTAGGTGCGCCTCCCGAAATATTGATTCGTTTAAGGCTGAGTTTTTGGAAATGTAGATTTTAGGAAATTGGATTCTAGGAAATAGGGTATTTTGGAACTTTTTATATTTCCACAATCCACTGAATCTAGAGACTTGAAATTTGGAATATATATGGGGGTAAAACGGTAAAAAAGGTTTTTTGGTACTTTTTTTATATACTTAAATAATGGTTTTATTATCTTGAAATTTTGGTTGTAGCATCTCATGCTTAAATAAGGGTCATAAGAACTTAAAATTAGGAATGTAAGATCCAATAACAGAAAAAAACTATGAAAAATATACTTTTTGAGAAATTCCGATTCCGATCTAAGGGGATAAAAACGAGTACTATGCCACCTTTTTTATTTTCTGAAATAATTATGACGGAAATTTGGAATGTAAGATTGTCTAGCAAAATAAAATATTCCCAAAAGAATAACTTTTGGAAATTCTGATTCCTAAGGAAATTAATTAAAAAAGGGAATTATATATTCTTAAATAATGAGCCTATTAACTTGAAATTTGGAATTTAGCATCCTCTAACGGGAAAAAATCCCACTAAAAATTACTTTTTGGTACTGCATATATTTTCTTAAATAGAGGTCATAAAAACTTAAAATTAGGAATGTAGGATCCAATAACAAAATAAAAATCTGTAAAAAGTACTTTTTTCGAAATTTCGACTCTCACACTGAAAAAAATAGCTTCGTGAAATTAATGAAAATTGACTTAACCTTAATGAAAAATGACTCACGTTTTCAACCGAAGACAGGTTTCATTTGATTAATGAAACTGGTGTCATTAAAGTTCCTTTCAATGAAAACTTGCATATAAATAATGAAAATATTCGTAGAACTTGTCTATATATATAAAGTAGTTACGTGACTGACTGATGACTGACTGACTGACATACTAATCACGCATCATCCCACAGCCCAAACCACTGAAGCTAGAGTCTTGAAATTTGGAATGTAGTTTCACCTCCCGGAATACATATCCATTAAGGCTGGGTTTTTGGAAATGTTGATTTCAAGGGGTAAAAACGAAGGGTTGAAAAAGGGGAAAAAGCGAGTACTTGGGTACTTTTTATTTTTTCTAAAAAAAAAAATCAATTAATTTGAAATTTGAAATGCAGGATCCTCTAACGGTAAAACATACCCAAAAAAATGACTTTCTGGAAATTCGGATTCCTAAGGGTAACAAATGGTACTTTGGTACTTTTTATATTTTTCGAAATTAAGGTCCTACAAAAATATTAAAATTTTCGATGGTGGTTCCAATAACGGAAAAATTCAGAAAACGCTCTTTTTGGAAGTTCCGATTCGAAGGAGGGTAAAAAAGCGAGTACCTTGGTACTTTTTATTTTTTCTAAAAAAAAATTCTATTAATTCGAAAATTAGATTGAAGGATCCTCTAACGGAAAAACATTCCCAAAAAAAGTACTTTCTGGAAATTCGGAGTTCTAAGGGTAAAGAGGGGTAAAAAATTGTACTTTGGTACTGTTTATGTTTTTTATACCCTCCACTCTAGTGATAGAGGGTATATATAAGTTTGTCATTCCATTTGTAACACATCGAAATATTGGTCTAGGACCCCATAAAGTATATATATTCATGATCCTTGATCGATTTTAAGTCGATCTAGCGATGTCCGTCCGTCCGTCCGTCCGTCCGTCCGTCCGTCCGTCCGTCTGTCTGTCTGTCTGTCCGTTGAAAACACGCTAACTTTTGAAAGACTTTACGGAGGCTCCTGCAGTTTGACATATATGTTGGCCATTTACCGGGTCAGGTTGGTATTGCAATCCAGCGAAATCGGTCCAGTGGTTCAAAAGTTATGAGCAAAAGTGTAAATTTCGGCACGGGTATTTTGCGAATTTACGAGATTAAAACCACTCTAACTTTCGAAAGACAATTCTGAGGGTGCTGAAGCTTAGCATATATATTTGTCGTTCCCCAAGTCTGTTTGGTTTTGAATTTCAGCAAAATCGGTTCAGTGGTTCAGAAGTTGTAAGCAACGCTCTGAATTTCGGATTTGTTTCACCTTAAACTGTTGAAAACTCGTTAAACAAGTTTTATAAGCATGGTGAAATACCAGTTTTTTTAGAACTTGTTGTTGTTTGTGCAGTTTAGTTGTTAGAAAACTAAATATTTGTTATTGTTTTGTTATTGTTAGTGTAACTGTATGTAAAGGTGTGTCGTAAGTATTTTTGGAAAAAAATCAAATAAAGTATGGGTATGATTGAATGTTAGTTTGTTTTTGGTTTTTAAAGAAGAGTTAAAATAAAGAAGAGGTAAAATAAAAAGAGGGAAATTTGTGAAATATTTTTTTTTGTATTACATATATATAGGTATTAAACAACAAAAATATTTTACAAAGTAATTTTGTTACTCAAAGAAATTGTACACTAAAAAAATATTTACACTCAAAAAAAAATGTTACACTCAAAAAAAAATGTACTCATTAATTTTTTTTTAATGAAATATCACACTCAAAAAAATGTTGACAGTCAAAAAAATTTTACACTCAAAAAAATTTGATTGATTAAAAAAAGTTTTACTCAAAATAATATATTTATTATAAAAAATTTGTAATGCAATTTTTTTACATTTTTTTAGAAAATTACTATCAGATAACATTGTGGAGGGTATTCATAGATTCGGCCAAGTCGAATTTAACTGTTCTACTTGTTGAAATTAAAGTCCCTCAAAAAAATTAAAATTTGCAGTGTTGTTTCCAACAACGAAAAAAAATCTGAAAAAGTACTTTTTCGAAATACCGATTCTAAGGGAGCAAAAAGCGAGCACTTTTTATTTTTTCTGAAACAAAATCTTATTAATTTAAAAATTGAAATGTAGGATCCTCTAACATAAAAACATTCCCAAAAAAATACTTTCTGGAAATTCGGGCTCCTAAGGATAAAAAGTTGTAAAAATGTACTTTGGTACTTTCTAAATTTTTTGAAATTAAGGTGCTACAAAAAAGTATTAAAATATTAGTTCCAACAACGGGAAAAATTCTGAAAAAGAACTTTTTCGAAATTCTGATTATAAGGGGCGTAAAAAAGTGTATTTTGGTACTTATTATAATTCCAGAAATAATGGTCCTGGAAACTTTAAATTTGGAATGCAGGGTCATTTGGCGAAAAAAGATTTCTAAAGAAGGCAAAGAATTTGTTGTTTAGCGCATGTAAGCGCATATTCGGAACGGAATGAAAGGCTCATAGGACCAATCGGAATAGACCAGGGAATCAAATCAAATAAAACAGGGAACGAAATGGGGATTTGAAATTTAGAATGTAGGTGTGTCTCCCGAAATATAGATCCTTCAAGGCAGTGTTTTTGGAAAGGTAAAAAAGTTATTTTGGTACTTTTTATATTTCCACAAACCACTGAAGCTAGAGACTTGAAATTTGGAATATAGATGCACCTCCCAGAAAATATGTCCACTAAGGCTTGGGTTTTGGAAATGTTAATTCTAAAGGGGTAAAATTTGCAAAAACAGATACGTTAGTACTTTTTATAGTTCCACAAACCAATGAAGCTAGAGATTTGAAAATTGAAATGAAGCTGCATCTCCCGGAATATAGATCCACTAAGGCTGGGTTTTTGGAAATAATGATTCTTTGGGGGTAAAACGGGTAAAAAAGGTACTTTGGTACTTTTTGAATAATGTTTTTTTAGCTTGAAATTTGGAATGTAGCATCCCATGCTAAATAAAGGTCATAAAAACTTAAAATTAGGAATGTAGGATCCAACACAGAAAAAAACTATGAAAAATGTACTTTTTGGAAATTCCTTTTTATATTTTCTGAAATAATTATGATGGAAATTTGGAGTGTAAAATTGTCTAGCGAAATAAAATATTCCCAAAAAAATAACTTTTGGAAATTCTGATTCCTTAGGAAATTAATTAACCCTGCTGTTAGGTTAAGCCCATTTGGTCCAATTTTTGGATTGTTTCCTTTATAACTTTTGAACGGTGATATATACTGGCTTAGATTTTTTGCTCATGGGGTCTTTTTATAAAACAATGTTATTTACAAAAAATCTAGGTTCTGACTTAAACCAGGACTGAGAAAAATAAAAAGTTACGTATCTTAGGTTGAGGGACCATTTGGTCCATAGTATATTATCTCCTGCGATTTCGATAACCGGAGCCCATGAAACGTTGATTTTAGAAAATAGGATGCACGCATTCAAAGCGGGTATTCCGGCAAAACGTTTAAAATGGTGACGGCCATGTAATGCATTACCATGTAATGCATAGCAAAAAAAAACAAAAATATGCATTTTTTCCATATCGCTTACCATAGGCATAACTTTTTTGTATTTTTCACGCATTATGTAAAACTCATGCGCTACTTTGAGTCTTATCCCAAACAAAAATCATTAATCCAGTATAGAATAAGGCAACCTTACAATACCCTATACTTGATTGATTCTTTTTGTTTGGGATATCACTCAAAGTAATGCATGAGTTTTACATAATGCATGAAAAATAAATATAGTGAATGCCTATGGTAAGCGGTAGGCGAAGCATTACATGGTAATGCATTATATAACCGTTACCATGTTTAAGGTTTTCTGGTATATCAAGTATGTTTGCAAATGCAACGTTAGACCATCGATTTCTTGCGCGTTTCGTGGTTCCTACCAACTATTTAATCAGCAATATCCACGCCACCTAAATGAGATGAATTAGATTAGATACTATAGGAAAAAACAAAACTAACATATGTGTACCTTTTGTTGAATTGTAATACAAAACAATCTCTAAAGTAAAGTATATGAAAAAAAAGGGAATCCTTCAACAAATGTTAACATTAGCTGTGATGAGTAGAGATGGGTGCTGGTCACGTGATTTGCGTGGTTCTCGTGAATCACGCGTGACTCACGCTCGAGCGAAAGTCTAGTTAATTACGAGAATCATGCTTTAGTGAGTGTGATTCCAAAACTTTTATGTGTGAGTGATTAGAAATCGAGCCTAATTTTTGCGTGATTGCCATTTTTCTTGCGTGATTCAATATAATTTTTTTGTATTGTTTTCAGTTTTATTTATAGTTTTATTTTTATTTTTCGTTTAGCAATCAGTTAAAATTCAAATTAACGGTCTGCTAATATATGAAATTTTTTTTTTTTAATTTCCTTAAAATTGTGTATTTGTAAGTGAATATTGCGTGAATTGGGGTGAGCGTAATTATGAATTACGTGAGTCACGCATGATCGTAACTTATTTTAGTTTTACTGACGTGAGTAGTAAGTGAGCGTGAGTAAAGAAAAAAATCAAGTGAGTGATTCATGAGCGATTATATTATTTCTTGTGTGAGCGTGACCAAAAATTCAATCACGCACCCATCTCTAACGTTGAGTTAGTAATCGTATTTAGGTAGAAATGATCCAAAATATATCTATATATGGGGGTTTTCGTGTCAACTGACACAACTTTTGAAAGCGATGTCTTCCGATCGGGATGAAATTTGCACCAAGGTTAGTCCTATTGGATAGTAGTTCAGACACAATTTTTCAACGAGATCGGTCAAGAACTCTCTGAGTTAGAGGGGGTCGAAATTTGACATTTTGGCCAAAGAGGTGTTTATTCTCATCCATGTAACTTCTTACCTATTGTTTTTAGCAAAATGTGTACTAAAGAGTTTAGATAGCTATTTCTTCAGTCTTTCGAAAAAAAAAATATAAAAAAAATAAAAAAAAATTTTTTGATTTATTTTCTTAAAAATCCAAAACTTTTTTGACTTTTTCCTCAAATTGGGCCCTTTTTTTTTTTTTTTTTTTGATTCAAAAGAAAGCTTAGGTGATTTCCTTTAAGAGCTGTGGGGTCGCTTAGTGGGATGCGAGTGGGATATCTATGAAAATTTTTTTTTTTTAACTTTGGAACACAAAAAACCGTTCTTCAATTTGCACTATTAGGCGTGGAATAGCTAACCAGTTTTCGATTTCGATCCGCGATACCCTCTAATTTTTTTAGGTTCGAAAAAGAAAGCACGAGCCAAAAAATGGGGGCGGTGGGGAGGGGCCATATGGCCCCTCATTGGGGTCAAAGTTGGGCGTAAAGAGGTAAAAATCCACAAAAAGCCCCAAAACTCCCCTAGAAACGCCCCTGGAGGGGTGCAATGTGAGACCGACCTCCAATAATTTTCTGCCCCCAATATTTTTCTTGAACATACCTTACCCCTATTTCCACTTCCTAAGGGGGCACCCATACAAACCATTTTTAAAAAATTTGATCTTACCATTCTAACTTACCCTAAGTGCCCCTAGTGGGGCCAAATGTATGACCGACCTCCATTATTTTATTAATTCCAACATTTTTTGCAAACATACCTACAATGTATCTTTAACCCTTAAGGTGGTCCCCATACATTTCTTTTATTTTTTATAAACTTGTTTTATTAAACCAGCTCCTACCGCCCCAACCGTGCCTCCTAGAGAGGCAAAAATTACAACTAACCCCCATTATTTTTTAGTTACCAACATTTTGTCCGAACATCATAACACCCTATCTCCACTCCCTAAGGGGCTCGCATACATTATAAAAACATGTATTTTAAAAAACTAATAAAAAAATAAAAAAAAATGTATGGGGACCCCCTTAAGAGTTGAAAATAAAGGGTAGGTATATTCCGAGAAAATGTTGGAGTTGAAAAAATATTGGGGGTCGGTCATACATTTTACTTCTCTAGGGGCACCCTACGGACAGTTAGAGCGGTAGGAGCAAATTTTATAAAATGTCATTTTGTATGGGAGCCCCCTTAGGAAGTGGAAATAGGGGTAAGGTATGTTCAAGAAAAATATTGGGGGAAGAAAATTATTGGAGGTCGGTCTCACATTGCACCCCTCCAGGGGCGTTTCTAGGGGAGTTTTGGGGCTTTTTGTGGATTTTTACCTCTTTACGCCCAACTTTGACCCCAATGAGGGGCCATATGGCCCCTCCCCACCGCCCCCATTTTTTGGTTCGTGCTTTCTTTTTCGAACCTAAAAAAATAAGAGGGTATCGCGGATCGAAATCGAAAACTGGTTAGCTATCCCACGCCTAATAGTGCAAATTGAAGAACGGTTTTTTGTGTTCCAAAGTTAAAAAAAAAAATTTTTCATAGATATCCCACTCGCATCCCACTAAGCGACCCCACAGCTCTTAAAGGAAATCACCTAAGCTTTCTTTTGCATCAAAAAAAAAAAAAAAAAAAGGGCCCAATTTGAGGAAAAAGTCAAAAAAGTTTTGGATTTTTAAGAAAAAAAATCAAAAATTTTTTTTTTATTTTTTTATATTTTTTTTTCGAAAGACTGAAGAAATAGCTATCTAAACTCTTTGGTACACATTTTGCTAAAAACAATAGGTAAGAAGTTACATGGATGAGAATAAACACCTCTTTGGCCAAAATGTCAAATTTCGACCCCCTCTAACTCAGAGAGTTCTTGACCGATCTCGTTGAAAAATTGTGTCTGAACTACTATCCAATAGGACTAACCTTGGTGCAAATTTCATCCCGATCGGAAGATATCGGTTTCAAAAGTTGTGTCAGTTGACACGAAAACCCCCATATATAAAAATGGATGTTTGTATGTATGTGGGTATGTATGTATGTTCCGTATGGACTCGAAAACGGCTGGACCGATCTTGATGAAAATTTCAGGGAATATTCAGAATATCCTGGCGAGTAACACTGTCAAGTCAGATTTTTGATTTTCTGTCGGTGAGCGGAGGGGCGTGGCAAAATCAAATTTTTACATTCCACCACTAATAGCATCTATAAATAAAAAACGGATGGACCGATTTTGATGAAATTTAAACCAAAGATATTACTAACCAAGTACTAACTATATGCCAATTAGAGCGTGATCGGTCAAATTGGCGTAAAATGCCATGCTTTTTTGTCAGTGGGCGGAGGGGTGGCCAAATCGAATTTTTACATTGCACCACTAATGACATCTTTATATAAAAAATGGTTGGACCGATTTTGATGAAATTTAAACCAACGATAGTAGTAACCAAGTACTAACTGTGTGCCAAATTAGAGCGTGATTGAACAAATGGGCGTAAAATGCCATGCCCCTTTGTATTGAATTGAATTTTATTTCTGCATGCTCCGCAATAACGCAAAAACTGTTGATTTTATTTTAATTACATTTTCAGCACTGATTGTGTTAACAGAGTGTGGAACTATAGGCCATGTTATACTACGATTGGAAAAAGGGGCGTAAAATGCCACGCCTCTTTATACTATACTGGACATTGTCTGCCTGTCGCAATCACACAAAAACAGCTGAACCGATTCTCTTGACATTTTCACTACATACAGTGCTAACCAAGTGCATATGTAGGCCATAAAAGATCGTTATTGGAAAAAAGGATCAAAATTGCAACGCCCTTAGTACTATACTGATCACGATTGAACAAAGAGGCGTAAATTGACACGCCCCTTTGTTTTATACTGAACGTTATATCTGACTGTTTTGAAATCACGCAAAAACGGATAAGCCGAATCTGTCACTACTGATAGAACTAACCGAGCGGGAACTGTAGGTCATATGTATAGCGCGATTCGGCAAAAGGGTTTAAAATATCACTCCCGTTTTTCATAAATAAAAAGTTGTTTTCTCCTCTTTCGCAATCACACAAAAACGACAAAACTGCCCAGTCTGCACAGTTTCGAGGCGACAATTTTTTCGAAGTTTTTTCGAGGCTTTTCCGCAATAACGATTCGAAGTCGATATTATATACAGTCGATATTTTAACGTTTCTCGAACTCATACTTTTATTGAAAAACTAATCGATTTCGAAATGATTTCCAATCTACATTTTAGGAATTCTCGTATTTTTTGTTCCATAAAAAAATATTTATTTTCAATATATCATCGAGTTTTAGTTTTATTAAATTTTACAAAAATTCCACAAATTTACTTTTATTATTAAAAAAAATAATATCTAACACTAGAACAATAAAAAAAAAAAATACAAAAAAAATCCGCGACCGGGGTTTGAACCAAGGCCAAAAATCTACAAATCATAAGCTGCCGAACCTGCTAACCAACTAGGCCATACACAACTTGAAATTTGTTTGTACTAATATATATTTTGAAATAAAATTATTTTCAAATTGGAAGAAGTATGTCAAAACAAAATAAAATGAATATAAAAACAGGGTAATTCAAATAATGATACAAATTATAATTTAAGGGCAATTCAAATAATAATAAAAAATTCAAATTTTAGTAAAAGAAATTTTAAAAAACTACTTTTATTATCAAACTTTGGCTGAAGGAGTAAGGCGTTCAACTAGTAAACTGGGAGTTCTCAGTTCAAATCTCAAGTGCGGCAGATAAAAATAGTAATTAGTAAAAATTAAATTTAAAGAATAAATAAATTAAATTAGTAAAAATTAGTTAGTTGTAAGTAAGTAGTAGTAAGTAATAAAATATATTTTTTTTAATTCTTACCGTTTTTAAAACAATTAACTAAATTTTTAAAAAGCAAATGTATCGAAATTCATGAAATTTTTCGATTAAATATCGAATCGAATCCTGTACCGAAACTCGATTCTATATCACCTTGCATGCCACATAGGAAAACACGCTTTATATCGACATTATATCGAACTCGATATCGATGAAATTCTTAGAGAAAACGATTCTTTTTCGAATCGATATCGACTCATTTTGCATACTGGGTGATGTCAATGAAATTTGCAGCACAGATAGTACTAATCGAGGATGCATCATGGAACTTTAGACTATCACGATTCGATAAAAATGCGTTAAATGACACGCCCCTTTGTAATATACTTAACGTTATGTCTGTCTGTTTCGAAATCACGCAAAAACGGCTGAACCGAATTTGTTGAGATTTCTCTATAGATTGTGGTAACTGAGAGTGGAACCAAAGGTTACTAGCTGGACCCGGACACGTGCTTTAGTTTTGTCCGACACTATATTTAAATTAAGATGCAATATAAAACAGTTTTTTTCTTAGGACCAGCAACGCGGACCGGGTATAGCTAGTACAAATATAATATTAAATTGTTATTTTGTTTGAATATTAAGTATTTACCAAATGGTCTACTAACCTAACATCCGTAAGTTTTTTTCTAACCTAACAGCAGGGTTAAAAAAGGGAATTATATATTCTTAAATAATGAGCCTATTAACTTGAAATTTGGAATATAGCATCCTCTAACGGGGAAAATCCCACAAAAAATTTTTTTTGGTACTGTTTAAGAAAATATATAAAATAGAGGTCATAAATACTTAAATTAGGAATGTCGGATCCAACAACAGAAAAAAATCTGTAAAAAGTACTTTTTTCGAAATTTCGATTCTAAGGGAGTAAAAACGAGCACTTTGGTACTTATCATATTATCTGAAATAAGGGTACTGGAAGCTTGAAATCATTCCCAAAAGAATTTTTTTTTAAATTCTGATTCCTAAGGAGTTAAAGGGGTACTTTTTGTATTTTCTGAAACAAAATAAGGAGCAAAATAATTCTTTTTAATTTAATGATCTTATCCCTACACTCAAACTAATTATACAGTAAAAGGTTTAGTAAGTGATTTTGTACCGAAATCTACTAATAATCTACTAATTTTAGTACCATCAAAGTACTGAAATTAGTAATTTTTACTGGTTTTCAATAATTTTAGTAAAAAATTTTAGTATTTGTTACCAATTTCCGCACTAGGTCCTTTTGGACTAAAATTTAGTTAAATTTTTAGTACAGTAGAATCTCGCAAATTAGAACCACTTTGTTCCTCGGGTAGTTCTAATTTCTGAAAAGTTCTAATTTCTGGACATTTTTTTTTTCAAAGAAAATGATAAAATAATAATAAAAATAGCTACGACTGCTTTATTTTAACATAAAACTATTTTTTTTGTTAATATTAAATTACAATAACACATTAAATTTGTAAAAAAAAACACTTTAAAGGGCTTTGAAATGAGAAATAACAGGCGTTACATCGATTATATCATCGTCAATGCTATTTGATCCGTTATTAAACCCATCGTCATTCCATTTTTCGATTTCTCTTACACTTATGGAATTGTGAAAATAAAAACAAAAAAAAAGTCCAGAAATTAGAACCACTGGTTCTAATTTTAGAGCGTTAACTACATACAATTCGGGTTTTCCCCTATTAGTTTAAAAAAAAAAACTATAAAAAAAATATTTGGTAGTGTAAATAAAAACAAAAAAAGAAAACTTCCAGAAATTAGAACCAAAGGTTCTAATTTTAGAGCGTCCAATACATTAAAATAGCCGGTTCTAATTTCTGGACAGTTCTAATTTGTGAGAGTTCTAATTTGTGAGATTCTACTGTATTGAATAACACGTTTTTTTTTTTTGGGTGTAGAAACTCTTTTGTTATTTAACGGATACTATTCGAAAAGGAATGAACACCACATTGAACGAAATTGAATTGAGTAGCGAACCAAATGGAATAGAACAGGGAACGAAATGGAATGAAACTGAGAACGAATTTAAATTAAAAAGTCTTAAATTTTTTTTTTACTAAATTTTTTTTGTACTTATTAATTAATTTTTCAGTAATTTTTTGATACATTCACACATATTTGTTCATATTTTTACAACATTTTTTCATTAAATTTTTGACTCAAAGTTTTGTTTACTTAATTTCCTTTTTTTATACCCTCCACTCTAGTGATAGAGGGTATATATAAGTTTGTCATTCCGTTTGTAACACCTCGAAATATTGGTCTAGGACCCCATAAAGTATATATATTCATGATCCTCGATCGATTTTAAGACGATCTAGCGATGTCCGTCCGTCCGTCCGTCCGTCCGTCCGTCCGTCCGTCTGTCCGTCTGTCTGTCTGTCTGTCTGTCTGTCTGTCTGTTGAAAACACGCTAACTTTTGAAAGACTTTACGGAGGCTCCTGAAGTTTGGCATATATGTTGGCAATTTACCTGGTCAGGTTGGTATTGCAATCCAGCGAAATCGGTTCAGTGGTTCAAAAGTTATAAGCAAATGAGTGAATTTCGGCAAGGGTTTTTTTGGAATTTACGAGATAAAACACACGGTAACTTTCGAACGGCAATTCTGAGGGTGCTGAAGTGTGGCATATATATTTGTCGTTCTTCAGGTCCGGTTCGTTTTAAATTTCAGCCAAATCAGTCCTGTGGTTCAAAAGTTATTAGCAAAACCGTAAATTTCAGATTCGCCTCACCTTAAATTCACGCGTTGAAAACCCGTTAAACATGTTTTAAAAACATTGGTAAGTCACAAAAATATTTTACATCGCATTTTTGTCATCCAAAAATATTTTTACACTAAAAGAAAAAAAAAAATACACTCGAAAAAAATTTTACACTCAAAAAAAATTTTACACTCAAAAAAAAATTTAGTAAATCATTTTTTTTTTTTCAAAAATTAGTTAAAAAATTAGTTAGTTTACACTAAAAGAAAAAAGAAATACACTCGAAAAAAATTTTACACTCAAAAAAAAAAATTACACTCAAAATAAAATTTAGTAAATTATTTTTTTTTTTTTTTCAGAAATTAGTGTTAATTTTTCACTCTAGAAAATTTACTATAACTTGAAAAGGGCATTGTGGAGGGTATCCATAGATTCGGCCAAGTCGAATTTAATTTTTCTACTTGTTTTTTGCTCAAATTAATAAATCTTAAAGTTGACGTAGTATTTATTATAT
The DNA here is from genome assembly GCA_963921195.1 of Pegoplata infirma. Lineage (NCBI taxonomy): Eukaryota > Metazoa > Arthropoda > Insecta > Diptera > Anthomyiidae > Pegoplata > Pegoplata infirma. Next base: position 176,353,632 of record OY992536.1, read on the forward strand.
CAACTGATGAATTTGTTTTTTTATTGTAAGTGTTGTGATCATCATAAGCACAGTTTTTGTAACGGATTAAGACATATCGTCACCTTACAATTGGTTTGCTCTATAGGATGGTAAAAACTCCATCCTATGGAGCAAACCAATTCTCAGGTGACGATATATAAAGATTACATAGCAAAAATTTCAAAAATGGGTCATATATTGTGCTCGATTCTGGAAAACGATTTCACCATTCACCTAATTGTTAAAAAATTGATATTCTTTCGAATTTAAACGTTATTAAATTTGTTTTTGTAATTATTAAAGATATTAACTAGATTTTTAATTTTTACAAGAAAAAAGTTTTAAAGTCTTAAAATTCGAATGAATATCAAATTTTTTACAATAAGGTGAATGGTGAAATCGTATTCCAGAATCGAGCACATTATCATTATGAATCTGTATTTACGGGCAACGAAATACCCTGCGCATGCTAGTATAATATATATTTATGATCCTCGTTCGATTCTAAGACGATCTAGCGATGTCCGTCCGTCCGTCTGTCCGTCTGTCTGTCCGTCTGTCTGTCCGTCTGTCTGTCCGTCTGTCTGTCCGTCTGTCTGTTGAACACGCTAACTTTTGAAAGACTTTACGGAGGCTCCTTAAGTTGCGCATATATGTTTGGCATTTACCTGGCCAGGTTGGTATTGCAATCCAGCGAAATCGGTCCATTGCACTATAGGAAATTTTACCCATTTTTTGGCCAAAAGTCAAAATTAAAATTTTTGCAAACATTATTTTTTTTTTACATTAATATAAAAAAAACTTAACAAAGTAAACAATTCTTTCTCAATTTTTCGACAGAATTGATGTACTGTCACTTTATCAGTAGTTTTTCTTGCAATTTCTTAATTTGTTATAAAATAACGATTGAGTGCAGTGAATTTTGTGATAGCTTCTAACAAAAGTTTTAATATTAAGAATTTATAGGCCCTTACCACAAGAAAATAAAAAGTCTATTTTAACAAAAGTTTTATTTTAAATTTCAAATTTTCAATACATTTTTTTAAAGTCGATTTTAAAAACAAAAACAATTTGTATGGAAATAAAATTAAAAGCTCATTTTAAATTTATTTTATTTTCTTGTGGTAAAGCTGATAGTTTTTAAAAACTAAAAAATGGAAAATAATGTCGAAGTTGAGTACTTTAATGATCAATAGTGAAATGTTGGTGAACTCATCTATTAGATCGATTTAATTGGAAAAATTGAAGTGACCTTAAGATGATCTTATTGAAGTATGAATTGGAATTTTATTTTGACTTTAAAAAAAATGATAGCATATGTTAGCTATAAAACCATAAAAGTTCTCTAGGACAATCAATTACCTTCCGAATTTAACAAATTTCAAGGTCGGATATGTGCAAACTTTTTTTAAAATCGCATTTTTCCAGGTGACTACCGAGTGCCAAATTCAGAGTTATTTAGGACATGGTGAGTGAAATAAAACAAAGGTGGATAAGGAGCCGCTATTTCTGGCCATTTCTTTTCATACATTGCTGAGAGTGATTGTTTCGAAAACTTTAAACAATATATAAAAGAGGAATTAAGAATATTTTGTTCAAATATAAATATGAAAACGGTTAAAAGTTGTTGGAGTTTGAAAGTTTTTGAGAGACAGCATGCTGTTTGGCTTAAAGGCAATACTTGGCTAAGAAAACTTGAACCGCAGCGTGCCTCCACTAAATCGAAACCTGGGCGACCGCAATTAACTTCTTTGTCAAAATATGCGAGAACAAAAATACGAGTTACAGCAGAAATCTCTAAAGATCTAAATAGGGAAGTTGAGCCCCTAGCTTTTGCTTCATCTACGGCTGCCCGTAGTGGCATTTTGAAATGTAGTTGACGACTTGGAACTCAAAAATCAAATTTTTGAATAAAATCCTTATTAAAAAGTAGCTCTGTTTGACACTTCTTAAAATTGTTAAAATAAATGTCTACTGTTATCTTCGAAAGTTAGTGTACACTCAAAACAAAAAGTAATAGTAAAAACAGAATCGAAAACCAGATAATCTATCAAGGATCTAAAAAATCTTAGATGCGGAAACAAGTAACCCGGGAACCCTGTTTGGAACTAATTATTAGTTAATTTTTTAGGTAATTTTACTAATTTTTTTTTTGAGTGTATGAAAAACTTTAAGAGTCACTCCCTCCCTCTAAAGGGTCTTCCAAAAGTCAAATCAAAAAAAATCATTCAAATCGGTCCAGCCGTTTGGCTGTAAATAATTTTGGCCAAAAAAAGGGTAAAATTTCCTATAGTGCATTGGTTCAAAAGTAATGAGCAAAAGAGTGAATTTCGGCAAGGGTTTTTCGCGAATTTATGAGATAAAAATCACTATAACTTTCTAAACGCAATTCTGAGGATGCTAAAGCTTGGCATATACATTTGTCGTTCCCCTGAGCTGGTTCATATTGAATTTCAGCCTAATCGGTGCAGTGGCTCAAAAGTTATTAGCAAAACCGTAAATTTCAGATTCGCTTCACCTTAAATCCACGTGTTGAAAACCCATTAAACATGTTTTAAAAAAATTAATAAGTCACAAAAATATTTTACAACGTATTTTTGTCACTCAAAAATATTTTTACACTTAAAAAAAAACAAATACACTCGAAAAAAACTTTACACTCAAAAAAAAATTTTGTAAATTATTTTTTTTTTTCAAAAATTAGTTTTTTATAACTTAAAAAGGGTATTGTGGAGGGTATTCATAGATTCGGCCAAGTCGAATTTAACTTTTCTACTTGTTTTTAAATAAAGCGATGGATGAAACGAGGTTTACATATAAAATAAAAGTATTTAAAATTTATTGAAAAAATGTAATTTTGACTACTTTGGATCATTTTCTATATAATTTAAAATTTATTAATTTTTGTTTGTTTTAAGCTCCATAAAAGAAATAATACCTATTAAGCATTTTAAAATCAAACTAGGCGAATACTTAATATTTGATCAAAATTTATTTTTTAATATTACTCATACGTCTGAACACTTTTTTTACAAGAGATTTGTTGGTTCACAAATCCGTATGAAATATATCTATTTTTATAAATAATTCTCAGATTTTGAAAAAAAGTTTAATTTCTAATACATAGATCAATTCCTGTTTTCACGAAAAACGCCAATAAAAAAAGTTGTGGTTTTCCAAAGTACTAGTGTGAAATAAGTCGAAAAATGTATTAAGTCTACTTGTGTGCTAAATAATGTTTCAACATGTCTGCAGTGAAATTTAAAGACGGTTCTTTTCGTAGAACATATTAACCTTCTACCTCCCATTGCTAGGAGTCAGTTTTGTCCTCATTTCTAATGCTCTCCTAGAAGACTTTTAAATCGTGCATTTAAAGGGTTAAAATGTTCTAAAAAATTTTCTTCATCAAATTTCAAGTATAAATGTAAATATATTTACATGTTTCACACTTCTTTTGTGAAACACAATTTAACATTATATTTTGTGTGTGTTTTTCGCGAAAAACGCGAATTGATTTAAAAACCCTGAGAGACGCGGGAATGTTATTTTTATACCCACATTCTGACTGGAGTTAATTTTTTCTGTAGTGCAAAATTTTTTTTTTTTTTTTTGATTTTTCGTGAAAACGCTAATTGATCTAGGAAAACTGGGAGAAACGGGTATTTTATTTTCGGCCATTCTCTCAGAATTGTTTGGTCCGGTTCATGTGTACAGCCAAAATTTTAAATTTGTAAACGGTAAAATGTAAGAATTTTGCTAGTGAAATAATGTATCAGAATTTGATTTTTTTTTTTTTAATCTAGGAATTTTCTTTAAAAAAAATATTTCAGAATTTGACACATGCATTATACACTCAAAATAATAACTGTGTTAAATTACAGAAAAACTATGCTAATTTAACAGTGTACACCATACTTCTCCAGCTAACAACATTTCTTGGTAATTTTATTAAAAAACCCTGTAAAATGATTTTGACAAAAAAAATGTTAATTTACAGAGTTTATAGTAAAATATTAGTTAAATATGAAAGCTTTTTGACAGAGAAAGCTCTGTAATTTTACTTTAAAATTCTGTAAAATTATTTGGACAAAAAAAACTGTTAATTTACAGAGTTTCTAGTTAAATATTGGTTAAATAACCCACCATTTAGCAAAGACAACTATATAAATATACATATATTTGTAAAATGCTTTTGATGCAAAAAAAAAAATTACAGAAAAAAATCTGTAAATTTACAGAGTTTAGATAAATTCATGTTAATTTGTAAAATTTTTATAAGATTTCTGAAAAGATTTCTTTTGATAACTTTGTTTGCTACTTTTTCAACTGTTTCTCAAAAAAAAAAAAAATTACAGATAAAATTTTGATATTTGGTAACAAAAACTACTCAAAACAGAAAACTTTTTTGGTTACAAAAAAATACGAAGTATTTTGCTTATATCTGTATTTTAGCAGAAAACTCTGTTAATTACACAGTGCAACAGCCCAATTAGGGCCTCAACCAAACCAAGATCGTTTGAAAGTACTTATGTGTATTAGTAAATACCCCAAAGGGTTTAGCACTGTAACGTGTCAAATTTTTCTTATAGCCCACTGAATTTTTCAGTTTTTTTCAAAGGCGTGGGAAAAAAGTCGAAAAAAATGATGTTAATTTGCTTTTGAGCTTTGAGAACAACATCGGCCAACTCTATTGATGCTTTATTGCACTTTATACCAATTGACGTCTTTGCAAAAGGTGAGGCTCATAAGGCCTGCCTCAGACTCAAAGAATCAAATTGGTTCAAGTTTCGCAACTTTGGACACAGTAACATGAACAATATAAATAGTATTGACTCGGATTACATAGTGCCCAAACTATTTTTCGACCGGAAATATGAAGTAAAATTTCCGACTCGAGAATATTGGTCTAACTGGCAGGACACCCCTGCAAACACCATGAATATATTTACCGATGGATCGAAACAAACACATGGAGTGGGAGCTGGTTTTACAAACGTGGAGCTAAACCAGAACTTTTCGTTTAATCTGCCTTTAGACTCGAGCATATTTTTTAAGCTGAAATAGTTGCAATAACTAAGGCTGTGGAACATATCGAGGAAACCAGGGGAGCAACCATGAATTTTTACGTGGATAGCCAGGCCGCTTTAAAGGCGCTTCAAGGTTATTATATCAAATCTAAAATAGTTTTACAATGTTACGAGAACTTGCAGACGTTGTGTCAATTGTAGCTCGTCTAGATCCAAAGATATCACACGTGTCAAATCAACTTAATTCGAAATTTTATCAATTTTCATTTGACATAACAACTTATCTGAAATATGTTGAGAAAATAGCAACGCCTTTTTGACAAATCAACTTATATAAATTTATGCATATTGATTTTTTTAAAAAGGTTTATGACAAAACAACTTGTTTCGAAAAAAGCTGTTTTATCAAATTCAAAATCCTTAAAATGTCAAGCTCAAATAGAAATAGGTTTTTTTACACAAATATTTTTCAGTAAACCTCAGTGTGACAAAACACCTTGTGTTGGATAGTGTGGCTTTGTCAAAAGTGAATTTTAAAAAAAGTGATTATTTATTTCTATTTAAGTGCTTTTGTCGTGTGCATTATAAAAAACCTTCATTATAAATATATATTTTTTTCCTGTCAATAAAACTGTTTTCAAAATTAAAGAAGCAAACTGACTATTTTACTACAACTTTGAAAAATAATAGATTTATGTTAAATTCTTTAAGAACATTTAAAGATTGAAACATCAGCTTTTCAGAAATTGTGTTTGGGGCCACCATGTTATAACACGGGGTGACTTGTGACTTGATGTCAAAATAGCCCCATCAGATAAAAAAATTCAGAGCTTATGACTTTTACATTAAAGCATTACTTAAAATTTTATTATTAATAGAAGAGGATCATGTACTTTGAGGCATCCTGTGCCACCTAGTACTATATAAAGAAATAGTACTAGATGGCAAGTATTGGCACAAATCCAAAAAGAGAATTTAAGTAGTTTTTATTCCCTTAAAACACCAGTTACACCAGAGAGACAAACAACGGTATATGAAAAGCGGATGTTTAAGTCGTTATACGTCCTTACAGAATGCAGCAATAGATCTATTATTTTTTTAAAATATAGTGAAATATTAAATTTGACAGATAATGGAAAATAAAGGACTGTGATCACGTAAAATGATAGTTGACTATCGTCGATTTTTGGAGCCTTGTTGCTCCTAAACTATACAAAATGTTTCCAATTTTTTTAGTGTTTGTGGATTAAACAACACGCTTTAATAATTTTATAAAGAAAAACTTTAAAATTTCCATTCAAAACGATATATCGTGAACCTATATTCAAAATATGCCAACTCAAATTTGACCGAAATGAGTTTCCGATGGAAAATAGCTCCCCTATGCAATACCCATCTGTGGTAAAAATTTCAGAGCAAAAAAATAATTTTTTGTCGTTTTACATCCATTTTTGTTATTCTGCTAACTCAAAGTACATATTTTTTTGGTGAAAATAAATGCCAACTCCCATTGTAAATTTCCAAAAATTTTTCAAAATTTTTTTTAAAAAAAATTAGACCACATATCTTATTGCATTTGCCTTTCTGAACACGAATCTGGTAAAGATTTTGATATATAATGCCTAGTTTTCGAGATATTGCCATTTTGAAAATATCGGTAAATAGTGTTTGCAAAAAAAAAATTGCTTATATATATGTAACTTTTAAACTATTTATCAGATTGAAACATTATGAGTGGGGCAAATAAAGCCAATGATATAAGCTTTCAAAATAGCTAGTTTGGAGTGAGCCTTCTACAATAAAGCGTGAGTTACAGAGTGCCAAAGTTGACCACCCTGAGATTAAAAGGCTTTCGGAGCTAGTAACTTTTAAAAAAATGCAAAGATTTTTAATTTTTTTTAGTTTTTGCAATTACCGCACTAAGGAAAACAAAATCCAAAAAAAAAAAAATTTATAAAAATTTTTCAAAAAAAAATTTATTTTTAGTTTCCGACAAAATATGCCAACTCTAAAAAAATATTTGTTTTGTGATATAGTAATAAATGCCATCTCAAAAAAATACGCAAACCAGTGCAAAATATGAAATTTTTGGCATAGGTAAAAATTATTTAGAATATTTAAACCATCTTATGGAAGGTACATTGTTTATTTTTGCAGTAATATGCGAAATAACTAGTTTTTTAGCTCTCCTGAACAGTAAGCTTTTTCGAGTTGGCATTTATTGAATATAGTTCGACGATATAAATTTTGATGTCGTTTATGCATCGTCAATCGTTTTACGTGATTAGTCCCCAGGTAAACATATTTCCGGGTTGTTTAGTGATTTTTTTTAATTCAATGGAAAGTGAAAAATCCTACGAAAAGGCCCCAATGACTTTTTTTTGACTCATTCTGTTCCTTCCGTCAGAATCGCTTCTAAATTGGATGAAATCGATTTTTTTAATCATGAAACACCTACTTTTTAGTTCTACATTTTATAGCTTTTAGTTCGAATGACCTTGAGTAAATTTGAAAAAAATCAACTTATTTTCTGTCTTTTTACATTTTTATTTTTAACAAAAGAACAAAATTACTTATAATACGGTATTTACACCAACGAAAACAACTTGTTTTTGAATATTTTTTTGGTTTTTGGCAAAAACTACATAAATTTTCCACACAATTTAAAAACTGCGTTGCCAACTAAAACTGGACAAAAACTAGAATTTGGGTTGTGGTCTATGCTACTATTAATTCAGAGTGAATGTTTTTTTCAATTTTCTTTTGGTAAAAACAAATGTCAAAATAAAAATATTTGTTTTTTGTAAAATTAATATTCAAATCTTTTAAAAAAGTAAATAAATGTGTAATTAAATTTTTTTAATAACGTGTGGCTATTGTAATTTTGTGTTTTTTAGTCAATTTAGAAAATAATTAATTTGATTTGACAAACAAAAACTCTTTTTATTCGGTGTAAACAGTTTGGTTTTCCAAAATGCTTTTTTGCCAAAAACAAGTTAGTTTTTGTTTGGTCTAAACATAGTATAAGTGGCAAAATTAATAATTTTTTCGACAAGAAACGTATATGACAAAAGAACTTAACTGAAATAAGTTGAATTTTTCATCAAATATTCTTTTCACAAAACAACATATTTTACATTTTAAGCGTTTTCTCAAAAACCGTTACAGCTAGAATAAAACTTGAAATTGGTAAATATTCCTAGGAAGTTGCCTTATAACGTCAGCACTTAACATTTTTAAGATTAAGAACACTAACACATTTTGTGCGACTGTAAAGGTGTTTTTTTGCCCTCCTGTAAAATTGACTTTTTGGAAATAAGTGCTTTTGTCAAAAGACCACAGAATTGTATACGGTTTCTGGCAAAAATGTAAAAAACTTAATGACACTTAACAATTTATCTTTTTTTCTGCATTTTCCTTATACCAGTCGAACTTTCTGCTTTCAGTATCCCCTAGTAAAATTTGATGCTGAACATATTCGTAGAACATTTTAACCCTTTAAACGCAAGTCTTAGTATACTTTTGAGCTATATCTTAAAAAAAGTACTTAAAAGACCAATAAATACGGCAGATAGAGGAGTTTATATATTCTAGACAAAAATTCCTCATCAAATTCTATTGAAGACATCCGAAAACTATTTTAAGCTCAAAGGAACAGTTACATTATTTTTTTTCGAGTTTTTTCAAACGCCTTTAAAAAAAATGAAAAATTCAGTGGGCTATAAAAAAAAATTTGAGACATTACAGAGCAAAACCCATTGGGGGCTTTGCTACTACACACATGTACTTTCAAACTGTTTTGGTTTGGTTGAGGCCCTAAGAAATAAACCTTCAATTGTGTCACAGTGTTATCTGTAAAATTAAGATTACAAAGTAAAAAGTAAAATAACAGAGGAAACTTTGTTTTTTTGTCAGAACAAAACACAAAGTATTTTCTTTAAATCTGTATTTTGACAGAAAACTCTGGCAAATATCTGTTGAATTGAGATTTCAGTCATTTTGCAGAGTATTTTACAGAGTTATTATTTTGAGTGTAGAAATATACTTCATACAGATTTTTGAACCAACAAATCTATTGTAAAAAGAAGTGTTTAGACGTATGAGTAATATTAAACAACTTATATTGATCAAATATTAAGTATTCGCCACGTTTATTTTTAAAATGCTTAATAGGTGTTATTCCTTAATGGAGTTTAAAACCAACAAAAATTAATAAATTTTAAGTTTTAAAGAAAATGTTCCAAACTACAAAAGCAGTCAAAAAAAATGTACATTTTTCCAATAAATTTCAAATATTTTTTTTATATCTTATACCTTGTTTCATATAGCGCTTTATTAAAACTTTGAAGACAACAAATGATTTCAAAAAACAAAACATCTTATGTTATTCTTAATTCAGAAATCCTTTTACTTTTTGATCATTTTGTACATGTCGTCCTTTTTGGTCAATAGTATTCATATGTTATGGAAATTTTTTTGTCGTCTTTTTCTTCCAATTTTCTGCTTTTATAGTATTTTGCTCTGAGCTAAAAATATCGGATTTGAATACAAAAAAAAAAATATATACAAACATACTATAGATAGATATAAGAATAAAAAAAAAAAAACTTAGAATTGTATGTATTGTCATTTAAACGCTCAATTTACAATTTTTTTGATTTAGAATTTTTGTTTGTTTTTGTCATCATAATGTTGTAAAAATTTTTTTCTTCAATATTTTTTTCACATTTTGTTCTTAAAATGAGTTTTTATGACTTTTTCAAAAAAAAAAAAAAAAAAAAAAAAAAAAAAAACAATCAAGGAACTATTTAGAGAAAATTTTTATTTAAGATTTTTTTTTTTTACAAACTTGTGTTAAGACAATATGAAAAATATAGTTTCAAGTTTTAGAAAACTATTTTTTGAAACATAAAATACTTATTAAATTAAAGGAAATATTTATTTTAATCTTTAAAACTTTAACAATAGGACAACAAACATTTATATTGATTTATACACATTGATGAACAAATAAATAAAAATATGAAGGCAAGGGTGTCCCTTAAAAACAAAATTATTAACTTTTAAAAGGATGAATATGAAAAGAATAGTCAATTTATTATTGTAAGCTGGAATTTTACCTATAAACAAGTTTAAAAATTCTTGGATATTTTTCATTAAAAAAAAAATCTAAGATTCTGAGACACATTTTCCATAGAAAAATTCTCCGTTTTAGAGATATTTTAACATGATATTGTTTTTAGGCTGGTGTCTAATTTTAAAAAAGTTGCAGGACGCCACCTCAGTATGACTATATAAGGTCACAATTAACGAAAAAGAAAACAAGAATTACTACTTTCATTTTCTTAAACCAAAAATTTTAATAACTTGGGTTTGTAACTTGGATAATAATTCACCTCGTGGTGAATAAAACCGTTTTTCACCAGCTGGTGAATAAAAGTAACATAATTATTTTTCAACAAAAAAAAAAAAAAAAAAAATTTTCAACAATTTTTTTTCATCAATTTTTTTTTTTTTTCATTACATTTTTTTTTTTCCATAAATTTTTTTTTTTTCATCAATTTTTTTTTTTTCATCAATTTTTTTTTCCATCAAATTTTTTTTTTCATAATTTTTTTTTTTTAATCCAACTTTCTTTTTATCATTTTTTTTATCAATTTTTTTTTTTTTTTTTATCAATTTTTTCACCATTTTTTTTTTTTTTTTTTTCATCAAACTTTTTTTTTTATTTATTTTTTGTTTTTTTTTTATCAATTTTTCATATTTTTTTTGTCATCAAATTTTTTATCAAATTTTTAATTATCAATTTTTTTCTCACCAAAAATTTTTTTTTTTTCATATTTTTTTCATCAATTTTTTTACATTTGTTTCTAGTAAGAAACAAACCAGGATGTCTTAAACTTTTAGAAAAAACTAAAATTTTTCTTTCACACTTCTCTCAATTTAAAACCATATACAACAAATCAAAAAATTATAATACATAATTATAATTAGAGCCTGAGCTCGACTGTCTTTACAGAAACAATAATTTAAAAATAACGACTATAAGTCGCCCTAGGTGGCAATAATAAGTATCTTTGGAAAAATAGCAACACCTAACATTTGTGTCTAAAATATAGACCATGTCTGGCAATGTTTGCAGAATAAGTACTTAGAGCAGCATTGATGAAGGAGAGGAAGAAGAATAATGATTACTAAAAATAAAAAAAATAAAAAAAAGTTTGTTTACACAAAATGACAATAACAACTCTTCTGTTAGAAAAAACAACAGCAACAACCACACTCCAATTGAAAAAAATCAGATTTAGTTGATACTTGCTTAACAGCCTACTTGGCGTATCGGTCTAGAGTGATTGTACGTTACAAGCAGTTAAAAGCAAAGTATTACAGATGATGGGATCAATACTTGTAGGCTGCGATCTGTAAATAATTTTCACATATAGAGGTCTATTGACTATTAACTAAATAAATTTGACATTAAAAGTTTTTCTGAAGATTATTATAACTGGATAATATGAAACTAGTAAGAAACAAACCAGGATGTCTTAAATTTTTAGAAAAAATTAAAAATTTTTCTTTCACACTTTTATCAATTCAAAACCATATATAAAAAAATTTTCTTTTCATCAAAAAAATTCATCAAAAACTTTTTTTCATCAAAATTTTTTTCACCAAAAATTTTGGGTTCATTAAATTTTTTTAACATAATTTTGTTTTTCGTGAAAAAAAAAAAAATTTACCAAAACTACTTTTTCACCAAGTCTTAGCTTTTCGCATAAAAGTTTTCCATTTGTTTATCAAATGTACATAAAACAAGTGAGAGTGTTATATTCTTTGGTGCCGAATCTTTTATACTCTCCAAAATGTAAAAATACTTTTTTGCACTTATTTTTGCACTTACTTACGAAATGTACAGCTCTTTTGTTTTTTTAATGGGGTCCTCGACTGATATTTCAATTCGTTGTGCATGGAATAGCAAAGTAATATAACATTCTTCTTTCTAAAAAAACTTTGCTTTGGCAAGTACACCCAAATCTTCCGCGAAACATTATCATGTTTTAATGTTTTGGGCAAGAGTACAAAATTCGCAGGCATTTTTCTTATATAAATATTCTGAAATATTTTCCTGTAGAAAAATCCTCAGAATCTGAGCGATTTTTACTACAGAAAAAGTCTCAGATTCCAATGATTTTTTCTTAGAAAAAGACTCAGATTTTAAGTCATTTTTTTTAGAGAAATAGTCTCGGATTCTAAAACATTTTTCCCTCAGCAAAGGTTTCTGATTTTGATATATTTTTCCTAAAGAAAAAGGCTCATTTTCGGACACATTTTTCAAAAAATTAGATTCCGAGAATTTTCTCTTATAGACAAAGTTTCAGATTGTTTTTTTCTTCTAGAAATAGTATAAGATTCTGAGACATTTTTCATAAAGAATAAGTCTCAGATTCTGAAATATTTTTCTTAAAGAAGAAGTCTAAAATTCTGAAACGTTTTTTATAAAAAAGTCCTACTTTCTGACACATTTTTTTAAAGAAAAGTCTCAGACTCTGAGACATTTTTCCTAGAGAAAAAGCTTCAGATTCAGAGACATTTTTCCTATAGAAAAATCTCAGAATCTGAGACATTTTTCCTATAGAAAAAGTCTCAGTATCTGAGATATTTTTACTATAAAAAAATTCTCAGACTCTGATATTTTTTTCCTATCGAAAAGAATCAGTCTCTGTCACATTTTTCTCATATAGAAATAGCCTCAGATTCTGAAACATTTTCCCTAAAGAAGAAGTTTCAGATTCTAAAAATTTTTTCTAAAGAAGAAGTTTCAGATTTTATACTTTTTTCCTAAATAAAAAGTCTATGATTCTGACATGTATTTCTTAATTAGAAAAAGTCTCAGATTCTGAGACATTTTTCTGGAATATTTTTTATTAAAAAAAACTCAGATTCTGAGAAACTTTTCTACTTATACACTATATAAACAGACACAGTCTGAGATATTTTTCCTATAGAAAAAGCATCTTATTCTAAGAAATTTTTCTCAGAATATGAGATATTTTTCCGATGGAAAAAGTTTCTGACACATTTCTCTCATATAGAAAAATTTTCAGTATCTGAGAAAAAAGTCTCAGATTCTAAGGCGTATTTCCATTACAAAAAGTCTTAGATTCAAAAATATTATTCCTTTAGACAAAGTCTCATTCTGTCTCATTCTGAGACATTTTTCCAATAGAAAAATAATCAGATTCTGAAACATTTTTCCTAAAGAAAAAGTCTCAGATTTTGAGACATTCTTTCTAAAGAAAAAGGCGCAGGTTTTGAGATATTTCTCCTGTAGAAAATATCTCCGATTTTAAGACATTTGTCCTGTAGAAAAAGTCTCAATTTCTGAAACATGTTTATAATGAAAAAGTCTCAGATTCAGAAACATTTTTCGTAAAAAAAAATTCAGATTCTGAAACATTTTTCCTACAGAAAAGGTCTCCGATTCTGTTACATTTTTCTCATATAGAAAAAAATTTCATATTCTGAGATATTTTTCCTAAAGAAGAATTCTAAGGTTATAAACATTTTTCCTATAGAAAAAGTCTTAGACTGTGAGAGATTTTTTCTATAGAAAAGTCTCAGATTCTGAGACATTTTTCCCATAGAACAAGTCTTATATTCTCAGCCATTTTTCCGATAGAAAAAGTCTCAGACTCTGTAACATTTTTCTAACAGGAAAATCTGTGAATTTGATACATTTTTTCTAAAGAAAAATGCTTTGATTTTGATACATTTTATCTAAAGAAAATAAGCTCAGATTCTAGGACACTTTTCTAAAAAAATCTCAGATTCAGAATAATTTTTCTACCGAAAAAAATTTCAGATTCATTTTTTCTATAGAAAAGGCCTCAGATTCTAAGACTTTTTCCTATAGAAAAAGTCTCAGGCTCTGGGACATTTTTCACTGATTTTAAAAGGATTTTTATATAGAAAAAATCTCAGATTCTAAGACATGTGTTCTAAAGAAAAGTTTTATATTCCCGGTTAAAAATGAAATGTATATGATCATATATGAAGATATATGGATCATATATGGATTTATATAACCATATATTATCATATATGCCTCCATATATGTTCATATATGATCTGATCCGAAAATTGGCCCGATATGACCTCATATCGGGCCAATTTTCGGATCAGATCATATATGAACATATATGGAGGCATATATGATAATATATGGTTATATAAATCCATATATGATCCATATATCTTCATATATGATCATATATATTTCATTTTTACCCGGGTTCTGAGAAATTTTTCGTATAAAAAAAGGTTCAGACTCCTAGACTTTTTTTCTACTGAAAAAGTCTTAAATTCTGAGACATTTATCCTGTAGAAAATGTCTCTGATTCTGAGAAATTTTTTGTTAAAAAAAGGCTCAGATTCTGAGACATATAGACATACTAGCTGTTTTGCACCCGGCGTTGCCCGGGTTTAAAAAAAATATTATGTAATGAATGAGTTTTTTATTAGTCAGTTTATTTTCTTCTTCGTGGCTTTTCTCTGGTGAATATAAACCTATTCATGAGGTTTGGTCGATTTTTTTTCGATTTTGCTTAGCGTCGGGAACATGGTGTGTACGTGTTCCTCCGTCATGGGAACAAACCTAATATTAATGTATTTCTTTAATGGCTTTTAAAAGGAACCTATAGTTCCCTCCTCGGTTAGCACTTTATGTAGTGAAAACATCAATAAATACATAACTTTCACTGTAGTTCAAGTGGGTGTGGCATTTAACGCATTTAGTTCAATTTTGGTCATGTGACCTATAGTTCCCCTATTGGTTAGCACGTGAAGAAAATTGCAATTAAATTTGCTCAGCAGTTTTCCCTTGTTCGCAAAACAGGCAGACATAACTCTCACTAAAGTACAAAGGGACGTGCCATTATATGCCTTTTTATAAATCGTAGTTTAATATTGGCTATAGCACTATTTGTGTTGAAAATTTCATTGAAATCGGCTCAACTGTTTTCAGGTTCTGATATCGCAAATAGTTCGCGTTCAGTTAATTCTAACAGTAGTGTTTAAAGGAGCTGGTTAAGCCGTTTTTGCATGATAGCAAATAAGCCAGAAATAGCGTTCTGTATATTACAAATTGACGTGCCATTTTACTTCCATTTGTCTAATCGACGGCTAATATGGCATATCGTTCAACAGGAAACAGGAAAAAATATTTTTTTTAATTTAATACAAAGGGGTGCGGCATTTTAAGCCCCTTTTCCCGATTGCCATGGTAAATACCATCTGTGGTGAAAATTTGATTAAAAATGGTTTCACCATTAACGCGTGAGTACGGAACAGACAGAAATAAATTTCAATGTATTACAAAAGGACGTGGCAATTCACACCTTTGTCTGGTCGTGTCTATAGTTTCCGCCTCAATAATTACTAACGGTGGTGAAAATTATAATAACATCAGGTTCACCGTTTAAGCGTGATTACGGAAAGTTAGAATGAACTTTCAGTACAATGCAAAGGCATGGCAGTTGATACCATACTAAAGTTCCCGTCTCTGTTAGTACTATCTATTGAAAAAAATTTGTTAAAACCGGCTTAGTCATTTAAGCGTTATTAAGGGACATTAGGGTGGGTCGATGAAATGCATATTTGCGAATCTCGGTTACTAATAGCAAAAACTCGACGCGCATTTTCGAGCTGATAACGGGAAAAATCATGAAAAAATTTTAGGAGGGTACTTTTAGGCCTCTACAAGCGGTTTTAGTTCGCGGTTTTCGGAAAAAAATATTTTTTTTAATTTTTTAAAAATATTTTAAAAATTAAGTAAAATAATGCTTATTACAAAACAAGTTCCAAAAAAAAATTATCTCGCCAATTTTAGCCCGTGGATGCATTTTTATACCCAGGAAAGTTCGATTTATATATATAAAAAAAAAATATTTTTTATTTCATAATAGCACTCAAATGGTGCATAATGCCGATTTAATAACATGAACGATAAAAATTAAAAAATTGCAGGTATTTATAGCAATCCACAAGTGCCAAAAATTCGCAAATTCAAAAAAAAAAAATAAAAATTGGTATCAAAATTTTGGTAAAATAAAGCGTTTTAAGAAAATTATAAAAAAAACAAAACAAATTGGCGGCTATTTATAACAATTCGCAAGTGCAAAAAATTCGCAAGTACCAAAAAAAAATTAAAAAATTAAAAAATGGGTATCAACATTTTTGGTAAAATAAAGCGTTTTCAAAAACCCATTTTTCCAATTTTTAATTTTTTTGGTACTTGCGAATTTTTTGCACTTGCGGATTGTTATAAATAGCCGCCAATTTGTTTTGTTTTTTATCATTTTCTTAAAGCGCTTTATTTTACCAAAATTTTGATACCCATTTGTAATTTTTTTTGAATTTGCGAATTTTTTGCACTTGTGGATTGCTATAAACACCCGCAATTTTTTAATTTTTATCATTCATGTTCTTAAATCGGCCTTATGCACCATTTGAGTGCTATTATGAAATAAAAAATATTTTTTTTTCTGTATATAAATCGAACTTTTCTGGGTATAAAAATGCATCCACGGGCTGAAATTGGCGAGATAAATTTTTTTTGGATATTGTTTCGTAATAAGCATTATTTTACTTAATTTTTAAAATATTTTTAAAAAATTAAAAAAAATATTTTTTTTCCAAAAACCGCGAACTAAAACCGCTTGTAGAGGCCTAAAAGTACTCTCCTAAAATTTTTTCATGATTTTTCCCGTTATCAGCTCGAAAATGCGCGTCGAGTTTTTGCTATTAGTAACCGAGATTCGCAAATATGCATTTCATCGACCCACCCTAAGGGACATGCAGAAACACTTTCAGTATAGTACAAAGGCGCGTGTCAATTTACGCCCCTTTGTCCAAGCGCGCTCTATTTTAATCTATAGTTCCCGCCTCAGTAAATACTTACTATCTGTGGTAAAAATTTCATTTAATTTTAAACAGAAATAGCGTTCAATAAAATAAAAAGGTGAGCGCTATTTTATTTTTTATTAAAATCGGTATAGTCGTTTAAGCATGATTACGAAACATGCAGAAAAAACTTTCAGTATAGTATAAAGGGGCGTGGCATTTTCCGCCCCTTTGTCCATAAGCGCTCTATTATAATCTATAGTTTCCGACTCTGTTAGTGGTATCTTTGATAAAAATATCATTAAAATCGGTTCAGCCGTTTATACGTGATTAGAGAACATGAAGAAATAACTTTCAATGTAATACAAAGGGGCGTGGCATTTTACGACCCTTTTTTCTATCGCTCTATTGTGGCTCATAGTGTTCGCTTCGGTTAATACTATATATGGTGAAAATTTCATGAAAATCAGTTCAGCCGTTGAAGCGTAATTGCGGAAAATTCAGAAATAACTTTCAGTGCAATAAAAAGGGGCGTGGCATTTTACGACCCTTTTTTCGATAGCCCTCTATTGTGGCTCATAGTTTCCGCCTCGGTTAGTACTATCTGTGTTAAAAATATAAGTGAAATCGGTTAAATCACTTTTCAGTGATTGCAGAACAGGCAGATATAGTTTCTGTACAATACAAAGGGGCGTGACATTTTACGCCCATTTTTCCGATCGCGAATTTTTTTGGCCTATAGTTCCCGCCTCGGTCAGTACTATCCGTGGTGAAAATTTCATGAAAATCAGTTTAGCCGTTTTTCCGTCATTGCCGGACAGGCAGATATAGCTTTAGCATGGTACATAGGGGCGTGGCATTTTACGCCCCTTTGTCCGATCGCGATCGCTTATGGCCTACAGTTCCCGCCTCGGTTAGTACTATCCGAAGTGAAAATTTCATGAAAATCGGTTCAGCCGTTTTTCCGTTATTGGCTAACAGGCAGATATAGCTTTAGCATGGTACAAAGGGGCGTAGCATTTTACGCCCCTCTGTCCGATCGCGGTCGCTTATGGCCTATAGTTCCCGCCTCGGTTAGTACTATCTGTGGTGAAAATTTCATGAAAATCGGTTAAGCCGTTCTTTACTTATTGCGGAACAGACAGACAGATAGACAGACAGAAAGACAGACAGACAGACAAACCAACAATCAGATTTATAATATTAAAAGGGATATAAAAAAGGTTACAGATTCTGAGACAATTTTGTTGAAGAAAGTCTCTGAATGTAAAACATTTTTTCTATGGAAAAAGTCTAAGATGTTGGAAAATTTTTCCTATAAAAAAGGTCTCAGATTCTAAGATAGTGTCAACTTCTATGACATTTTTCCTATAGAAAAGTGTCAGATTGTGAGAAATTTTTTCTATAAAAAAATTCTCAGATTCTAAGACATTTTTTTAATAGCAAATGTCTCAGATTCTGACACATTTTTCCAATAGAAAAAATCTTTATTTTGAGAAACTTTTCATATGGAAAAAAGTCTTGTATTCAAAAGCATTAAATGATTTTAAAATTCTGAAACAAAAATCTAAGATTTTGAAAAATCTATATAAATATATCGCGCAGCTTAAAAATTCGAAAAAAGCACCACCCTATGGCATACAAAATTGACCATATGGATAGGCTGATGACAGGACAATACACATTTACCATTTATTAAGTGTTAAAGACTTTCAGAAAAGCAATATCAACAGAACAGCACAAAAAAAAGTAGTTGTATGTATTTCAGATTTAACAAATAAAATATGTAGATTGTTTATTCTGCTGGCATGAACAGAGTAAAATATCTGACAGTTGTTGGCAAATATGTACCATTCAGACAAATTGTTATATAACAAAAGAAATGCAAATAAATCATTATTTAGTTTTGATAGACGACTAGACAAAAGGTTGATTGTATTGGAAAAACAAAAAAAATTTATATAAATTTTATCAAAAGATTTAAGAGCTTTTCTGTATAAATGTTTACTGAGTTAGATATAAAATATTATTATTATTTCATTATATTGAAATATGGCGATAGTAGGGATTTGAAAATTAAGAAAAATAATGAAAAGTAAATATTTAAATTTATAAATCAATCAGGATTTGATATATTTTTAAAAAAATTGTGGATTGACAAGATTTTGCAATAAATTTAAAATATGTAGTTTAATTCTGAAAATGTAAAGTTGATAATTGAATAATTTTTAAATTAGAAAAATTTTAAATAAAGTAACAACTGAATCATTATTTAAGAAAAATATGAGTTTTAAGTAAAAATCGGTACAAAGACTCCTCTCGTGTGTCCTGGAATTGCAAAATATTATTTAAGCAACAATAATGCTCTCAAATTACACAAGTTTAAAGAGATTTTGATCCACGACATTTTGCATTTATTTTCCACTAGCTATACCCGGTCCGCGTTGCTGGCCCTAAGAAAAAAACTGTTTTATATTGCATCTTAATTTAAATATAGTATCGGACAAAACTAAAGCACGGGTCCGGGTCCAGCTAGTAACCTTTGGTTCCACCCTCAGTTAGCACAATCTATAGAGAAATCTCAACAAAATCGGTTCAGCCGTTTCTGCGTGATTTCGAAACAAACAGACATAACGTTAAGTATAGAACAAAGGGGCGTGTCATTTAACGCATTTTTATCGAATCGTGATAGTCTAAAGTTCCATGCTGCATTTATTGACATCAGTTTTGTCGTTTTTATGTGATCGTTTTTGTGTGAAAGAGGAGGAAATAACTTTTTATTTATGAAAAACGGGAGTGATATTTTAAACCCGTTTGCCGAATCGCGCTAAACATATGACCTACAGATCCCGCTCGGTTAGTTCTATCAGTAGTGATAGATTCGGCTAATCCCTTTTTGTTTTTTTCAAAACAGACAGATATAACGTTAAGTATAAAACAAAGGGGCGTGCCAATTTACGCCTCTTTGTTAAATCGTGGTCAGTATAAAACTAAGGGCGTTGCAATTTTGATCCTTTTTTCCAATAATGATCTTATATGGCCTACATATGCACTTGGTTAGCACTGTATGTAGTGAAAATGTCAAGAGAATCGGTTCAGCTGTTTTTGTGTGATTGCGAAACATGCAGACAATGTCCAGTATAGTACAAAGTGGCGTGGCATTTTGCGCTCTTTTTTCCAATCGTAGTATAACATGGCCTATAGTTCCACACTCGGTTAACACTATCAGTGCTGAAAATTTAATTAACCCTGCTGTTAGGTTAGAAAAAACTTACGAATCTTAGGTTAGTGGACCATTTGGTCCATACTTCAATATTCAAACAAAATAACAATTTAATATTATATTTGTATATATTTTAGATCATTTCTACCTAAATACTATTATTTTAAGCTTAACTCAATGTTAGAGATGGGTGCGTGAGTGAATTTTGGCTCACGCTCACGCAAGAAATATTATAATCGCTCATGAATCACTCACTCGATTTTTTTCTTTATTTACGCTCACTTACTACTCACATCAGTAAACCTAAAAAAAGTTACGCTCATGCGTGACTGACGTGATTTATAATTACGATCACCCCAATTCACGCAATATTCACTTACAGATACACAATTTTAAGGAAATTAAAAAAAAAATGTTTTTCATATATTAGCAGACCGTTAATTTGATTTTTAACTGATTGCAAAACGAAAAATAAAACTAAAACTATAAATAAAACTGAAAGGAATACAAAAAAATTATATTGAATTATGCAAGAAAAATGGCACCCACGCAAAAGTTGGGCTCGATTTCTATACACTCACACATAAAAGTTTTGGAATCACACTCACTCAAGCATGATTCTCGTAATTAACTAGACTTTCGCTCGAGCGTTAGTCACGCGTGATTCATGTGAACCACGCAAATCACGTGACCATCACCAATCTCTACTCAACACAGCTAATGTAAAAATTTGTTGAGGGATTCCCTTTTTTCATTTTCTTTACTTTAGAGATTGTTTTGTATTACAATTCAACGAAAGGTATGTTAGTTTTGTTGTTTCCTATAATTTCTAATGATTCATCTCATTTAGGTGGCGTGGATATTGCTGATCAAATGGTTGGTTTCTACAGCACAAAACGCGCAACAAATCTATAGCCTAACATTGTATTTGCAAACATACTTGATATCCCAGCAAAACCTTAAACATGTTAACGGCTATGTAATGCATTACCATGTAATTCATAGCCAAAAAAAAAATTAAAAAATATGCATTAATTTTCGCCTACCGCTTACCATAGGCATTCACTTTATTTATTTTTCATGCATTATGTAAAACTCATGCATTACTTTTAGTGACATCCCAAACAAAGAGCATCAATCCAGTATAGGGTATTGTAAGGTTGCCTTATTCTATACTGGATTAATGATTTTTGTTTGGGATAAGACTCAAAGTAGTGCATGAGGTTTACATAATGCGTGAAAAATACAAATGCATATTTTTGATTTTTTTGTTGCTATGCATTACATGGTAATGCGTTACATAACCGTGACCATTTAAAAGTTTTGCTGGAATACCCGCTTTGAATGCGTGCGTCCTTTTTTCTGAAATCGACGTTTCATGGGCTCCAGCTATCGAAATCGCGGGAGAAAATATACTATGGACCAAATGGTCCCTTAACCTAAGATACGTAATTTTTTATTTTTCTCAGTCCTGGTTTAAGTCAGAACCTAGATTTTTTGTAAATAACATTGTTTTATAAAAAGACCCCATGAGCAAAAAAACTAAGCCAGTATATATCACCGTTCAAAAGTTACAAAGGAAACAGTCCAAAAATTGGACCAAATGGGCTTAACCTAACAGCAGGGTTAAAATAAAATCAACAGTTTTTGCGTTATTGCGGAGCATGCAGAAATAAAATTCAATTCAATATCACGCTCTAATTTGGCACACAGTTAGTACTTGGTTAGTACTATCGTTGGTTTAAATTTCATTAAAATCTGTCTAACCGTTTTTTTTTTATATATAGATGTCATTAGTGGTGCAATGTAAAAATTCGATTTGGCCACCCCTCCGCCCACTGGCAAAAAAGCATGGCATTTTACGCCCATTTGACCGATCACGCTCTAATTTGGAATATAGTAAGTACTTGGTTAGTACTATCTTTAGTTTAAATTTCATCAAAATCAGTCCATCCGTTTTGTTTATATATAGATGTCATTAGTGGTGAAATGTAAAAATTTGATTTTGCCCCTCCGCCCACAATCAGAAAATCAAAAATCTGACTGCACAGTGTTACTCCCCAGGCTATTCTGAATATTCCCTGAAAATTTCATCAAAATCGGTCCAGCTGTTTTCGAGTCGATACGGAACATACATACACACATACATACATACACACATCCATTTTTATATATATAGAGATAGAGATAGATGTAGAATCCCTCGATGAATCCAAAAATGAGGCCCAAAGTTTTAAAAGAAGAACAGTTTTCTTATTTTCTTCTTTTTATAAAAGTGGTTTTACTTAAATAAAAATATCGTTGGTTTCCTTTTTTGATTTTAAATTAAAGGTTATTAAGTGCTTTATCAATTCTATATACAACATTTTACAATCTGATTATCGCCTTAGAAGCTATTAATAGTTATCGAAAATATTTCTTCAATTTTCGTGCCCTACAAATATAATATATTCATATCAATCACCATTTTCCACTTTTTTTTTAATTAGGTTTCTTAAATTTTTTTTTTGTATATATTTCAATAATAAAATGGTTCCTTAGGGCAAATGAACTGATATTTTATAAAAAAAAAGAAGTAAGGGAATTTTTTATAAGTTAACATATTAGGCAGGAGCGAAAAAAGTTGTTATAGCACAAACCAATGAAAGATAGCAAACTACTACAAATTCACAGAAATTTCCATTCAAATAGATTTTGGAGCTCCTGATTCCGAATCTGCTTGAAAATTTTAAATCACGTAACATTTTAAAGATATTCACGTTTTAATATTTTTTGGCCTCCCCTGTAAGGTATTCGTTCATTTCTAAATTTTAGTTTTAAATATTGGCGTTTTAAAATTCAAACTTCACTTTTACGCAATTATATTCTTAGTATTCTTTATAAACACGCGTGGGTACAACGGTGTGGAGGGAAGGTCAACTTTTTCATTGAAAAAATCTGAAAATGTTTAAAAGGAACATCTGAAAATATTTAAAGTATAAATCAGAAAATTGTTAGAGGGAAAATCTGAAAGTTTTTAAAGAAAAAATATGACTAACATAAATCTAAAAATTTTTAATGAAAAATATCTGTCAATCTAATTGGAAATTATTATTAAAAACAGTAAATTTGTTAGGGAAAAATTGTTGTGAACATGAAAGTTTAGGTTAAAAAAAAAATTATAATATCAAGCGTGTTTTTTTCGAGTTTTTTATATCGTGAACCTATATTCAAAATATGCCAACTCAAATTTGACCGAAATGAGTTCCCGATGGCAAATTGCTCCACTACTATACCCATCTGTGGTAAAAATTTCAGAGCAAAAAAATTATTTGTTGTCGTTTTACATTTATTTTTGTTATTATGCTAACTCAAAGTACATATTTTTTTGGTGAAAATAAATGCCAACTCCCATTGTAAATTTCCAAAAATTTTTCAAATTTTTTTTTTTTTAAAAATAAGACCACGTATCTCATTGCATTTGCCATGCTGAACACGAATCTGGTAAAGATTTTGATATCTAATGGCTAGTTTTCGAGATATTGATATTTTGAAAATATCGGAAATAGCGCTTGCGAAAAAAATTGCTTATATATTTGTAACTTTTAAACTATTTATCAGATTGGAACATTACGAGTGGGGCAAATAAAGTCAATGACATAAGCTTTCAAAATAGCTAGTTTGGAGTGACCCTTATACAATACATTGTAAGTTAAAGAGTTCCAAAGTTGACCACCCTGAAATTAAAAGGCTTTCGGAGTTAGTAACTTTTAAAAATATGAAAAGATTTTTATTTTTTTTTAGTTTTTGCAATTACCGTACTAAGGACAACAAAATCCAAAAAATAATAAAAATTTTTCAAAATAAAAATATTCTTATTTTCCGACAAAATATGCCAACTCTAATCAATGCTATCTCTGAAAAATACGCAAATAAGTGCAAAATATGAAATTTTTGGCATAGGTAAAAATTATTTAGAATATTTAAACCATCTTATGGAAGGTACATTGTTTATTTTTACAATAATATGCGAAATAACTAGTTTTTTAGCTCTCCTGAAAAGTAAGCTTTTTCGAGTTGGCATTTATTGAATATAGTTCGACGATATATAACTATAACTACTTGTAAAAAAACGGTATCACTACTTAACATTACAATTTTGGCAACTCTTGTTTTTTTGTTGAATGTACTTGGTATCACTTTAATATTTGTTATTTGTTATTGGAGTTATTTTTATTTAATTGATAGAATTTATAAAATATTTGTAATATTTCTTTTTTTTGTTGTCAATTAAAATTATTCAAACTTTTTTTCTTTAATTTATTTATTTATTTTTTGACTTTTCAAAATAATAAAAAGTGTTGGTAAGTGATATAAACGAAAATTTCTAGATTTGGCACCACTTTTTATAAGTACTTAACTTTTAAGAATATATAAATATCCCTACTTATGAAGTGTATACCTACTTAAATTTGTATGGGCATTTTATAACAAACTCGAAAAAACTATATTCACCTATCGTTAAACTATATTCAATTTGAGCTATCTAAAAAAACATAACTGTTCAGGAGAGCAAAAAAACCGTCGCATTCGCGTATTTTCAAATTTTTTGTCGGTCGATCTTTTATAATATTAATTAATAATTACTACTAAATTTTACATGTGCTTTGTTTATAAAAATTCGTATTATTCGCTGAGTGACAGCAGATAGCTCAACCTTTTTTATTTGAAACTAGCTTAAGTGCCTGGTGTTTCTTTTTCACAAAACCATAATTTCCCGGGTCTACACAATTATAACTTGAACTAAAAAATAGTAAGTAAACTTAATTCTGTTGGTTTGTCAAATTCTGCGGGCAAAACCGTTTAAGAATTGCCTAAAAAATATGCAAAAAAAGTTTGTCTAACAAATTCAACTTAATTAAAAAAAAAATTGCTAATTGTAATTCGAATTAGCAGTTAAATTTATGAATTGTTCTGAGTTATATATTTGAGTTTAGTTCAATCTTTGTGTCAAATTTGAACAGGCAACCCCAGTTAAACGCTTTTCGTTTGCCTTAGCTATACAAATATTGTTTTAGTGAATCTGCTAAATAAAATTAGGAAAAAATATTGACTTTTATTAATGTATAACCTAACTGAAATAAAGATCGTTTCTTACGAAATATAGACTATGTATCCGTATTTGGAGATAAATCTGCTGAAAAGTTTGTGTAGAAAACAAATAAAAAATAAGCTTTTTTATAAATAACAGAATATTTTGATTTTAACGTTTTTGTCCAAAATTCTTTATTGGAGTAAGCTACGATAATGACACTTTTACTGAGGCATTCCATGCAAAAATTAGAAATTACTTGAATAATTTCAGCAAAATCCGTTAAAAACTACATTCAAATTTGAATTGGGGAAAAAACAAAAAAAAAAAAAGGAAAAAAGTGAAAGTTTTAAAATTTTACGTTTTTTTTTTTTGTGAGCACGATCGATGAAAACAATATCACGGTCTAAGTTGAGGTCCGATGATAATTCGTGCCAAATTTCAGAAAATTCCGTTAAGAATTGCAAATTTGTATACAGAACAAACAAATAAACAGAAAATGAGTTTTATCGATATATGTGATAAAAGCGTATAAAAAAAATAAAAAATTATATCCTGCCTAATGTATATTAAAAACAATGTCGAAAATAGAGTCAAAAGGATTCATAAATGCGATGAAACAATGTACGAAGTAAAAGACACAGAGGCAAGTGTTTACATTTAACTAATTATGTTGGTAATGATAATAATGAAAACTACTAAAGCAAATATACACACGCACATAAGAAAACACATTCTTGCATATGAGACATTCTTTTGAAAGTGTTACACTGTAAAATAAAAAAAATATAATTTCGCATCAATGTGATATCCCTTAAAAAACATCGCACTTTAGCTTCTTGTAAGACAGCAAATGATCCTGAATAAAAATCTTCAACTCAAACCGTAATGTACTTTTTGGGTATTTTGCTCAACAAATCCAGCATCGCTCCAAAAAAGTTCGCTTGAAAATCGCAAAACTTAAAAACGAAGTACTTCTTAATTTTGATCTGACCTGGCAAAGACCTGGTAAAGACCTGGCAAAGACCTGGCAAAGACCTGGCAAAACGGAGAATTCCACTGGATTTTACGACCCAAAATAAAGTTAACGTGTCTCGGCATTTTGATGTGCCTTTTCAAAAGTTTAAATCATACTTACAGTGTAATTAAAGACGATGTTGCACTGTTCAACATTTAATAGCAGCGGAGAAAGAATGATATTTCTCTGTGTCCATCAAAACTCCCTGAAGATGATCTTTAGTGAAGATCGCATTATTGAACAAATTTAAAGAACATTTATTACAAACACTGGTCCTTAGCCACGTTCATAATGTTGGAGTACTCCAACCTGTGGAAAATTGTATACCTTTCCATTTGCTCTTTCATATTTTTGAATTTGACTAACTTTTTCAATTCACTCCAGAGTCAAACATGTTCTACTCTGGAGTTCCAATCTGGAGGTAACAGAGCCAATGTTAACCGTTAACAGAGAAAAAATACACCTCTGTGAAAGTGCCATCTCTAATAATGTCAATAAAAAAATAATAAACAAAACAAAATATGTGTTAATTAAAAAAAAAATGTTTAAAAATTAAAAAAATGCATGTTTTAATTTGAGAATTGTATGCCCAAAATTTAAAAGGACATTTTCCCAAAATTGTAAAACATGTAAGTAATATGTGAACCAAAAAATACTGTACCATAAAATATTTAAATTACACTATTTAATCAGTATTTCAGTAATATTTAGTTGTGTTTGTAAAATTATTTAAAAATCATGCAACTATTTTTTCTTAAATAAAAAAAAATTAAATGGAAATGGTGTTTTTCACATGTTTGTATTTTTTTTAGTAAAAGCAAAGAAAAAATTTTAATTGTCCCGGGAATACCGTCAGAACCGGAACCGGGAATACCGGTATTCCCGGGAATACCGGGAATGAATTAAGAACCGGGAAACCGGTACCATTTCCCGGTAATACCGAGAACCGGGAATACCGGTATTCCCGGTACTACGGTACTGACCGTAGGCACTAATTGTGAACGTAGCTTTAAGCTTAAATAATAAATGGCTCCCAACATAGGGCATCAGCATTAATAAAGATTACAAATAATCATAATACTATTTGTTTTTATTTGGTTCATATTGGAAATAGTATTAATAAACGAAGGACGGGTTAAAAGCATGAAGGAGCTTTACCATCGTCCACCAAAACTTAAAAAGTAAATGACGCCCAACGTCACGACTCAGCATAAGTATCTGGAAAATAGAATTAATGGCAAGGCAGTATGTGTTGAGAACAAGATGGAATACTAAATTAAATTTTTTGGCTCTAAGCTTTATTCTGACAAATTTTCTGTTATTATTCCCTCATATTTTTTGTAAGAAAATATAAAAGTATTTATTTCAAACACAAGCCTAGAGTACAGTGGGAAAAGTGGACTTTTTTGTCCACTTTCGCCTACAGGTCGCTTTTTAGCTTTTCTTGTTTTGAATTGAATTGAAAAAAAAAAATTTAGTTAAAAACATGGAAAACTGTCAAATAATGGTAAAATGGGATAACCAGACATGTTCTTCACTCAAAATAAATTCTCTGTCCAATCAGCAAAGTACTCTGCCATTTTGAGCCATTGAAAAAAATTCCGCGAAAAAAAAATGTTGTAAATCTGCCATTTTTTTTTTTTCAAAAAATATGTTCGTGCTTTTTTAAATTCCATTTGGTGTTCAACATTGTTCACACATGTCAGCCAGCAGCCGAATTAAAGCATTTTGTATTTTTAGGTTATGTTGAATGTACTAAAATGTTTGAGGTGTCCTTACATTTTCGTTCATAACTTTTAAACCGCTGAACAGATATCGCTCAAATGCAATACCAAACTTCTTGGGAGGACTTCCAACAAATATGTTAAGTTTTAGTTATCTCATTGTCAGTGTAATATTTTGGCCGTGATCACCATTTCCACAGACAGACAAACGAACATCACTATCGGGGATCATGAATAGTAATTCTTTATGGGGTCCCAGATCGATATTTTGATGAGTTACAAACGAAATGACAAACTTATACATACCCTATATTACTAATTGTAAGTGGAGGGTATAAAAACGAGCGAAGTCGACGGAGATCGTGACTGAAAATGTGTGATTTGGAATGGAATCTCCAATATGTGAGTTTCGCTGTAGCGGGTTGCACTATATTTGCGTTTTAAGGCATGCTTTTGGCGCCTTTAAGCAGTGTTGCCAATGATTTTAGTTCATATTAAGCGCTAAATTTGTGAGTAACTTCATTTGATTATGAGAAAAGCATTTATAAAACATATATATGATGATCAAACAACGCTAGATGGTGCATACTAATTTTTTAATTTATATTTTTAGCGTTGTGTGTGCATGAAAAATATAAAAATAAAGCTTCAAAAAATGTTTGCTAAATTCGACTATCTTAAAAGTTCCATATCAAATGTAAGTATGTACGATACATACATATATTTTTTCTTTAAATATTACAAAGGAACTTCATTGAAAGATAGATTCTTTTCAAAATAAAATCTACGTCATCAAAAATGCTACATTGGCATCAGTGCCTTTAAAATATGCATTGTTATTTCCATGCTTTCTGAGACTGTTTTATAAAACAAAAAGAAAATGCAATGAATGTGTCTGAATTATTGTGTGTGTGCATGAGAGTTAGTGCATGTTTATGCGCCTGAATTAGGGTGGTCCTTAAAAAAAAATTTTGGATTTCTGCACGGGACGCTCCCTCACTTTATTAAGATTCATGAAAAAATAATACCAACATTTTTTCAGTAAAAATGTTCTTAAGGTCGCCCCGGGCGCTTGAAGTTCGGCACCTGGAACAAAATAGACGTTAAAAAAAAATAGTTATATAAAAAAGGTTACAAGACATAATCCCCACGGACATTACCCCCATAACGGAAATGGAGATTATGACCGAATTCATTACGGTCATAATCCCCATAATTTTATTTTATTTTTTTTATTTATTTATTTATTTATTGGTGATCTAGCACAACAAGACATAAAATCTTATAAATGATAGTGCTAGTGAGTATAACAAACATACATGGGTACATGATTAAAAATTATCAGATTAAAAGCATTCGAAAATAGTTTGTGAATTTGGATTACAAAAAAATAAAAAATAATTGTAGAATATATAATAATATAGACAGTTTTATAAATTATTACAAAAATGCAATATAGAAAACAAAAAATTGATTAACATAATCATATTTCATAGAAAATTTAATATTAAAATTTAAAATTTAAAAATTTGGTATTTAACATATTCAATCAAATTTTAAAAATTAACAACATTAAAAAAAAATTTATCTAAAATAAATTAATAGCTCCTTCTTGAACAAATTTGCGTTGCCTATAAGTTGTGTAGTATCTGGAAGTTTATTCCAAAGACGAGTGGAAAAAATAAAGAATTGGCGTTCAGACAAAAGTTTTCGAAAACGTTGCTGAATAATTTTCTTTCCACGACGGGATCTTGCAAATTGGATTCTACTAAATAGATAAATTGGTTGTTTTTGTGTTATTATTTTGTGTAGAAGCATAAGACATTTAAATTTAAGAAGATTTTCAAAGCTCATCTTATATATACGGTATGAAAACGTTGAAATGTGATCACGACGTCCTTTATCGAAAATGTATCTTGCGATATTATTGTAGGCAACATTTATCATTACCTAATGTTCTTTTACTTCGCGATATAAATAGGCATTTGGATTTTGAAGGATTAATACATAATCCATTGGCATTCGCCCAGATGTTGATTTCATTGAGATCAGTGTTAATATTGTTTACGCAAGATTGAATATTTGCAACATTAGAACCGTTATAAAGTTGCACATCATCTGCATACATGTGTACTTTGCTGAAGAACGTGACGTCTGGTAAATCATTAATGTATAAACAAAACAAGAGGGGACCAAGGATTGATCCTTGTGGAACACCTCTGTTGACATTAAGAGCGTTTGAAAATTTATCATTTAAATATACGACTTGCGATCTATTAGTAAGATATGAAGATACTAGATTACATGCAGCGTTTGAAAAGTAAAAAAGTTTTTCAAGTTTCTTTATAAGTATTGAATGAACAACAGTATCAAAAGCTTTACTATGATCTAAAAGAATTAAGAATGATACCATATTTTGATCCAGTTTTGACCTAAGATCATCAATAACGTCAGTCAATGCTGTGGTACAACTTCTCGCTTTCACAAAGCCTGATTGTCTATCACTTAAAAGGTTTTTCCTGCTCAAGTATTTATTCATTTGTCTGCACATTAAATTTTCCATCACTTTTGATAAGAAAGGAAGAATAGCTATGGGTCGGAAATCATTGTTTGGCTTAGGAATCGGAATAATTTTGGAAATCTTCCAACCTTCTGGAAATATTGATTTAGTTAAAATTGAGTTGAACAGATGGGTTAGGTATGGCAATAATTTTGGAAGTAACGCTTTTATAAATGTAGAGTTTATACCATCCATACCAACTGCATTTGATTTAATAGAAAGAAAACTTTCAAGTACATCACACTGATCAACACAACGAAAGCTGAAACAATTTTTAATTGGGACACAATGTATATCATTATAAATGTTCTGTATCGGTGGTAGGATATCAACATTTACAAACTTAGTGTTCAGTGCATTTACATCTATGTTCTGGTTACTTACTGTAGTGCGTTTTTGCCCTATACCAATATTCCGGATTTCCTTCCATTTAGATTTGCTATCAATAGCAGATGAAAATTTACGTTGATAAAACGTAGATTTTGCCTGCTGAATACGTTTCACGACATCTCTTCTAGCAGATTTGAAGACAGCCTGAAGTTCCTGGGTTTTAAACCTTTTCCACCTACCATAAGCATCATCACGTTTATTAATTAGTAATTTAATTTCCGAATTGAACCATGGCTGTTGATTAGCCTTTACTAATTTGGTCTTCATGGGAACACATAACTCAAATATATTGTTAACATTGTTCTCAATAAAAAGTAATTGATCATTCACATCATCTAATGAGTAAATATGATTCCAGCATATGTTTTCGACGTGTTCATTTAACAAAGTGTAATCAATATTACGAAAATCACGATATTTAACAAAAGTGGCTTGGCGGTTCATACAAGAATCATAAGTCAAGAATATAATATCATGTTTTGAAAA
The DNA here is from genome assembly GCA_963921195.1 of Pegoplata infirma. NCBI lineage: Eukaryota > Metazoa > Arthropoda > Insecta > Diptera > Anthomyiidae > Pegoplata > Pegoplata infirma. The sequence continues at coordinate 176,385,032 of OY992536.1, forward strand.
AACTGGTGCCGAGAGCTGATCATAAAGAAGAACTTTAGATTTCTGGTTGACAAATACAAGATCAATTAAACTGTTCGATGTACTATGAAAGTGTGTTGGAGTTACAGTATTAACAGGAAACAGATTAATTATTTGCATTGGTTCAATAAGGGGATTATCGTCAAATAAATTATTATTAAAGTCACCAATTATGATAATATCATCGTATGATACTGTTAATTCCTCCAGAGTACTAATAAATGTTGTAACATTTATTTGACGATGTGGCCTATATACACTGCCAACTAAAATTTTCCTTTTATCCTGACTAGAAACATCGATAAATAAATATTCTATTTCACTATCAGCTTTCGATCGTGATTCCAAAACACAATTAATACCGTCTCGCACATAAATTGCTACACCACCTCCTTTGGCCTTTTTTTCGACCCCATCAACTAATTTTCTTCTATCAGAACGAAAAAGTCTATAGCCAGGTAAATTAAAAACAGAATCACTAATATCCAAAGGAAACCAGGTTTCTGAAACACATATAATGTCAATTCCTGTAGATACAAATAAGTGTCGAAATTCATCAATTTTGTAATTCAGACTTTGTGCATTTAGGTGCACAACTTTAAGGCCTGTCTTTTGTCGAGAAAGAATTCGGAGCATATTGTACACACTGTCTTTGGAACGATTATTACTATCGACTACCATAAGTAATAAAATTATAAGCAACGCATACAAATATTAATTGATTAAAATTTTTAAAAAAATTTGAAAGACTAAAGGAGCTGTAAAAGTTAATCAAAAATTTAGAATTAATTTTTATAAAAAACGTAAAAAAATTGTATAAATCAAATAAAAATATATTTTGAAATTTGCAATTTAAAATAAAATATAAATAATAATGTTTTAGATAAATAATTTTAATTAGATAAGACATCACCATGAATTTCCTCCACGGCAACATCCGGTTCCTCGGACTCAGGAAATAACTCGTTCAGACGCCCGATCTCATCAATTAGTATTATGTTATCATTAGCCGACTTTTTTATGTAAACAAAACCACGCATAGTAAAAGCACTGTGGATACGATTTCTTCTTTTGAGACTAACAGCTGCGCGTAATATATTAAAATTAGTTTGTGTGAGATTTTCGTTTACAAAAAATTTGTTGTCGGAATTAAAACCAAGTTGTCTTAAGCAGAAGAAAAAATCTTTATTACTTTTCCTAAAACTCGCGTAGGATTTTAAGAAATAATTTTTATCATAGGCAGACCACATCTTTACGATAATAACCGCATCTTTCGAATCAGTTTTATTTTTATTATTTTGGTTTTGTAAGCGGTAAATTGATTTTATTGCCGGAACAGATGTATTAATAGCATGGCAGATATTGCAAAATATATTCATTAGATCTTCATTTTCAAAAAATGGTATTTCATTTAATCTTAACTCACAAGCAACAGTATTATTTTCTTGATGTTTAATTTTGGACTTTAAAGATTTAATTTCATTTTTCATACTTATTATTTCTGCCGCGACTGTTTCAAGAGTTGTAACTCTCTCAGTCAACGACTGGATTTCATTTTTAAACATATTGAATCTATTATCAAGATCATTTAAGAGTTCTTCTTTGTATTCACTGAGTTTAATTTTCATCAAACTTTCAATTTTCTCAGTGAGTCTTTCAAATCGGTTATCCATGACTGTCATTAATTTGAGGGGTGAGTCAGTATTAGTTAAACGAGGAGTTTTGCAAACACTACCCAAGAAAGAGTTTTGTAAACTTTCTCTTACACGTTTTTGCGCGGGAGTGCTGAAAGCCAGTGTTGTTGTAGGATTATTAAACTCTTGTATGTTAACATTGCCTTGCATTGTTTCGCTGTTTTGAGGATTTTTATTTTTATATTATTTGTTGTGTGTTTTGAACTTTTTGTATTGTTATTTCCTCTTAAATTATACATTGAGTTATTGAGATTAAACATATGTTTGTACACTTGTATGACTTTTATAATCTTCTAGTAAGAGATTTATTTTATAATGATTATATTTTCTCAGTTTATGATTACTCTTTTTTGTGTTTTAGTTTTAGTTTTTATTTGTTTCTTTTAAGTATTAAAAAGTTTGGTGGTTTATGCAAAACAATTTTATTATGTATAATTTTAAATATGATTTAAATATAAAATTTTGTTGGTGATTTCCAAGTATTTTTTTTAATTTGTTTTCTTTTATAAACAATTTTATTTTGTTACAATCACATTAAAAACAGAGATTTATGAGAGCTCTTCAAAAACACATCCGACTCGCACGAAAATATAAACAATAATAGTTGTGGGGACTATGACCGTTTCCAAAACGGTCACAATCCCAATTTTTTTTTCGGTCATAACCCCCATTCACATTATGGGGAGTAAGTCCAAAGCAATTTTGGTCATTATCCCCGTTTTCTGCAGAGAGAGTTTGTAATCCCTAAGACCGGCCGAAGGCCGGCTACACAGAAAAACTTAAGTAAAAAAAAAATTCTTTTAATTTTGGGGATTATGACCAACTAGTATAGAAGACTTAATACTCATAATGAAGATTATGGCCGTTTGTTACGTGGTCATTATCCCCATAAATCTGGGAATTATGTCTGTTTCTTATTGGGATTATGTCCAAATAATTTTAGGTCATAGTCCCCACTACCATTATGGGGATTATGACCGAAATGAATTTGGTCATAATCCCCATCACAGAAATGGGTATTATGTCCGTGGGGATTATGTCATGTCACCAAAAAAAAACAAGTAAGAAAATTATAGTCGGTCAAGACCGACCATATAATACCCTACACCAGTGTTTCGCGGAAAATGGGTACCAAGTCCAAACATGGACCAATTAGGTCTATCATTTGCCAAATCGATAATTAGTGTAGAAAACACTCACATACTAAATTTGAGTGAAATTGGCTTATATTTGTTGCAAATAAACCGCTTTTATTATTATTATTATTATTCAAGGGGTGATCTAGCCCTAACGGCCGGCACTGCGACCCTTATGGGTCTTTTGTGCCAAGATCCATTAATCTAATTCAAACTCTGTTCAATGTTCCTAATGAACATTATAACAGAGGATGGAGAAGCTAGCCTTATATCCTCAGAATTAAGCAATTCCTTGTCTAAGAACCGTCTTCTGATCCTACATATTGCGATGCATTCACATAATATGTGTTGCGTTGTCTCCACTTCCTCAAGACAAAGTCGACACAAAGACGATTCACAAAGGTTTAAATTATGCAAGTGATAATTAACCTTATAATGCCCGGTGAGAAAACCTGTCAGTAACCTAATGTCACTTTTGGTGTGATTAAGTATACTTCCATATGATAATGGATCGATTAGTGCTTTGGATTGTCGTAGACCTCCTGAACTTTCCCACAAGTTTAAGAAGTCGGTTCTTTCCAAACCCCTAATCATGTTCGAGAAGGTGGACCAGTTTACCCCACAATAGGGTTCGGGTCCGGTCACAGGAGTGGCGGAGGCATTTCTAGCAAGCTCATCCGCTATCTCATAACCCTCAAAACCTTTATGACCAGGGATCCAAAATAGAATAATTTTGTTTCTCCCGGCCAGCTGCTGAAGGGTATCAAAACATTCCAGTGTCATTTTGGATTTAAATTCCCAAGAAGACAGCGCTTGAAGTGCTGCCTGGCTATCAGAGAAGATTGAAATATGAGTACCCTTCATACCCTTTGCAATATTAACTCTAGCGCATATTGTAATAGCCTGAATTTCAGCCTGAAAAATTGTAGGCTACCTACCCATTGGTTCGGAGATCCGCGTGTTTGGACCGTAGACACTAGCGCCAACTCCAGAGGACATTTTGGATCCGTCAGTATACCAGTTTAGGCTTCTAGTATCCACATATGGACCACCTTCATCCCACTCTGGTCTACTCGGTATCACGATCACAAATTTCCTTCCAAAGCGAAGCACAGTGTTTATTCTATCCGTCGGCATATCTAGGTTTTCCCTAATTCCTATTGAAGAAAGAATATTGGAGTGACCGCTCAAGTTGCGAATTTTACCCGCTTTTAGTAATATCGGGTAAAATTTTCATATGTGGCCTAAGTCAAAAAATGGTCCGATTATAATCAGATTTTTGGGTTATTAAAGTATGCGTTAAACACACACAAACAAAATTTTAAGCAAATGTTTCCTATTTTCATGAAATTTTATAGATTTATGTGAATATCGGGAGGGTGGTTTGTATGGGGGCTACAAGAAGAACTGGTCCGATTCCTTTGAAATTCGAAACGGTGATTTGTGAATACATAAAACGTTTACCTGCCAAATTTTGAAAGGATATCTATTAAAATACCGTGGTTAGGGTCATTTGACTCAAATTTAAAGGGGACGTTTGTATGGGGGCTAGGTCAATACATGGACCGATTTTTTCCAATTTCAATAGCGTTCGTACTTGAGTCAAAAGAAACTTAAGTTTCAAATTTCAGAAAAATCGGCTAAAAATTGCGACCTGTATCGTGCGCACAACGTTTACATGGACGGACAGACGGACGGACAGACGGACGGACATCGCTAAATCGACTCAAGTAGTCATTCTGAGTCGATCGGTATGCTTGAAAGTGGGACCAATATTTCGGGCAGTTACAAACATCAGCACAAACTCATTATACCCTGTACCACAGAGAGGTGTAGGGTATTAATGAATCATTATGAAACCTCTTTTTTTAACAATTTATACATAGTATTAAATTAAAAAATGTATAGATTTATTGGACATAGTTAACCCGTTACTACCGTTAAAAAAAATAAATAAAAAATTCCTGCCCCGGCTGGTACTTGAACCCACGGTCCCCCAGTTGTAGCGTTTATTGTCGACGCCTTAGCTAGTTCAGCCACCTATAGATGAAAATCTCGCACCACTACTTAGTTAGATAACGTTTGCTAATATGTATGTTTTAAGACTCAAAATTTTGTGTTATATACAATGCATAATAAACATGTTTTAAAACGTTTGTTTATGTGGATTTGTAAAGACTCAAACATTTTATGAATGTAATACCCTCTCTCTCTCACACAGCATAGTTACACCAGGGATGTTAAATGGGGTTTTCAATTTTGTACCAATTTTCAAAAAGAATTGTACTTTTTGGACCCCGATGGTACCATTTTTTTTTTGAGAGTGTTAATTCGGTTGTACTAAATTTTGTATACCCCCCAAAATCGTATATATAACCCCCCCCCCCACAAATTAATAGGAAAAATTTATATGGTTGTGTAAACACGAAAAATGTATCAAGATCTGAGAATTCTTCTAAAAATAAAGGGTCTCAAATTTTGCAATTTATACTATCTTCATTAATTGTCTATAAATAATTGACTGTTGGTATTGTGGAAAATTCTGAGACCTTTTTTTTGATAAAAGTGAGTAAGTATTTTTCCCAAAGTGTCTAATTCTGATACTTTTTCTATAAAAATAAGTTTTTAGCATCCGGAAATTTTTGTAAAAAAATTTTAGAAAAATTTAATTTAAAAACTTCTTTAAACTGTTTTAAAACAAGGGGTAAAACTTAAAAAAAGTCTCATTAATTGTGTAAATCGGTCTGAAATTAGTAGCCATGTGCGCATTTCTTTTTTTTTGTTAAGAAAAAAGCTGGGTTCTTTTACCGATATTTCGATGAGTTATAAAGAAAGAATTTGAAAATTTTAAAATTGTACCAAATGAGCCGCGGTAGTACCACGGTACTTTTGAAGGTCAAAATGTACCAAAAAAAGTACAATTGTACCAACTTTAACATCCCTGAGTTACACACAAACTTTTAGCGTTATTATTAGCACACAACAAACAAAACAGCTTTTTAGTGTAAGAGCCCAGTCACAATTGGCACCACCGACGACGAACTACTGCGAAAGAGAGAGCGACACATTAAAATTAAGCGACAGACGACCGGACACATTTTATAAAGAAAACGACGCTCATATCAGTCACACATCAATTTTTTTTCCTTTGTTATCCTATAAAAGCAGGTATACAATGTTTCTTGTGTGCAACACACACACAATATATTAACTCCAATTGGAAAAATTAGCATATTTTGTTGAACATATGGCAACGCTACTTGATACAAATTTGAGAAAAATGAGAGGTTGGTGAGAGAGCACTACAAAAATAGAATAGAATCTATTCTGGCGGCAGTGTGGTCGACCACAAAGCGATTTTTTGCTTTTCATACAAAATGTATGAAAACATTTTGTGGTTACCGAATGTGGTGCCAATTGTGACTCGGCTCTTATAATGTGTTGATATGCTGTAGGTCAGTGGCTAGAGGCTAAGCCCAAAGAACCAGAGGTCCGACGTTCAAACCTTGGTGGATACGAAAAAAAGATGTAAGTTTTTATAAACAGAAAATAGCAAACAATTGAAAGTACATGAAATAAAATCAAATAACAATAAAAATTTAATTAATTTAGTTTTTGTTTTCTTATTTTTCAAATAAAAAAAAAATGTTATTGATGACACCTATTCATCATATTGATGACACCGCTTCATCATATGGATGACACTTTACATTGGACAAAAAATTATGTAACTTTTCATAATATTGAAGTAACTCTTCATCATATTGATGTAACTTGTCATCAATATGAAGAAGCTTTTTCTCTGAATGAACGTTTTGGGTATTTTTTGCTCTTTTTATTTTTAGCGATTTAATTTTATCGATTTTCTAGAAAATGCATTTTTTAACCATTACTTTTTATTATTTTTGCTTTGACCCACAATTTTGGAAAAATTTACTTAAGTTCAATTGAATATTATTCTATTCGAACTTAATTACACAGTTTTTAAATCTTACCAGTCCACGAGATTTTTAACTCATGTTGACATAATGTGACCAAAAAGCGAAATTTAATTTTACTTTCAAAAATTATTGATAGCATTGCGGAACACAAAAAAATAAACAAGAGCTACGACCATCATTTTTATATATTTCGAACACGCTGATTCGAATGGCGTACTCCGTTTTTCGATGTATGGTACAGTTTTCTTGCAAAATGTCGTTAAAGATTTGCTGATTTCGAACCAGTTTTTAAAAAAAAAAAAATTGCAAAGTGTGGCAACTCTTAAGCTTTGAAGTTTTGGAATTTGCGGTATAGGGACTTCACTCAAAAGGTCATAACTTTTGTTGTGTAAGAGATATTGATATAAAGCTTCTTTTTGCATTGGATAGGTAAAACTATGGGGATTAATATTTTAGTTTAAAAAAAAAATTATATATTTTTTTATCAAAAATGTTGGAAAAAAAAATTAAAATTTGTTAAAAAAAAAAAAAAAATATTTTTAAGATTTTTCAAAATTTGTGTAAAAAAGGCCAATAATATGGTCTAAACACCCTGAAAATTTCAGAGTTATATTCGTAATACCCAGCAAAACTTAGATTATCAAATAAGGTATAAAATAAGGTATAGGATCTCTTATTTTATACATTGCAGCATTGATGATTTTAACAGGCAATGAGACTCAAAGTAATGCATCCACATTATCACAAAGAATACCAGTAAGGTATAAAATAAGTCATAAATTTATAACGAAGAATACGAGTAAGGTGTAAAATATATGATATTTTATAGGTTACGAGAAATGAAATAATATAGCATACCAGAAGATAATATATAAGGTGTTACGAGTAGTGAAAAAGTAATTTTGTATTAAATTTACTCACGTGATTGTAAGTGAGTGTAAGTAGATAAAATATGCTCGGGAGTGTGTGTCGTTAGAAATTTCCTGTCGTGAGCCCATCTCTAGTTTAAACTTATGCATTTTTTTATAAAATAATTATTTTTTATGTTATTGTAATGCATTATGCATCTAATTATAAATAATACATTATTTCAAACTTTCAAATAATACATAATGTAACCAAATATAAGTCATCCATGATTTAATGTTTAGAAATAACAAATATGAAATAAATTTTTTCCAATAATCATGCATTACGTAGCAAATTATTAGTAATGCATTATTTTTCACTTGAAAATAATACGTTGTGTAACAAATGTTTAGTAAGACATCATAAAATAATACTACAAATAAGTTATATCCATTACCTGGTAATGTGTTACATATTCACTACCCATTACCATAGTTTTGCTGGGTAGTTTTTGAGATTTCACAAAAAATCTAGAAGTATATACGCAAGAAAACGAGATTTTTTTTTTTTTTTTTTTTTAATATATTTTTTAGATTCTTTATATTTTTTATACAAATAGTCAATTATGTGTTCCAAACACTCTGAAAATGGGATTATAAATAGTTTTTGAGATATCGCAAAAAAATATAGAAGTCAAAGTTTAGAAAAAGTGTAGAAGATGATAAAACTGGTTACCTCCAATGACATATCCATGTTTATGTAATGAATATTGAAATTGGAAAGTAACCACTTACCTATTCCGTGACTGGTAAAAACTAAACATATCACTAAAATACCTATGTTCTCCGTGAACGTTTATTTAATTATTTTATTTACACTTTTGTATTTATATTACATTTAAATAAATAAAGGGCATTTATATAAAATACCTATCACATGCCAGATGATAATTGAACTTATCACTAAACTGTCTCAAAAAAAAATTATCCCGTGACAGGAGTTAATAGGACAAAACCAAAATTTTCAATTTCTACCAAGTCCCGAACAAAATTTCAAAATTTTCTAAGTCACAGACACATTTTTTTGCGTTTTGTATTAAAGAATTTTATCAAAAATGATTTTAGAAAAAAAAAGAAATCATAAATTTAAAAATAATTTACAAGTCCCGAAAATTTTTTTGAAAATTTTCAAAGTCCCGAACAAAAATATTTTTTTGACAATTTTTTTTTGTGTTTTGGAATAACAAGTATTTTAATTTGGAAAATTTTCTTAGTCCCGTTCACAAAAATGTTTTTAAATTTTTTTGTGTTTTGGAGTAAAAAATTCATTAAAAATGATTTTAGAACTTTTGTTTACAAAATTTTTAAGTTCCGAAAAATGTTGGGCACAGCTGTTTTATGTTCTATGACATGTTCCTAAGGGACATGTCCAGTGAAATGTCACTAATGATATATTCGGGGCTGAGACATTCCCTTACAAAAGTGATAGATATTTTAATATGAAATATGTCGACTTTGGATCCGGCTGATAGCACACGTGACCTATAACTTTCCAGCAGGGTACTTTTAATAATTTTTGAAAATATAGTCAAATTTCGCTTTTTGGATACTTTCGGCCGTCAGTCTACAGAGGTTAAAAACCTCTTGGAGTGGTAAGATTTGAAAACTGTGTAATAATGAAATGGAACAATATTCAATTGAACTTCAATTAATTTTTCCCAAAATGTAGGTCAAACCAAAAATAATATAGCAAAATGGTTAAAAAGAAGCATTTTCTTGAAAATCGCTAAAATTTTCTACTAAATTTAACAAAAACAATTTTGATATTTTTAAATTTAAGTGAATAAAATTTGAAAAACCACTAAATTGTAACATTGGTCATGATCTCAGAAAAAGGAAATTTTTTTGAACTTACGTAGTAAAAAGTTAACTATGTCCAAAAAACCATATTGGCAAAATATGGTTTTTGCCAAAATTTTGAAAAAAAATCAAATATTTGGCTCTCTAACAAACTTTGAAAATTTATTGCTCAACAATACGAAAAAACACCTCTCTGAAATTTTAACAGCGTTAAAAGGGCATTCTAAAATTTAAAAGAAAATTTTGCTTTTGGAAATCCATGGTGTCCTTCCAAGGAAAAAAGGACATTGAAATATTGTTTTCAAAATTTTTTGTTGAAAGTTTTTAATTTTAAATCTTCATAATTTTATCTACAATATTGTTTTTATAAGTTTTTTCGTACGACTTACGGTTTCCGAGTACAAAAATGTTAATTAACTGTATAAAAGTCAATATTGCCAAAAAAAAAAAAAGCTTTTTTAAACGCCCATATCTTCCAAAGTATTAATCCAAAAGGGAAAAAAAAGGGTTTTAATCATTTACGAAGCTCTATCAAATATCTACCAAAAATAAACAAAATCGGTGATCCGTCAGTTAAATTTCCCATGGATTTGCTATTATAACTTTATAATTAAATACCGCGCGTCAATTGTTAAAGAAAACTGGGTTCGTAATGATTTATTTAATTTTTTTTTTTTTATTTCTTTTTTTTTAAACGTCTATTTTGCTCCAGATCCCGAACTTCAGGAGCCCGGGCGACCATGAGAAAAATTTTCAAAATTTTCAAAAAATTATGATATAACTTTTTATGAATCTTAATAGACTGACTTGGCATCCCGTGCAGAAATCCCAAAAAATTTATTAAGGACCACCCTAGGTTGCATTCATTCATTTATATGTATGTGGTAACGATAGTAATTATATTTTTTTTTTGTTGCACATATATTTTTCATCTTCTGGTACTGGGTTTTTTTCGGGTTATGATGTATTCATTACATTTAACAGCTTGTGGTATGACAATACATTCACTTACATACACACATATATTTTGTGTGTGACACATACATTGCAACTTATAAATTAAATGTATAATAGCAGTGTTTGTATCTGTGTCTGTTTGTAAAAATTTCTTCATTTTATGCCATGATTTTACTTGCCATAACCATTTCTTTACACTTCGTTTCCATTTTATTATGAAAAATTACAAGCCAAACATACACAGACACACACACATTAACTGAAAAGTGTTGAAAATACAGTTTTACTTATACATGTGTTGGTATGTATAAATGATTGTATGTAAATTAACTAAAGTTAATGAATGCATTATGTGCATTACGAACAAAAGGCAAAAAAGAAAACATTATATAAATTAAGACATATAAACACATACATACTTAAGCAGTTATTTCATACTTTACATTAATTTTATTTAATAAGTCTATTTACTGAAATTGCACCAATGTACAAACAATGTAATCAACTCTCTTTTTGTTGATTTATTCATTGTTTATACTATGACAAGGCACAGAAATATATAATAAAAAAAATGTTGAGTAAATTTTTAATACTATTGAGTAAAAAATTACTCAATTTTGCACCAGTATACGATGTAATAGTATTGAGTTAACTTTTAATAAAAATTTAATAAATGTATGAAAAAAATGTCAATAAATCTTTAATTGACACAATTAAAACTTTACTCAATATTTTTTGTTTTTTTTTGATTAAGTTTTACATGACCATTTGACACCATTTTAAGTTAGTGTCAAATTTTAAAAAAGATGCAGGACACCAACACAGTTTGACTATATATTCCAACAATTAACAAAAAAAAAATAAGAATTACTGTTTTCATTTTCATAAAACCAAAATCGTTGATTCACCTCGTGGTGAATAAAAAAAATCACCAGCTGGTGAATAAAACGTGACATATTTATTTTTTACCAATTTTTTTTTTATCAATATTTTTTTTTTAATCAATATTTTTTTTTAATCACTATTTTTTTTTAATCAATATTTTTTTAATCAATATTTTTTCTCATCAAAATTTTTTTTTATTTTTTTTTTTCATCACTATTTTTTTCATCAATATTTTTTTCAAAAAATTTTTTTCAACAATTTGTTTATCAATATTTTTTCCATTAATATTTTTTTTTCTCGATATTTTTTTCATCAATAACTTTTTTTCAACAATATTTTTTTATCAATATTTTTTTTCATCATGTTTTTTTTTCATCAATACTTATTTTTCATGTTAATTTTTTTTCGTCAATATTTTTTTTTTCATCAATGATCTTTTATTCATCAAAAAGTCAAAGAGATAGATAGATATCACTAGAATGTCTTAGAAATCTTTACGGATCAATAATACAGTAAAAATTGGTTATAACGCACTTCGAGGGATCAGTAAAAATAGTTTGTTATAAGCGAAGTTGGCTATAAGCGGGGTATATTTTATATCAACCTAGTTTTGTTTCCAAAAAAATATATCCAACTTTTTTTTTGAGAAGAAAACATAAAAAATATAAATAAATTTTATCAAAATTATAATATAAACCAAAAATTTCCAACCTTTTGTGAGTTTGATAAAGATGAAGCCGCACAATAAAAAATATTTATATGTAGGAGTTTTTAAAGGTAAATACACATGAAATTGTATTCTAGGGACCATAATACGCAGTTTTAACCTAGGATCCGCTATAACCAATCTTGTTATAAAAGAAGTATTTTGTTTGAAAATTGATGCCAAAATATCGCGACTTTAGAATAAGTACGTGTTAACCGAGTAAGACTGTATATAAACATAATGGGGTCCTCGAATGGCAAATTAATATAACGTTATTTTTTCTAGAAAAAAATTTCTTTGGAAAGAACGCCTATTTGTACAGCAAAACATTATCATGATTCAATAGTTTGGGCAAGAGTACAAACTTTGCAGACATTTTTAATTGTGTCAAGTAAAAATCTACTTATAACACTGTAAGACAAATTTCAACTTTTTTTTTAACACCAGAACGAGACCTTATACACTTGAAAGTAGAGCCCCTCTGGAGTAAAACTGCATTTACAGTTTTCATTCGGTGATCATTTGTCCTTTTTAGAGGACTTTAAAGTTTTGAAGGACATTTGAAGTAAAAAAAAAAAAAAATATTTCTACTTATCCTACGATACTGAGATAAAAAGCAAATGAAAGAGGAAAGCTTCCTCAATTTTTTAAACATGTCCGTTTTGTCATATCAGGTTAAAAGGATATCAATTAGGTCCTTTCAAAACTTTGTCCTTTAATTTCCTTTAGAATTTCCAGCCATTTCTTCCGGAAAAAATATATGTTAAGGACATTGATATGCACTAACAAATTTGTTGAATTTCATCCTTCTCACTTTGTCAGTTTAGTGTAAAAAAAAAATAAGTTTTTGTATATAACTGAAAATATATTTTTTTATTTACACATAGCCTCCCAAATATTAACCAATTTTCTTGGAAAAAAATCTTACACATGAATAAATGGATATACATGTGAAACTGGACCCTCCGTGGAGTAAAAGTATGTTAACAGTTTTTTATTCGGTGATCCGGTCTCCTTTTAAAAGGAAGTTTTTCGGCTCAGCCTCTATTTTTAGTTGTTGCATTTACTTACGTTCTCAGTTTTTATTCGCTGTTCCGGCATCCTTGTAAAGGGACTTTAATGTTACAAAGAACATGTAAGTTTCAAAATTTTTTTTTAATATACTCCTGTTTTACCTATGTTTCTGAGATGGATACCAAATGTTAATGATATCAACACTGCCGTTTCAAAATTAGTCCTGAAGATTTCTATCCCAATATTTCCAAGAAAATATGTATATATTAAGGATTTTAATAAGACGTTCTTAAACTTCACCCTTCTATCAATGGGATATATGCTATTTAATTTTTCACGGAAATGTAAGTCGAATTTCTGATCTATATACATAGCAAGCCAAAAAACAATTATCAGTTCCAAAACTCTTATGCCAATAAATTGTGTTTTTTTTTTTTTTTTTTTAAGTGAAAAATTATAAAATAACAAAAAGTGAAAGTGATTATGGAGTGTCCTTATCGGAATAAATTTTGTGTCGTCTGCGGACTATATGTATATGTATGTTCGGGTTCGGCCGAACTTTGCAAAATTGACCGAAGTTCGGGTACGGCCTGAAAGAGTGCGTTCGGTCGGACACTACCTTTAAAGTAAAAAATAGTTGTTGTTAAAAAAAAAAATTGCAAAAAAGCGGGAATATGGAATCCCGCGCGGGACGCGGGATTCGGTTATGAAAAGCGGGACAATCCCGCCAAATGCGGGACGTCTGGCAACCCTAATTAAGAATCTAATGGATTGTCTTTATAATTTTGTTAACTAATATTAAAATGCATCATTTGAAGTCTATATGTAAATAAATCGTATAAAAAACACGTGTTTACTTATTTGTACTTTTACTTATGCAAGTATATGCTATATGTATGACAATGTATTTTTTTAACTCGTGCTTTAAACAACAACCTAAAATTAAGGCAGAGCCGAAAAACTTCCTCTGAAATTCTTGAGTTTGACTTTATATCACCATTTCCGCAAAAAACTAATAAAAGTAATTTTAAAGGTTTTTGAATTTTATATGTCATTTGTAACTTAAAAGTCTATTTAAAAGGAGACTGGATCACCGAATAAAAAACTGTGAACGTACTTTTACTCCATAGAGGGTCCACATGTATATCCATTTATTCATGTGTTAGATTTTTTTTTCCAAGAAAATGGGTTAATATTTGGGAGGCTATGTGTAAATAAAAAATATATTTTCAGTTATATATAAAAACCTATTTTTTTTTTTACACTAAACTAACAAAGTGAGAAGGATGAAATTTAACAATGTGTTAGTGCATATCAATGTCCTTAACATATATTTTTTCCGGAATAAATGGCTGGAAATTCTAAAGGATATTAAAGGACACAATTTTGAAAGGACCTTATTGACATCCTTTTAACCTGATATGACAAAACGGACATGTTTAAAAATTTGAGAAGACTTTCCTCTTTCATTTGCTTTTTATCTCAGCATCGTAGGATAAGTAGAAATATTTTTTTTTTTTTTTTACTTTAAATGTCCTTGAAAACTTTAAAGTCCTCTAAAAAGGACAAATGATCACCGAATGAAAAACTGTAAATGCAGTTTTGCTCCAGAGGAGCTCTACTTTCAAGTGTATATGGTCTCGTTCTGGTGTTAAAAGTAGTGTTGTACGGTGTAATTTATTATTTTTTAATTATAATTTAGAAAATTTTCAAAATTTGTTTACCAAAATTTTTTTTTTTTTTAACTTGTACGAATATATGAATTTTTGTCTTAAAGGCATAGAAAATTTTCATAAAGATGATTTCAAACTTGTATATGAGGAATTCTACACCAAATGTCCAGCGAAAAAAAACATGTATACCGTAAACTTCTGAATAGGTTGTATAGCCCTATATGGAACTTAGAAAATTGTGTTTTTGGTTTTTCAATCTTTCAAAAACTGGGCTTAGGAGGCGTGGTCAAATATTGGAAAAATGTCAAATTTGTGGCGAGTTGCCTTGATTAAATATTTATCACATTAAAACGGAATGCTCCACAATCTCAAAAATTTACATTCTTATATAGTTTTGTATAGGTTGTTTGGATAGCCCTATGGAACTAAGAAAACTGCGTTTTTGGTTTTTCAAATATTCAAAAACTGGGCTTAGGGGGCGTGTTCAAATATTGAAAAAATGGGAAAATTTGTTGCGAGTTGCCTTGGGCTATCGATTATTTTTTTTTTTTTTAAAGTCAATTTAACAAAAATCCGGCCACTATTTTTTTTATTTTTTTTTATACCCTCCAACTACAGTATTGGGGTATACCCTCTTTGTCATTCCGTGTGTAACGCATCGAAATATCGGCTTAGGATCCCATAAAGTGTATATAATATTGATCAGTGATCGATTCTAAGACATTCTAGCGATGTCCGTCCGTCCGTCTGTCCGTCTGTCAGTCCGTCCGTCTGTGGAAGACACGATACAGTCCAAAATAAAAGTGATAAACTCCTGATATTTGGCACATATATGTCTTATGTTCATAGGCTGGTTAAGTTCGGAGATGGGCTAAATCGGAGCAGGGGGGGAAAAAGTTCCCCCTTGAAGAAGTAAACCAACCAATGAAAAATGGTAACTTTTTATAGGTTTTTATTTATTTTTGTTAAACAAATTAAACATTTCTATGCTTGTAAAAGTTCAGAGTCTTGGACTTGGACGCAGGGGATTTGAAAACTACTTTTTTTCGTTCCGCCCCCATTTGTGGGCGTGGATATTAACAAATAATTTATATAATGATGAAATTGTATATCTTTTGTGCAAAAAGCATAGTAATAAAATTTTTAAACATTTTTGACCAGAGAGAAGGTGTCCCCAAGGACCCCCGACAAACCCCCCCCCCCAAAAAAAAATGCCCCTGCAATTTATTTTTTTTTTTTAATTTTTTTTTTTAACGTTGGAGGGTATACAAGATTTGGCACAGCCGAATTTAACACTCCCACTTGTTTTATTTAAATTTAGATGTTTGCCCATCTACACAAAAAAATTAAGAAACGCTTTTTTAGTTTCATAACAATTTAGTAATTTGCTTGTATTTTCTTGTTTGAACAGAACGTATGAGTAATATTTATGCAATTATTATTACTCATTCGCAAAGTTCAAACAAGAAAATTCAGGCAAATTACAAAATTGTTATGAAATTTAAAATTCAAATGCGATTTTTTCGAAAAAAAAACTAAAAACACGTTTCTGAATTTTTTTTTGTGTAGATGGATTTTAAACTTTTGAAAAAAATAAAAAAAAATAAAAAGTGGCCGGATTTTTGATAAATTGACTTTAAAAAAAAAAAAATATATAAAAAATATAAAATAGCCCAAGGCAACTCGCCACAAATTTGACCATTTTTCAAATATTTGACTAGGCTCCTAAGACTAGTTTTGGAAAATTTTAAAAATCAAAAAGGCAATTTTCTTACAAGGGAAGTCTCCCCGGTGTCACCCTCCGATCTTCATGAAATTTTGATATGTTGTTAAGAACGAAAATTAATTCAACACGTATTTTTTGGACATCTCTTGGTATCAGATTAAAGGTATTAAAAATACCTATCTCGTGGTTCTAACAACGGGCCAAAGAAGTTAATATTTTTCGACTTATTAACAAAATTTCCTAAATTTTTGGTATTTTACTCAATATGATGAAAAGTTGTGCATGATTTTACACGTTCTTAGCACACATAGATAGGTTTTCCAAAGACCTTTCATTTGGTATGTAACATGACTAGGTTTCTTTGCATAATATAGGAGATAAACGAAAAAAATGGCCTTGTCTTCCCCCTTCCTTTTTACCCCCTAAATATGAATTTGGGCCGCTAAAAAAAATACGTGCCCCTTTATTTTTTCTGCTCTACAAAATAAAACCAATTCCGTAAAGATCCGCGGGTGACACTAGGGAGACTTCCCTGGAAAGTAGGAAATTGCAAGAAAAACAACTGATAAAGTGACAGTACATCAATTCTGTCAAAAAATTGAGAAAGAATTGTTTACTTTGTTAAGTTTTTTTTATATTAATGTAAAAAAAATAATATTTGCAAAAATTTTAATTTTGACTTTTGGCCAAAAAAAAAATGGGTAAAATTTTCTATAGTGCATCGTAGTAAGATCACGATCATCCACTAACCAACAAAGAATTTTTTATAGAAAAAATGTCTCAGAATCTGGCACTTTTTCTATAGGAAAAATGTATCAGAATCTGAGACTTTTTCTATAATCTAAGACTTTTTCTATAGGAAAAGTGTTTCAGAAGTTGAGACTTTTTCTATAGGAAAAATGTTTCAGAATCTGAGACTTTTTCTGTAGGAAAAATGTTTCAGAATCTTTTTTTTTTTTTTTTTTCTAATACTTTTTTTATGGGAAAAATTTCTAAGAATCTGAGACTTTTTCTATAGAAAAAATGTATCAGATTCTAAGACTTTTTGTACAGAAAAATTCTCAGATTCTAAGACATTTCTCTTAGAATCAGAGACTTTTTCAATAACAAAAATTTTTCAGAATCTGACATATTTTAATTTTATCTTCAAAATTTTTCAGAGTGTGAGACTTTTTCAAAAGAAACATTTTTTAGAATCTGTAACTTTTTCTTTACGAAAATATTCTCAGAATCGGTGACTTTTTCTATAGAAAAAATGTTTCACAATCTGACAAATTCTTAAAACAAATATATTTTTCCCATAACAACACTCATAAAAATATGTTAGTATTTCTTACAAAAAAGTCTGTAACCATTACTAAAAAACTTTTCAATTTGTGCCCGATAACTTTTTCAGTTACCATTACAAACTTTGGTTTTCAAAAATTAGTAATCTTAAAAATACTAAAAAATTAGTATTACTAAATTTTTCTGTATAATTTCTGTAAAATAAATTTTAAAACCCGGTTGTAAATATTAATAACATTTTTTGTAAGAAAATTGTAAATTGTATATTTATAATTTTTAAAATTTTTTTTTTACACAGTATACACAAAATATGCGCTTGTTGTCGCCAATTATTATTCCAGTAACACAGTTGTTGTTAGAATTTTTGATTTTTAGCAATCTGAAATATGTAAAAAACATTAAACACAAAAATATTTGATTAATACAATGGATACTTACAAGAAAAAACTCATGTTTTCAAGAATTAATCGCTGCATTGTTGAAAATAGAAGTTGATATATTTGACATGTTGATAGATGGAAGTTGATATATTTGCGTAAACTGTAATGGAATAAAGAATACCAAAATATTTTTTTTAAATGTAAAATATATTAACATTGGTTTTACTTAGGTACCTGCTGAATTATATTTTTTTGTGTTTTTATCCTGAAAAAAAAAACTTATATGCATTAAATAAAAAAACCCTTTGAACATTTCTACACTCATAAAAATTTGTTAGTATTCCTTACAAAAAAGTCTGTTACCATTACTAATATAGTTTTCAATTTGTGCCCGATAACTTTTTCAGTTACCATTACAAACTTTGGTTTTCAAAAATTAGTAATCTTAAAAATACTAAAAAAATTAGTATTACTAAATTTTTCTGTACAATTTTTGTAAAATGGATTTTAAAACGCGTTTGTAAATAATATTAACTTTTTTTGTAAAAAAAATTGTAAATTGTGTATTTTTAATTTTTGGTATTTGTATACATCATGTAAATTGCGCTTGTTGTCGCCAATAACTATTGCCATGCAAGTCAGTTTTTGTTAGAATTTTCGATCTAAAAAAGAGAAAATATTGAACACGTTTTTTTAATACAAAATATACATCCCAGCAAAACTTTGGCAATGGGTAGTGATTATATAACACATTACCAGGTAATGCATATAACTTATTTGTAGCATTATTTAATGATGTCTTACCAAACATTTGTTCAACAACGTATTATTTTCAAGTGAAAAATAATGCATTACTAATAATTTGCTACGAAATGCATGATTATTGGAAAAAATGTATTTTATATTTGTAATTTCTAAACATTAAATCATGGATGACTTATATTTGGTTACATTATGTATTATTTGAAAGTTTGAAATAATGTATTATTTATAATTGGATGCATAATGCATTACAATAACATAAAAAATAATTATTTTATAAAAAAATGCATATGTTTAAACTAGAGATGGGCTCACGACAGGAAATTTCTAACGACACACACTCACGAGCGTATTTTATCTACTTACACTCACTTACAATCACGTGAGAAAATTTAATACAAAATTACTTTTTCACTACTCGTAACACCTTATATATTATCTGCTGGTATGCTATATTATTTCATTTCTCGTAACCTATAAAATATCATATATTTTACACCTTACTCGTATTCTTCGTTATAAATTAATGACTTATTTTATACCTTACTGGTATTCTTTGTGATAATGTGGATGCATTACTTTGAGTCTCATCGCCTGTTAAAATCATCAATGCTGCAATGTATAAAATAAAAGATCCTATACCTTATTTAATACCTTATTTGGTAATCTAAGTTTTGCTGGGATACTACCATATAAAATTAATTCTTTGAAGATTGATGTTGAATAAATTGATGTACGGTGAACTAAAATAAAAAAAAATATCAACATAATGTTTTAAATAGATCACATAAATATACAATTGTTACCTGTTGTCATCATTTCCTATTTTGCTTTATTATTCTAGAAATAAAAAACGAGTTACATAATTTTAAACAAAAAATACTTTAAGATTTGGTTACCTGCTATGGTTTTTCTGTTGTACAATTTTTTATTCATTTTACCCGTCGCGCGATGTTTACCGATCGAATGTTATTTTGTGACTAAAATGTTCAAAGAAATGCATAAAGTAAATTACACAAAAATCAACCCTTTATGTGCGTGAGAAAAAAATATTCGTGGATAGCATAAACAAAAAAATTCCGCAAGTAAAGAAGAAAGAAAAAAAAACTGATGTTTTTGTGGAAATTTTCCATTTGAAAAGGTCGGCATTGTTTTTTAAATTTTGCATGTCTTCTCTTGTCTCTATTTTGTTTCCTTTTTAATATATATTTTTTTTAAATTGAAAAAAAACTAATGAAGCATAAATGAATATTAAAAATAATAAACATATTCATACTCATCAAAGCGCAGTTTTATCGTTAAAAAATAATAATATATTTTTTTTATTTAGTTTTTTTTAATTTCCAAATATTTTAATAAAATAATTTTTTTTTTTAATTATAGTGTATAGGTTTTCTAGAGAAAAAAAAACGAAATTTACTAACTAATATTGTAAAATTTACAAAATAATTATCAAAAGTTAGTACGATAATTTTTAAAAAATCAACTGAAAAAATTATTAAAAAATCAGTATAAAATTAATAGTTTGTAAAGCGAGTTTACTAAAAAGAATTACTAAAAATTGATTTTTTAGTAGAATTTAGTAAAAAACTAGTAAAGTTGAGATACAAACCACTTTACAAATTTTTTTACTAACGTATTTTTTTGAGTGTACCTAATATTTGTTTTTTTTGTGTATACGTACGTATTGCAAATTGTTCCGTTTTTCGATGAGCGTCATGCGATCTTCATCGCTTGAGTATTTGTTTTTGACTAAATAACGAGTGAGGGATCATCCCTCAGGGATGAAACAGCACTTACACAATATTGTTTGCTCTACTCTGTGTAGTAGTACTCTTTGAAATAGAAATCTAATTATTTAGGGAATTCACATGGGTATCGTATTTGTTGTATATGTTGTATGTACTATCCAAAAACAGGTTTGGTAAAAATTATTTATCGCTCATTTGATAATTTTCTCTTAGATTCTCTTCTTGTTAGCATACTTGAAAATAGCACACAAAACATAGGTATAAATGTTGTATCGTCATATCGTGTAAGTGTCGTATTATTAATTAAAAGTTTAACCAACCCTGTTTTCAGATAGGACATACAACATACAACACCAAATACGATACCCATGTGAATTCCCTAATTATGTACACGAGAGTAAGATGTAGACAAAAACTCCCTTGAATACAAAGAAGAAGAAAAAAGAATTGATTCTAAACTGGTTTTGAAATACCACCGCGCTGGCGCCTTGTTGTTTTTTGAATTTTGCATATCATACGTATGTGTACACTCATAAAAATTTGTTAGTATTTGTTAGTATAAAGTCTGTTACCATTACTAATAAAGTTTTCAATTTGTGCCCGATAACTTTTTCAGTTACCATTACAAACTTTGGTTTTCAAAAATTAGTAATCTTATAAAACACTAAAAAAATTAGTATTACTAAATTTTTTTGTAAAAAAATTGTAAATTGTGTATTTTAAATTTTTGGTATTTTTTTTACTATATGTAAACTGCGTATTGCGCTTGTTGTCGCCATTACTATTTCAATGCAAGTCAGATTTTGTTTGAATTTTTGATCTGAAATATGTAAGAGAAAATATTGAATACATTTTTTTTAATACAAAATATAAATTACATAACACATAAAATAAATGCTTTGAAAATTGTGTTGAATAAACTGGTGTTCTAGAATAAAAAATACATTTAGGTAATTCACACGGGTATCGTATTTGTTGTATATGTTGTATGTCGTATCTAAAAACAGGGTTAGTAAAAATTATTTATCGCTCATTTGATAATTTTCTCTTAGATTCTCTTCTTGTTAGCATACTTGAAAATAGCACACAAAACATAGGTATAAAGGTTGTATCGTCATATCGTGTAAGTGTCGTATTATTAATTTAAAGTTTAACCAACCCTGTTTTTAGATAGGACATACAACATACAACACCAAATACGATACCCATGTGAATTCCCTAATTATATTGATATTATTTAAAGGAACACATAAATATACAGTTGTTGCCTGCTTTCATCATATTCTATTTTGTTTTATTTATTGTCCTAAAAAAAGAGTTAATTTTAAACAAAAAATACTTTAACATTTCGTTACCTGTATTTTGTGTTGTAATATTTTGTTGTTTGTACATTTTTTTATTTCTTCCGCTCCGCGACGTTGTCAATTCAAATGCTATTTTCCAACTGAATAATAGAAAGAAAGGCATGAAGAAAAGTACACAAAATTACCAATACTATTCTGAGTATTAAGAAATCAACCCTTTGTGTACACTGTACACAAGAAAAAAAATCAAAGATAGCGTAAAACAAAAAAGGACCGCAAGTGGAGAAGAAAGAAAAAAGAATTGAAAAAGGTCGGTGTTTTTATACCCTCCACTTTAGTGATAGAGGGTATATATAAGTTTGTCATTCCGTTTGTAACACCTCGAAATATTGGTCTAGGACCCCATAAAGTGTATATATTTATGATCCTCGATCGATTTTAAGTCGATCTAGCGATGTCCGTCCGTCCGTCCGTCCGTCCGTCCGTCTGTCTGTCTGTCTGTCTGTCCGTAGAAAACACGCTAACTTTTGAAAGACTTTACAGAGGCTACTGAAGTTTGGCATATATGTTTGTCATTTACCTGGTCAGGTTGGTATTGCAATCCAGCCAAATCGGTCCAGTGGTTCAAAAGTTATGAGCAAAAGAGTAAATTTCGGCAAGGGTGTTTCGCGAATTTACGAGATAAAAAACACGATAACTTTCAAAAGACAATAATGAGACTACTGAAGCTTGGCATGTATCTTTGCCGTTCCCTGGGTCTGTTTGGTTTTAAATTTCAGCTCAATCCAGTGGTTCAAAAGTTATAAGCAAACCCCTGAATTTCAGATTAGTATCATCTAAAATGCCACGTGTTTTAACAAGTTTTAAAAGCATTGGTGGTAACTAAACAATGCTTTTCAAACTTTTTTAATTTTAAAGCAATGCTTTTTAAACTTGTTTAGTTTTAAAAGCATTGGTAACTTAAAAATTACACTCGAAAAAAATTTTACACTCCAAAAAAATTTTACACTCAAAAAAAAATTTAAACAAAAAATGCATTCACTCAGAAATATTTTTACAGTAAAAAAAACATTACACTCGAAAAAATTTTTACACTCAAAAAAAAATTAGTAATTTAAAAAAAAAATTACAAAAAAAGAGTTTTTTACTCAAAATAAAATATTTCTAATCAAAATTGTTAATTTTTTCACGTTAAAAAATGTACTACACTTTAAAAAAATGCATTGTGGAGGGTATTCATAGATTCGGCAAAGTCGAATTTAACTTTTCTACTTTTTTTTTTTTGAATTTTGCATATCTTCTCTTTACTGCTTTTTGTCCCTTTTTATATATGTTTTTATTTGAAAGAAAACAAAGTAGTTACAATGAAGCAGACAAATAAGTGTAATTCAATGTTGAAAATAATAAACATATTCATACTCATCAAAGCGCAGTTTTACCATTAAAATAAAAAAATAACTAACTATGTATATATTTTTTTTAAATGCTCTTTTTAATTTCCAAATATTTTAATAACATTTTCCTTTTGTATTTCATTAGTGCACTACTTTTCTAGAAAAGAAAACCGAAAAGTTAATACGAAATTTTTAAAAAATCAACTGAAAAAATTATTAAAAAATCAGTAAAAAATTAATAGTTTGTAATGCGAGTTTACTAAAACGAATTACAAAAAAATATTTTTTTAGTACAATTTAGTAAAAAAGTTGTAAAGTTGGGAAACAAACAATTTTACAAACTTTTTTACTGACGTATTTTTTTGAGTGTATAAAAAAAAATAAAATCCAATGCCTTTGTTGCACATATACTATTCTCCCTTGATATGTTTTTTCACAAAGTTACAAAAAACAAGTGTTATCCAATATTAAAAATAAAACATCTATATGAGCAATTGTCATTAACTTTTAATATTTAAGAAAAAAAAAATTGCGATTTTTTTTTCGTGGCACATTGATAAGTCTTTGTAGGTTAATAACATTATAATTAAGTAATTCAAATCCGTTCGCGTGCATTAATTTGAGCGATCGCACCCAAAACTATGGCGGTTTAAAGTTAACATTTAAAAAAAAATTGTCAAAATTACATTTTTTATCCGAAGTTTACTAACCATTTTGTATTATGCTTACCTAGAGCTAAAATACACATTCAAACATGCATAAAATCTTTGCTAAATATCGAGATATTTGCATTAAACCAATTTTTTTCAGCACAATTTCCAATATTTTGGAAATAAAAATGTTCCCAACCGTTTAATTTTTTTTAGAAAAATATTACCAAATGTATTAAAAGAATCTCAACAAATTCTTAGTTAACACTATTACTCTATCTCTAATAGGTAAGAAACAGCAGTGGTTTAAAGGGAACATTTTTGAAAAAAAAGAATTTAATAATTTTTGAATTATTTTTTTTTGCTAATATTTAAAGTTTGATTTTACAGTGTTGTCCTTCACTGAATATTAAAACAATTCAAAGTTTGATTAACAATGACAATATTAAGGTTATTACGAAATATTTAAACGTTATTAATAATTTTATTAAGGTTATAAAAAATTTAAGCGATTTTTCGCGATTTTCGCGACTGCAAAAATCAATTGACTAATTTTGAAATATTATTCGAATAAGACATGTCAAAATATATCAAAATACATTTCTTTTTTACTTTATTTTAAGTAATGTAAGATTTAATATAACCATTAAATTTAAAAGTATCAAAAATTTAAAACCACCAAAAACCACTAAAACGTCAATTGTTTTTGGGTGCGAATGGATTGAAGATAAAGCATTAAAAATACTACCAAACGCGCTTTTCACTGACCAATTTCGATAAGCGGCCTGGATGTGCCTTACAAAAAACGAAAAACAGAAAAACGCCGCGGAATTTGCCAATATTAACTTTTGATCAATGATGCTTTCCATGATTTATTATATTTGCATACACCATTTTTTCTACATGTTCAACTTTCAGCCATGCACATTTGGCTGTCAAATAATGCAAAACTAAAATATCGAAATTTTGCAAAAAATTTAAAAAGCTCATAAAATTTTTGCAATTGAATATTTTTTGGGTGCGTTTGTAAATCAAGTGGGAATTGGTAAATTATAAAGTTCACAAAGCATTCGGAACCATTCGGAATAAAACTGGGAGTGTGCCTCGCAAAAAACAGACTTTTTAAAAAATTCACGTTTTTTCATCACATCTTTGGAGAGCTGCAGCTTCGTAACCATTGCGAGCACATCACTCGAATCAAGCTCAGATTGTGCGTATTTACAAGGGCTTTTACCATGTGTATTTGAATTTTGAAATTACAGTTTGCACCAAAAGCTACAATCAAAAAACCTCGAAAAATTGAAAATTGAAAAAAATTGGTATCAAAGATTTAAGTCCATGTAACTTTTTTCTTATTGATGGCACATCCACTGAACCTACACCAAATAATTGCCCAAGTCTACTGATTAAGCGATATTAATTTTGGAGTAATAGCTTTAACGCACCCAACAATATGAAACATTTGACGAAAAATTTCGTGAGAGTATCAAGCGGTTTTTTTACATTTTTCAACTTTAAACATTCCTTACCATGAACTAATGAGACCTTTTGCGCTGTGCCTTTGCACAATTACTCTTTAAGGTTCCCTTAACTTATTTTTATTCACAGGTACCACCTAATTTACAAATTAAAAAGTTATTGCAAAATTAACAGAATATCATAAGTGTTAAAAGTTAATGACAATTGTCCATATATTTATAAAAAAAAAAAAAAAACAAATTACAAATATTTTTTTTTAAATTCTCTTTTTAATTACCAAATAGTTAAGTAAAAAAAAATTAATATTTAATAGCCCGGCTAAAAATAATGTATACAAGCTCATGTACGATCATATATGATAATTTATGTTAAGGGTGGGCCAATATATGATCGCATATTATCATATGTTTTACCATATATGGTCATATATTGAATAAGCGCCAATTTTAATATATGTTCATATCTGATCATATATGTTTTCGAATTAATGATGTATGGTCAGATGTGTTCATATATGCTCATATACAATTCATTTTTAGCCGGGAGTATTATTTTTCTAGAGAAAAATACAAAATTTACTAACTAATTTTGTAAAATTTACAAAATAATTATCAAAATTTATTACGAAAAATTTAAAAAAAAATCAACTGAAAAAATTATTAAAAAATTAGTAAAAAATCAATAGTTTGTAAAGCGAGTTTACTAAAAAGAATTACTAAAATCTAATATTTTAGTACGAATTAGTAAAAATGTAGTAAAGTTGAGGTACAAACCATTTTACAATTTTTTTTACTAACGTATTTTTTTGAGTGAACAATTCTAAGATTCTGGGGCATTTTTCCTAAATAAAAAGTATGCCTCGTTTTTATTGGTTGTTTAAATACATAATACATAAGTCTATAGATTTTCTCTTAATAAGATTATTGTGACAAAATTATTATTAGTGTATTTATTTTCAAAATTTTTGTAAAGAAAAAAAAAATATATAAATTTTAAAAAATAATTTCATTTAATTATTCAGAACTTGTTCCATAATTTATTACATAGAATAGATTCCGTAGAACAGATAAGTGTTCTAGTTTGGAGGAAAAGGATGTATTGCATTCGTGACAATCTCAAAAAAATGACGCAATGCATAGTAGAATAAATGGCAGGGTAGTATAGTTGATTCCACAACCGATTCTTTGGAATCGAACATTTTGCTGGGTTCGTATTGTTTTGAAATTTGTTTTTCATAACCATCTTGTTGCTTTAAACTTTTTAATAAGTTGTTATCCAAATTCTCCCCCTGCAACATTGCAGCCCTAAACGTTTAACTGCTCTTATATACGCTAACCTCAATAGCGTTAAGCTCTATCCATTTTGTAAGAGGAGAAACATTTCTACATTTTTTTAGTGACGGAAAAAATTGGCTTGCGTTGGAATCTCGAAATCTTGTGACAATGAGTCTTCGAAGATTTTTTATATTCCTTTCGGACCGTAATCATTAGAGTTTGGGTGAAGAGATATATTTTGAGCATCATTTTTGTTGTTGGACTCAAACCAAGAGCCAAAATCATTTATCTTTTTTGTATGTGGAAAACTATCATTATGATTTGTATAACCAATATTAAGATTATGTTAAATATTTGATGATTTGGATTTACATTTTTAGTGGCTCGTCTTTTAAATACCACGTTCTTTAAGCCAAATCCATAACAATACCTGCTTGCTCAAGGAAATCGATACCAAGTAATGTTCTATTGTATTCAGCTTTCGGCAGACAGATGAAAGGAATTCTCTTTAAGCGATTACCAATTAATATATCCACTATCGTGGAATAAACTTTTTCCCTTTTTCTTATTCCGTCGGCTAAAGTTACCTCAGCAAAGACTTCTTGGAATTTAACGATTTTATTTTGTAGCTTTTTATACAAATAATAGCCAGCTATACTTGTTCTTGCGGCTGTGTCCAGATAAGCCTCACCTTTTAAACCATTTAAATTGATTCCAACTGTAGGAACATTATGGCCAACATTTTCGGTTTGTATGTGATGGAAGTCTTATTCTTTTGGACTTTCCACTTCTCTTCTCTTCTTCTCTTTGTTGCACGTAGGGCAGTTTGATCTATAAAAACCTATTGCATCACAACCATAGCAATTGAGTTTATTTTCCTCAGGTTTTTTCTTATTTTCCATTTCAACCCTTTTATAACACGCATCTGAAGTATGGTTTTTCTTTCTATAAAAACTACAGCGTGATTGGGTCTTTTTAGGGTCTATTTATTCTTTAGACGCAACTTTCATTGTTTGAAAGTTCAATGTCTCGAGCTTTTGAAAGAAGGTCCTGAAACGTAACAAATTTTTCTCTTTGGATTTTTTCTCTAATAGCAAAAGTAATTAGTGAAAAATACCATATTTATCATTGTACTTTCCGATAGCCGTTCTTTAAGTTGAGCGAACAAATTCCTTTTCCTACATAAATAAACATCTGTAGATTCAAACGATTTTTGCTTATCACTAAAAATCTCAACATTTATTCTCCAGTCGAGTTTTGGGGTAGCGAATGTGCTTCGTAAAAGCTCAATGGCTTCATTAAATTTTCTGGCCTCATGCTTTACGCCTTGCCCCTACGAAGATGAGTAACCTACTTATAATAATGGTAGGCTACTTAGTTCCAATTCATCTGAAATATTCTCCGCCTCTTTATATACAAGAATGGTAGCGATAAAGTCCTCAACTTTAGCTGTATTGCGACCACCATTAAAGCGAGCACTGCATGAGCTATATGTTGATTTTTTTCTCTTGTCTAGCATCTAAGCTTTCTAACAGGTCAGCAAATTGACGTTCTGTAAGACTAATATATTGGGAACCACTCATTCCGTGATTTTTGGTTTTGAGAAATATTTTGAATATTTGGGGTCGAACTTTGTCGATTTATATTTGGTGTTGATTGTTAGTTAAAATATTTGATGAAATAGCCTGCGTTTGTACTGCATTAAGGTTTTGTTTATTCATTGTGGTATTTTGGGAGTTTAAAGTGTTTCTAGGCATTTTAAAACCTTCTATGAAAACCCAATATATTACTAAACTTCTCTTTAAATTTCCCCAGTTGTACTTTAGTCTTGTTTGGAAACCCTATTTTAAATATGAGCCTTTCTTAAATTATGAATATGAACAGATGATGAGTTGGTGAGTATTCAAACAACAAATTAGAAGTTGGGTACAGTAGTTGTGATCGCAACAACAAGTTATACGATTATTAACAGAAAGAAGATTTGAAAGAACTAAACAACAAATAACACCAATATTTTTATTTTGCAAAAATGATTTTTTTTTTTTTTGATTTTTTAATTTGCAAAAAGTTTTTCAGATTTTTTTTTTTTATTAAAAAAAAAAATCCCTGGTTTTTTCGTTGGGCGCCAATTGTAATAAAGGCTTTCCTTTATTAATTATTTTTTAGATTTAATTATTTTTATGGGGCAAATAAGGCTGAATTAACGCCAGTATTTGTCCTCATAAAGTGCTAGTCGCAATAGTCCAATAAATGGACTTCTTGCTTCTTAGCAGATATTTATTTCTATTAAAAAGAATAGACGAGACGATGCGCTTGTAATTTAAATTGTCTTAATTCATTCAATATTGCATCAAGAATGATAAAAATTAATCCAAAACCACCTAACCAGTGCTGCCAGAAGTGACGATTTTTCGTCATTTTGACAATTTTTTCATGAAATTTTGCAAAATGACTACTGACGATTTTCTGATTTGACTCCCATACATTTTGACGATTTTTTGTAACTCCACTTTTATTCACAAAAATCAAAATTTGCAACTTTTTTTATTTTAGAATGGGTTGAAAAAAAAAAACTCGATTAAAATAAAATACAGAAGAAAGACACAAATTTACAACATTTCATTCTCTTTTGGAAATATACCCAGCAAAAAAGTGCGGAGTACTTCTATTTGGAGTGCTTTAAAATTATAACAAATTAATGAAATACAACAAAAATAACAAAAAACACAAGAAAAAAACACACAAACAGTTTTTTCTATTCCATAAAAAGTTGTTATTCAGCACTTAAGTCATTACCTACCGCGACATTCCCATACAAAAGTAAGTAGATATTCAGAGATAAGAATTACTCCGAGCTTTCAAACAACTTCCCTGAAGTAGTTCTTATCTACTGAATATCTACTTACATTTGTATGGAGGTGTCGCGATAGGTAATGAGTTAAGAGCTGAATATCTATGTATTCTGGAGTAGAAAAAACTGTTTGTGTGTTTTGTCTTGTGTTTTTTGTTATTTTTGTTATATTTAATTACATTTGTTATAGTTTTAAAGCACTCCGCTGAGAAGTGGTAATGACTTTTTTTGCAGGGTAACTGCACTTAAAAAATTATTTCGTTTTAAAGTCATTCAGTTTTGCTCTGTATGAAAAATAAATGATTATTCTTTTAATTTAATTTTAATTGTTGCAATTTTTTCATGAGAAATCTTCTTTTTAATATTTTAATTCCTAGTGAACAAACATACTCTCTAGTGACTCCAAAAATGGAGCAAATATTTATATTTTTTGTATGAAAACGATTCATCCAAAAGAACCCTCATTTTAGACTCAAAAACTACACTCAAAAAAAAAAAACTGTAAAGTTGGCAAAAAATTTAGTTAAATTTAACTAAAAAAACACCTGATTTTGAACCTACTAAATTTCTAGTTAATTAAACAAAAAATATTTAGTTAACTTTTCGTAGAATGAATGTAGCAAAAAAACAGTAATTTTAACTAAAAATTCAGCTGAAAATTTCGTAACATTTTTTATTAGGTGAATTCAGCTAACCTTTTTTTTAAATAAAAAAAAAAAAAATATTTTTCACAGCGTTAAGTTCAGCTTAAGTAGGACTAATGAGATTTGCATAGGAGGCAACACAAGAAATGTTTAAAATTTTCGACTTGACAAAAATGTTACAAAAAATCAGCAAATTAATTAGTAAAAATTCGTAAACTCAGTTTTAAAGTCAACAAAAAAAATTAATTCCAAATTTGTACAAAACTAGTATTTTCGTAAATCGAACTTAACTAAAAAAAGTAGTTAAAACGCTGATTTTAACTAAAAATTAGCTAAAAAGCCAGTAAACTCGAGTTAACAAAAAAAAAGTTTGTTAACTTTACAGTTTTATTTTTTTGAGTGTAAAACTCAGAGAATAATTGGAGTCTTTATCGATAAATTTTCAAAAAATATACTTGATACGTTCATTTTAAACTCTTTTGAGTAAGTTTTTTGGGGTGTTTTCGAAGGCTCATTTCAAGCTCCAAAAAGGTGATTTTTTGGACAAAAAATTTTAAAATCTGAAAAATGTGCCCGAAAAAAACATTATTTTTCCGTGGATCTTAACGGTATCTAAACTTCTAAAACAAAAAACAGTTGTAGTTTGTTGTCTATACACTCAACCAAAAATCATTGTATTCCCAAAGAAAATCGTTGTAAATTCAACAGAAATCATTGTTGATTTTGACCCTACAAATATTTTTGTTGATTTCAATAAAAATTGTTGTCAGTTTTTGTAAAAGTTGATCAACTCGGTTTTTTGTTAATCAACTCGTATTTTATGTAAATTCAACTCATATTTTTGTTAATATAAGAAATTTTATTATTAAAAAAAAGCTTGTTGTTATTTGTAAATATTCTTTTATTAAGTATAAATCACAATATTTTTTTTTTATTTTCGGCTTTTTAGCTGCAATATTTGAAGATTTTCACAAAGATTTTCACACACTTTTCGTTTAATCATGTTATGCACCCATTAGTCATTCTCTAGTTATCTGATGATACAAAAACGAGATCCTAAAAAAAAACAAAAAACGTTTTAATATAGTATGAATACATAAAGTAATCAATGTATTTTATTACTTACCAAATATTTACAGATCAGATCCTATTTTTATTTATTCTTCTAATATTAAATAATTTTATAAGAAACAAACACATTAAATAATTTTATAAGAGACAAACACATTGCTACCAACTCACTCGTTCACTCTTTATAATAAAAAAAAAAACGAACGAACAGGGTGTTTTTTTTCTTTTTTGTTTTATCTATTGAATTCTGTAGACGCCATTGTAACAGTTGAACCAACTATACTGATTATTCAACGATATCAACATTAATTTTTGTTGAATACGACATTATTCTGTAAAACTTGATCTACAATGGGTTTACTAATTTTTATACTAAGATATTTCTATGAGTGTAGTAAAAATAAATGTAAGAAATTTAATTTGTTTAAGATTTAGGCTGGATTACTCAATGCTCCGTTATAAAATAACTCTCCGTTAAATTTAACTTTTTCATACAAATTTTTACATAAGGCTCCGTTAAATCGGCAGTTAGCAGCTAACTTTTCATTGAGTAATCCGCCCTTAATGATATTTATTTTATCAGCAATTAAAATTTAATATTGCTGTCTGTTGAAACAAATGAAAAATCGAATGACTTTCAACTATTTAGTCACTTTTTTTAAAAGAAAATTCCTTTTTATTTAGCAAAAAATTATTTTGTGTGCGTAAATTTAATAAATTCATTAAACTAAAGTGGATAAAAAAAATTTTTTTGTGCGTTTTAAAATTTTAGTATCCCGGCTAAAAATGTTGTATATCATCATATATGATATCATATATGAGACCATATACAGTATCATATATAGTATCAAATATGGTCTCATATATGAACATATTCCAAAATTGGCGCCCCGAGTAAAAAAAAATTGTATGGTAAAACATGTTATCTTATAAAATTATATATAATTTATTGGATCTGATTTTGCTAAATTTCATCCGAAAATTGGCCGCGCCAAAGTTATCTCATAACATCATATAATATATGAAGTTACAGTTTAATATTTGATTGTATGTGATTTCATCCGGAAATTGGCCGCGCCAAAGTTATCCCAAATTATCTATTATAATGATTTTGTATTAAATATGATATAATATGATGTAATTTCATCCGGAAATTGGCCGCGCCAAAGTTATCTTAAAATATCCAATATCATGATTTTATATTAAATTGGATATTATATAATGTAATTTCATCCGAAATTTGGCCGCGCAAAAGTTATCTTATAATATCTGATATCTTAATTGTATAAAAAAATTATTGGATACATTTTTATCCAAAAAATGTTTCTGTTTTTAGATTTATTTTTAGATATAATAATGTCAAACTGAAAATAAATAAAAAAAAAAAAAACTTCGAACGGACGGGGATTAGAACCACAAGTCTTCCGTTTTGTAATCGCAGTCTCTACCCTCTAGACCAGCGGACGTTGTTAGCAAATAACAACTTTAAAAGACTTAGTTTTAAATAAATTGATCGTATCTAATTATATCAAATTGATCTAACATATAGTAATATATGATTATATCCAATTAAATATGTTATTCACTTGTACACAATTTTCAAAAAGACTTAGAAAATTTTTGATAAAATTTACAAAAAAAAAAAATTGGAATGACGTACAGCGCTATTAGGGGCTTCCATGGTAAGCTTGAACAATAATTTTAATGTAGCGGTATGCCTTATTTCCAAGTCATAGGCTTCAAAAGTGAAATAAGACTTTGGCTTATAAATTTGAAATTTTTCATGGAATCAGGAAATCAGAATTAGATTTGAGATCGGGTTCCAAAAATCATTGATAATTTAAACCAAATATAGCTATTATTAACTATATAAATGCAATATAAATTTTTAAAAATGATTGCAAAAATTCAAAAAGTAAAATTTTTTAAGTTCTAAAAAAAAACAAATGCAATAAAAAAGTGTTTTCCATTTAAAAAAAATTAAAAAAATATATTTTTTTCTGGAATCGAACTCGGGTTCCCAAAAATGATAGATAATTTTATAATAAATTAAATATAGTTATACATAACTATATAACAGCAATATAATTTTTTAAAAATGATTGCAAAAATTCAAAAAAATAAAAATTTGTAGTTCTAAAAAAATAAATGCAATAAAAAAGTGTTTCTATTTAAAAAAAATAAAAAAAATATATTTTTTTTCTGGAATCGAACTCGGGTTCCCAAAAATTATAGATAATTTTATAATAAATCAAATATAGTTATATATAACTGTATAAAAGAAAAATATTTTTTTTAAAATGATTGCAAAAATTCCAAAAATGAAAATTTTTTAGTTCTAAAAAAATTAAACGCAATAAAAAAGTGTTTTCTATTTAAAAAAAATAAAAAAAAAACTTTTTTTTCTCGACTGGGCCGGGAATCGAACTCGGGTTTCCAAAAATCATATGTAATCTTATATGATCCAATAAAAAGTTTTGTATAACCATATATGTTGCCACACAAAAATAAATTTTGAAATACTGGCATATATAATTATATATGGCTAGTTGTTTGGTCAAAAAAATATTTTTTTTATACATGATTATATCAAAATATATGTTCCATTATATATGCGACCATTTATAAATATATATTGAGTTTTGACGAAATTTGCGTATATATAGTACCATACAAACACAGATATGTTATCGTTTAAGACACATATAATTATATCTATTATTTTTGTTAAAAATTTTTTTAGTATGGAACCATATATAGTTTTAAATGGTATTATATTAGTCATATATAATTATACATAAATTGATACTGGATTTTTTGTTTAGTAAAGTCCTACACATAATTAGATATAAAGTCACGTATAATAATGTATGAAATCGGATTAAGTTTTATGTGCAACGTATGATTACATCTACCATTTATATTAATATATTTTGAACAATATAATTAGATATGATTTTATATGACATCATTTAAAAAAATTGGAAAATTTCAAAGTGAGATATAATTTTATACTTTGACTCATACAGTTGTATATGGTTTTATGAAAACATATAAAATAATATACATTTATATAAATTCCTTTTTACTCGGGGCTTATATAAGACACGATCATATATGATGCAATATATGTGATCATATATTAGATCATATATTGAATCATATATTGGATCATATATTGAATCATATATTGAATAATATATGATGTTTTTAATTTGTTTTACATTCTTTTTTATATTTTTTATTTATTTTTTCATCTTAAACTATATGTAATAGGTTATTATGTATATATTCACCAGAATTGCAAACGATGTACGCAAGTATAATTAAAAATAAAAAAATATTTTTTTATTCATTACTGGTGTTTTTGATATATTTGAATGAACACCTTTAGTTTGATGATTTTGATTTTTTAGTTACTATCGTTTGCATTTTTGGTGACTATATAAAAATATATAATTAAACTTATAGATACGAGAATACATTTTGATATTCAAAAAAATAAATTGAACATAAAAGATCTAATATATCAAGTTTTTCAATTGATATCAATTATGAAAGATGCGAACAAAGGGCTTGTTACAGGATCGATGATTTCCTTTGTGTTTTCTTGTTTTAGTGTTAATTTCGATTGTCCTTGGACTTAGCGTTTTTGTTAAAAAAGTCAAAATCTAAAAAAATTGATAGAAAATTATATTAGTATGCATACAAGATATTTCTAGAATTTTTATTGTATTGAATTATTACCAACAACAGCATTTGGTGCTAATGGGCTAATGATAACACGAATATCCTTTAAAGATTGGCTTGATACTGCTAGACACATACATACATGTTAATGGAGTGTATTTTGTAAGGACCATGGGTTGCTTAAGACCATGAATGCTTTTTACGGAAAGGTATATTGTCTTTCAGAACTCCATCTGATAAAATATTAAAATTACTCCATATTCCTTTTTTTATTCCAGAAAAAAAGAACTTGCTACTACTAAATGCATGTTTTTTACTCAAAATTTTTAGTAGGCACATAATTACTTAAGACTTCTATAAAAAGCAATATATTTAGTAGTTCGTATTTTATCTTTTTGGGTTATGTGTGTAACGATGTTTGAAGGATACACTAATAAAATTATGTCATTAACTGTTTGTAGGTTATTTTAAAAAGTAATCAGTAAAGTCATTTTAAAAGAAAAATCACTTATTTTATAAAGGATTTAATTTTTTTACTGTTTCTGTAGTTTAAAAAAAATAATTTACTGTATTAAAAACGAATTTTCTGTTACATTTAATTTCGGCAGTAAAAAATTTCTTCTATAGTTTTACTGTTTTTCAATACAAAATAACTGAATATTCACTTGTTTTTTAATGTTTTGGTTAGTCATTAAATTAACATTTAAAATTGACTGTAATGTGTTTTTATTTTAAATGAAAAAACAGTGGAATGGTTTTTAAATAAAATTTCATTTGTTTTAAGTGAATCT
The DNA here is from genome assembly GCA_963921195.1 of Pegoplata infirma. NCBI lineage: Eukaryota > Metazoa > Arthropoda > Insecta > Diptera > Anthomyiidae > Pegoplata > Pegoplata infirma. The sequence goes on from OY992536.1 coordinate 176,420,818, forward strand.
TCACTGGAATTTACCTACATAATTCTTTGAGTGTAGGGATAAGAAACTATTTTTACTTACATCATGGCGACAATGTGCCAGGTTGTCACTTTCGCTAATTGACAGCTTTCGTGTGATTGTAAGTAAAAACGTTGTCTTTTCGAAATCGTTACTGAACCTTAAAACTGATGATACGTTTTTTTCATTTCAATTTTCTATGGCGACAGTAAGCGATTTTAAAATATTTTGTAGTGTTGGAACCGAAGTGATAACGTTATGGTGGTGCATATGCCCTCTCCTCCATCTTGAGCGAGCTTAACGTAGCTCCTCATGGTTGAATTTTCTTTAAATAGTAACTCGGCCTCCAAACTTATACGTTCTTTCCATTTCCAATTTGCTATTGCGACAGTATGGAATTTCAAAATAATTTATAGTGTTGGAATCGTATTGATAACATTTCTGGTGGTGCATATGTCCTCTTCTCCAAGTTGAGTGAGCTTAACTTAACTCGGCCTTAAAACTGCTTATACGATCTTTCCATTTCCAATTTGCTATGGCGACATTAATGGTTTTTAAAATAGTTTGCAGTATTGCAATCGTATTGACAACATTATGGTGGTGCATATGACTTCTCCACCAAGTTGCACGAGATTAACGAAGCTGCGTAGTTTAATTTTCTTCAACATCAAATTACTAAATAATATTGTATTTGCGACGTATTTACATTTACTCATTTTGAATATGATCTTGTTTTGGAATAAAATGTCCACGCTTAAACTTGTTATGACGATGAACTGGAAAAAATTAAAACATGATTTTAAAATTCAAATACATATTAATGAAAGCTTACCTTTTCCAAAATTTTTTTCATGTAAATTTACATCATGGCGACAATGTGCCAGGTTGTCAATTTCGCTTATTGACAGATTTCTTGTAATTGCAAGTAAAAACGTTGTCCTTCCCAAATCGTTACTCAACATTAAAACTGATCAAACCTTCTTTTCATTTCGATTTGCTATGGCGCAAGTAAGCGTTTTCAAAATAGTGTGTAGTGTTGGAACCGTAGTGATAGCGTTAGGGTGGTGTATATGCGCTCTCCTCCAAGTTAAGCGAGCTTAACGTAGCTCCGCATGGTTAAATTTTCTTCAACTAGTAACTCGGCCTCCAAACTTTTTATACCTTCTTTCCATTTCCAATTTTCTAATGCGACAGTAAGGGACTTCAAAATAATTTATAGTGTAGCAATAACAGTTCTGGTGGTGCAAATGTCCTCTTCTCCAAGTTGAGCAAGCTTAACGTAACTCGGCCTCAAGGCAGTTGCCTATACGGTCTTTTCATTTCCAATTTGCTATGGCAACATTAAGGGATTTCAAAATAGTTTGCAGTATCGCAATCGTAGTGAAAACATATTGGTGGTGCATATGCCCTCTCCACATAGTTGTACGAGATTAACGAAGCTGCGTAGTTTAATTTTATTCAATATCAAAGTACTCAATAATATTGTATTTGCGACACACATTTACTTAATTTAAATAGAATCTTGTTTTGGATAAAAAAAGTCCACGCTTTTACTTGTTATGACGATGAACTGGAAAAAAGTAATACATATGATTTTAAAATTCTAAATACATATTAATGAAAACTTACCTTTTCAAAAATTTTTTTATGAATATAATTTAAATATTTAGCAATATTTGTTAAATTATTGATATATATTAAGGTATATCAATCGATGGTAAAGTAATAATATAATTTTAACCTAAAAAACTTTTATTTTGTAATTCTGGTTCAAATTTAACATTTTATGATAGCATATATGGTTCCATATATGATATCATATATGGCACATATTTTAAATACGATCACATATATGGGATCGTTTCTTGCATATATGATCACATATATGTTTCCATATAAGTCATATATGATCATATAAAGATCTTTATATAAGCATATATGAACATACACATTTATTTTTAGCCGGGATATCAAAAAATGTGTGTTTTTTAACATTTTTTAAAGTGACGATTTTTTGACGACTTTTTTTAAAACTTTTGACGATTTTTTTTTCCCAAATTTTGACGATTTTAAACAAAAAAAGCCTGGCAGCACTGCACCTAACCTTAAATAAAATCAAAAAATAGTCCAGAGTCTAGACAATAAAAAAAAAAAATAATAACAACACAATGATAACTCGAATGAGAGTGAGAGTTATTTAAATTAAGATCTCTTCTAGTGATAATGTAAATGTAAAAAAGTTGGTTATCAATTACTCAGTCAAAAAAAAGGTTAGGGTGTCCCTTATTAGGTAAAACATACAAATCAAATTAAACTAAATAAAAATCACAAATAAAATAGTGAAGTTATACAAACAAAATTAAAGTTGATGCAAATAATAATTATATAATATAATAAAAGGTTAATTATAAAAATAATATAAATTCAGGCTGCTACAACCTCCCCCTCTGGTGCATAAATCGTCTCGATGATGCGACCAGGATTCATAGTATTATCCATTAGCAGCTACTTTTTTGTTTAATAAGTTGTTGACTTTATGTTGTTGTACTGTTGTGTATACTGGCATGTTGTTGGCATGTTTTATGTTGTGTTTTTCTTAGAAAATGGCAAGTTGTTGCAAAAAAGTTGTTGGTTTTTTTTTTTTCAAGTTGATGTTGTTGGAAACTTGTTGTTGTTGATTTGAATTTTGGATTTCTAAATCACGTTGTTTAATAAATTGTTGTTGATTTGAATTTTGTTTTTCAACCAACGACAGTAAAATTCCATATAAGGATTACAATTAATTGGATTCGGAATCCAAATTAAAGAATCCAAAAAAAAAATTCGCAAGAATCCAGTCGGAATCCAAGTTGCGACAACGATTTGTGACAAAAAATGTTGATAGCAAAAGCACGCAACAAAAAAAGGAAATTTTGTTAAAAAAATAGAAAAAGTTTTAAAAAATTAAAAAAAAAAGTATCAGTTAAGTTGTGAAAGAATTCAAAAAACTGAAATTAAAAAATTATAATTTTAACTTAAAAAAAAAATATATAATTTTTTTTTTAAATTTTATATTATTTGTTTTTAACGTTAAAAAGACGGAATAAGTGACGAAAATTAATATAAAACCATTTTTGTGTCAGAAGATGTTCAAATGTATTCGGCTTCTCCAAATATATATTTTTTGTTTTTTTTTTTTATTTTCCCAATTCGAAAACACCTTGTTTTTAGCGCCTCTCATAGTTTTTGAGACAATTCTTAATGAAACTTTAAAAATTTAGACCTGATTTTGGAAAAAAGAGTTCTAGATTGACAAATTATTTTATTTCTATTACAAAATTGTTCTTAAATATCACACCTTAAGATTTAAACTTTTTTCCATGTACCATGTGTGGAGTTTTCTATAAAAATAGTCCCAAAATCTGAGATTTTTTGCAAAACAAATCCTAAGAATATAAAAAGTTGATAGGTGTTCTATAAAAATATATATATTTAAGAATCTGAAAATTTTTCTTTGGAATATTTATCTTAGAATATCTTACCCCCTTCAAGCAAGTTTAGGTTGTGTTAAAATGGTAACAAAATCGGGTAATGGCATTTCACTCCTCTTTGTTTTGAACTTTAAAAATCGTTATCACGAAAATCCTAGCTGATTCTCTTTTCTAGATATTGCTAAAACTTTACACTGTTTGAAAAAAAAATATTTCCTACCCGGCTAAAAATGTTGTATATCATCATATATGATATCATATATGAGACCATATACAGTATCATATATAGTATCAAATATGGTCTCATATATGAACATATTCCAAAATTGGCGCTTATATAAGACACGATCATATATGATGCAATATATGTGATCATATATTAGATCATATATTGAATCATATATTGGATCATATATTGAATCATATATTGAATAATATATGATGTTTTTAATTTGTTTTACATTCTTTTTTATATTTTTTATTTATTTTTTCATCTTAAACTATATGTAATAGGTTATTATGTATATATTCACCAGAATTGCAAACGATGTACGCAAGTATAATTAAAAATAAAAAATATTGTTTTATTCATTACTGGTGTTTTTGATATATTTGAATGAACACCTTTAGTTTGATGATTTTGATTTTTTAGTTACTATCGTTTGCATTTTTGGTGACCATATAAAAATATGTAATTAAACTTATAGATACGAGAATACATTTTGATATTCAAAAAAATAAATTGAACATAAAAGATCTAATATATCAAGTTTTTCAATTGATATCAATTACGAAAGATGCGAACAAAGGGCTTGTTACAGGAACGATGATTTCCTTTGTGTTTTCTTGTTTTAGTGTTAATTTCAATTATCTTCGATTTCGATTATAGCGTTTTTGTTAAAAAAGTCAAAATCTAAAAAAATTGATAGAAAATAATATTAGTATGCATACAAGGTATTTCTAGAATTTTTATTGTATTAAATTATTACCAACAACAGCATTTGGTGCTAATGGGCTAATGATAACACGAATATCCTTTAAAGATTGGCTTGATACTGCTAGACACATACATACATGTTAATGGAGTGTATTTTGTAAGGACCATGGGTTGCTTAAGACCATGAATGCTTTTTACGAAAAGGTATTATTCCAGAAAAAAAGAACTTGCAACTACTAAATGCATGTTTTTTACTCAAAATTTTTAGTACCCGGGTGAAAATGACCATGTATGTTCATACATGTTCATTAGGGTGGTTTTTTATTTTATTTTTTTTGGAATTTCGAGGAGCGCGCAGCGGATTTTTGTGACATTTGATGTTAAATTAATTGTGTAAAAATTTGAGCTAAATCGGATAAAATTAACCCGAGGCGCAAGAAGGTCAAAGTTTCGAGAAAAAGCCAAAATGGCCAAATTTTGAAAAAACTTAAAAAAATGTAAATTTTGTTGAAATAAAAAAAACAAAATATTTTTCATTTAACTTTCTTGCAATAATACTCAGAAAAAATTATCTTTACTTTTTATGACGGCAGTATCACTTTCAAACATGAAATACAAAAATTACCATGCATTTTGGGGGGTACCTGAAATGAGTGTTTTCGATTTTTTGAAAATTTTATTAAACAAAAAAATTAAATCTTACTATTTTATAGCAATGGATTATTAAATACATCCTAAGGCTTAAATATTTAAAAAATTGGGGATATCCATCGACTCAATTTTTTTTTGGAGTCATTTGAGTTTTGCAGATTTCAAGGAGTCAAATGACTCCAAAAAAAAAATTGAGTCGATGGATATCCCCAATTTTTTAAATATTTAAGCCTTAGGATGTATTTAATAATCCATTGCTATAGAATAGTAAGATTTAATTTTTTTGTTTAATAAAATTTTCAAAAAATCGAAAACACTCATATCAGGTACCCCCCAAAATGCATGGTAAATTTTGTATTTCATGTTTGAAAGTGTTACTGCCGTCATAAAAATTTAAGATAATTTTTTCTGAGTATTATTGCAAGAAAGTTAAATAAAAAATATTTTATTTTTTTTATTTCTACAAAATTTAAATTTTTTAAAGTTTTTTCAAAATTTGGCCTCGGGTTAATTTTATCCGATTTAGCTCAAATTTTTACACAATTATTTTAACATCAAATGAAACAAAAATCCGCTGCGCGCTCCTCGAAATTCCAAAAAAAATAAAATAAAAAACCACCCTAATGTTCATACATGCTCATTCATGATTCCATGTATGATAGTATATGAGCAATGTATGGAAATGTATGTCATATATGGGAACATATATGAACATACACAAGTAATGTAATATTCCATATATGTAAATGTATGCAACTATGTGTGGATAGGTATAAGTCATACTCCTTCATATATGATATGCATCTGCATAGCATACATGTCTTAAAAAAATTTTTTTTTAAGGTTTGGTTCGGCAGAACTTTGCAAAATTGGACGAAGTTCATGTATGGGTTCAGTCTAAAAAAGTCGTTCGGTTGGACAATAATGATCATACATCATCAGGATTGGTTATAATTTTTGTATTCTGTAGGCGAATATGAACGGCACTAACGTAAACAACCAAATTTAGAAGAAAATTCGAACACTCTGACGGTATTACTGTCAGAGCTGCGAAGGATTTCATCCCTTAATAAGATTTTGTGTTCTGAATTAAACTTTAAAGATTGCATTTCCCAATCACAATTTATCGAATGAATTTACAACCTAAAAAAATGAGTCCAGTTTCTACTATAAATTGGGTAAATTTCAACAAATTCAAAAAATACTATAAATTGAGTAAATTTCCCATATTTTTAAGTAGAATTACGCAATTTGTGTAAATTTACCCAATTTATAGTAGGAAACTGAAATCATTTTAATTAGAGTGTACATTTGATTTTAAAATATAGAATGAATTCGGTTTATTTTTCATTCGACTTTGAAATTGAATGCGTAAGTTTTTGTAAATTCGATTTTTAAAAGTCTCATGAATAATAAATAAATGAAATAAAGAATGCATTCAGTTTTTAAAATTCTCATAAACAAGAAATCTATTTAATGGCAAAAATCGAATCCATTCCAAGAAATATTGATATTTAAAGATAATTGTATTCAGTGACTATAAAAATCGAATGTATTTTATTTGTGAATTCATTCGAAAAGTGGTTAATTCTTCGAAGTTAAAGTATCATAAAGTCCAAAGTATATTTTTAAAATATTCGTTAGTTTTTATTAAAAAATCAGTGTCTTAAATTAGTACAAATTATTTATATTTGAAAAAATTTCAATTAATAGACGTTTTATGAAAAAAAATACAAAAAAAAAATTACATACAAATTCATGTATGACAATGTATGATCATTAATGTACATGTACCCTCAAATTACGGATATGCACTTGTATGGACATCCATATATGCATCATATATGAACATACATGGTCATTTTCACCCGGGTAGGTACATAATTACTTAAGACTTCGATTAAAAGCAATATATTAGTAGTACGTATTTTATCTTTTTGGGTTATGTGTGTAACGATTAGAGTTGTCAATTATTCGACTTTCAACTTTGTTCGAATAATTCAAATAATTGTTTTTCCTCGTTCGATCAAACGATTAAAGATCAAAATTTATTCGATTAATCGAAGAGAATAACGAATAAAAAAATTATTTTACAAAATATTTTTATTAACAAAAAAATAAACAATTCATATAAAAAATCTTAAAATAAGAAAGTTAAAATTTTTATTAACGAAAAAATGCATACAAAACTTAAAAAAAAAATAGTTAAAACTTAAAAAAAACTTAGATAACTTATATCACTTTTAATTAATGGATGTCGATTTTAATACTTGTTGAGAAAAAATTCAAATACAAATTATTATTTGAAATATTCAGACAAAATATATCATAAATGATTTTAATTTTTGTCAAATAAGACAATTTAAGTTGTTCTTAAGAAATAATCTTTTAAAAATAAAAGTTGACTTAATTTTTTGCTTTCAAACGATTTTTGGTTTTTGTTTTTATTAAATTAGATTTTGAAAACACTCTTTCGCTAATTGTTGAAGTAGGTGATATAGTAAGAAGAGCATAAATTCCAAATATACCATATCGTCTGATATATCGCTAAAGTCCTTTTTATTTTCTGAATTTTTAATACTTTGAATTGAATTATTTAACTCGCATAAAAGATTATTATTTTCATTACTAATAACTTCCTCTATTTCAATACTTTTATCTGAATTATTGTGATTACTTTCAACATAAAATAATCTGGAGTATAATTTATTTGCATATTCTTTTGTTTCGCTTTTTGGAGAATATTTTAAGAAACTTTCATTGCTCGGAAAATTTCCAGAATTTAGAAAAATTATTTACGTATTTAACACTTTTATGCGTCTCTCATTAATTCTTAAGTAAGTCTGATGCAAAAGAATTATTAATTTTTTCTAAATTATTTATTAAAAACTTGATAACTCTCCCTAATTCTATAATGGATGTGCTATCCAGGGCTATGGCTACAATATATTTTAACTTTCCTACATTTTGTATAAAATCTTTCAAAATTTATGAGAATAAATCAAATTCTAAGCATTTATGTAATTTTTTAATTAAAAAAAAATTGTTCGATTAATCGACATTAATTAATCGATTTATTCGTTATTCGAAAATCGTCATTTTTCAATTATTCGAACAAGAGTTGGGTTTTGTTTGATCGATTAATCGAGTTATTCTTAATCGACTGACAACTCTAGTAACGATGTTTGAAGGATAGGGATAAGAAACTATTTTTACTTACATCATGGCGAAAATGTGCCAGGTTGTCACTTTAGCTAATTGACAGCTTTCGTGTGATTGTAAGTAAAAACGTTGTCTTTTCGAAATCGTTACTCAACCTTAAAACTGATGATACGTTTTTTTCATTTCAATTTTCTATGGCGACTGTAAGCGATTTTAAAATATTTTGTAGTGTTGGAACCGTAGTGATAACGTTATGGTGGTGCATATGCCCTCTCCTCTATCTTGAGCGAGCTTGACGTAGCTCCTCATGGTTGAATTTTCTTTAAATAGTAACTCGGCCTCCAAACTTATACGTGCTTTCCATTTCCAATTTGCTATTGCGACAGTATGGGATTTCAAAATAATTTATAGTTTTGGAATCGTATTGATAACATTTCTGGTGGTGCATATATCCTCTTCTCCAAGTTGAGTGAGCTTAACTTAACTCGGCCTTAAAACTGCTTATAGGATCTTTCCATTTCCAATTTGCTATGGCGACATTAATGGTTTTTAAAATAGTTTGCAGTATTGCAATCGTAGTGACAACATTATGGTGGTGCATATGACCTCTCCACCAAGTTGCACGAGATTAACGAAGCTGCGTAGTTTAATTTTCTTCAACATCAAATTACTAAATAATATTGTATTTGCGACGTATTTACATTTACTCATTTTAAATATGATCTTGTTTTGGAATAAAATGTCCACGATGACGATGAACTGGAAAAAATTAAAACATGATTTTAAAATTCAAATACATATTAATGAATGCTTACCTTTTCCAACATTTTTTTCATGTAAATTTACATCATGGCGACAATGTGCCAGGTTGTCGATTTCGCTTATTGACAGATTTCTTATAATTGCAAGTAAAAACATTGTCCTTCCCAAATCGTTACTCAACATTAAAACTGATCCAACCTTCTTTTCATTTCGATTTGCTATGGCGAAAGTAAGCGTTTTCAAAATAGTTTGTAGTGTTGGAACCGTAGTGATAGCGTTAGGGTGGTGTATATGCGCTCTCCTCCAAGTTGTGAGGACGGAAGTCGGAACCTCGTTTCCGCCCACACCAAAAGTACAAATCCATCCAAATGAATTAATGAACGAATTACCTTGCTATTATTATTATTATTCTTATTAGTATTATTATTGTTATTTTGAACTATTATCGTTGTTATGAATTATTATCGTTACCTTCTTTATTTTTTATTATTACTATCGTACTATTCATGAATTCCCATATAATAAACAACTGTTATATATAAATAAAACACACGATAGTGTTTATAGTGGGACTAGTCGAATAGCCTGTCCCTGCCAGGCGGAACACCAAATCACTTTTCTCAATAGTTCTAATATTTTACCAAACTTTATAAAAAATTATGTTTGTGCTTCAAAAATTTAATATTGCTAGATTGAGTTGGAAAAAAATTTAATGAGTATAAAAGGTTTTATTGATAAAATTTTAGAACTAAATTTAGCACGCCCATTTTGTCTCTCCGTCCATAAACCGGATATCAAAAATCCATCGTGTGGATCTGTCCCATGGTCACTCCTATATACATGGCAGTTTTTATCTTTCTTTTTATCATGAAGGGTTTTAAAATTAGTTAAAATTTTAAAAAACACCAACATTTTTCCACTTAAATTTTTCCTTATAATTCTCCGTACACAGTTTAAATATTAAATCTGACCTCATAAGGATATGGTCCATTGTCAATACTTTATGCTTTACAATTTTCAGCTTCCATAGTCATTAGGGGTTTCAGAAATAGTTTAAATATTTAAAAACTAAATTCGCCGTCTTCCGCCACTCCCCTGACTTAAAGGCCGAAAATCCGGCTACGTTACAGATTATATATACAAACTGAACAAAATTCACAACGGATTTTTTTGTATTTCCGCCCATTCACTGGATATCCAGGTCAGTGTTGATCTTTGCCATAGTCCGTACCATATGTATTCTAATTTTCATCTTTCAAGGTCATAAGGTGTCTCTAAAATTAGGTAAGATGTCAAAACATAATTTTTCCACGCCCATTTCTTCTCTTAATTCTCCGTCCCTACACAGAGAGAACAGTTTAGTTGTGCCAGCCGAATTTAGAGCCAACTGCATAGTTTAATAACAACAACCGAAATTTTCGGTTGCCATAACCAAAATTTGTTTTGAAAATTTAACTTCTATTGGTCCAAAAAAAATTCGGTAATCGCAACCGAAAATTTCAGTTGTTGTAATTAAACCATGCAGTTGGCTCTTAATTCGGCTGGCACAATTAAACTGTTTTTTCTGTGTATTCCAAAATTTTTAAATCTGACTACTTTATGATAAGCTCCATCGTTAGTACTATACTCGTATCCATGCCCCTTTTCCCTCTCAATTCTCCGTCCACAGTCCAAAAATTTTAAGTCTGACTACTTAAGGATATGCTCCAGTGTCAGGACAATATGCTTGCAATTTTCGGCTGCGTAGGTCATTAGGGCTTTAAAGTTAGTCAAATAAAAAAAATAAAACACAATATTGCCTTGCCCCTTTTTCCTTTCAACTCTCCATCTACATTCCAAAAATATTAAATCGGACTACTTTAGAATATACTTCATAGTTAGGATTACATGTTAGGGATTTTCAGCTTCCGTATTCATTGGGGCGGAGCTTAAAAATACTCTAAAATGTTAAAAAAAAATAATTTTGCCAAGTCCCCTTTTTCTCGTAATTCGCCGCCCACAGGCAAAAAATCCGACTTCGTAAGAATCTGTCCCTGGTGTTCATCAATGAGATTCTGTCCCTGGTGTCCATCAATGAGATTCAAAAGGCGCTGGATACACAAAAAATAAGAGAAACACAAAAAAATAAAATATATATTCAGAAAATAGATGGAAATAAATTTACCACGCCCTTTGCCTTTCTTATTCTCCACCTATGCACTGGATATCAAAAATCCAGGCTCGTGTTGATCTTCCACATGAAACCTTCTATATACATGCCAATTCTGTGCATTTTCCGCTTCCTTTGAGGGCTTCAAAAGAAGTTAAAATGTTAAAAATCTCAATTTTGTCACTCCCCATTTTCCTTTTAATTCTCCGCCCACAGTCCAAAAATTTAAAATTTGACTACCTCAGGATATGCTTCATCGATAGGACTATACGCTAGAAAATTTTCAGCTTCCTAAGTCATTAGAGGACTTTAAAATAAGCAAAAATGCCAATTTTCATCTTCATAGATCATTGGGGGTCTTCAAATTAAATATTAAAAAACACAATTTTGCCACGCCCCATTTTTCTCTTAATTCTCCTTCCACAGTTTAAAAAATTTAAATCCGATTACTTCAGGATATGCTTCATTGTTAGAACAAAATGCTATGCAATTTTCCGCTTCCTAAGTCATTTGGGGGCTTCAAAAGAAGTAAAAATTTTAAAAAATCCCAATTTTGCCACGCCACTTTTCCCTCAATTCTCCGCCCACATTGCGAAAATTTTGAATCCGACTACTTGGGGATATGCGCCATCGTTAGGACTATATTCAAGGAAATTTTCACCTTCCTAAGTCATTTGGGGGCTTCAAAAAAAGTAAAAATGTTAAAAAAAATATAAATTTTGCCACTCCACTTTTCCCCTCAATTCTCCGCCCACATTGCGAAAATTTTAAATTCGAATACTTGGGGATATGCGCCAGCGTTAGGACTATATTCTAGGAAATTTTCAGCTTCCTAAGTCATTAGGGGGCTTTAAATTAAGCAAAAATGTAAAAAAATTGAGTTTTGCCACGCCCACTTTTCCGCTTATTTCTCCGCCCACAGGCAAAAAACCGAAAATCCGGCTACGTTAGGATCTGCCCCAGGTTTTTTACTATATGCATGCCAATTTTCAGCTTTGTAGCTCATGAGTGGGCTTCAAAAAGCTCTGGATAGACAAAAAAAGAGGAACACACAAATAGGGAAATTATATATATAGACTAGTCGAATAGCCTGTCCCTGCCAGGCGGAACACCAAATCACTTTACTTAATAATTCTAATTTTTTACTAAACTTTATAAAAAATTATGTTTTGTTCTTCAAAAATTTAATATTGCTACATTGAGTTACATCAATATATTTCCTAAACTGGAAAAAAATTTAATGAGTATAAAAGGTTTTATTGATAAAATTTTAGAACTAAATTTAGCACGCCCATTTCGTCTCTCCGTCCTTAAACCGGATATCAAAAATCCATCGTGTGGATATGTCCCATCGTCACTCCTGTATACATGGAAATTTGTATATTTCTTAGTCATGAAGGGTTTTAAAATTAGCTAAAATGTTAAAAAACACAATTTTTTCAAATACATTTTTCCTTATAATTCTTCGTACACAGTTTAAATATTAAATCTGAATTCATAAGGATATGATCCATTGTCAATACTTTATGCTTTACAATTTTCAGCATCATTAGGGGTTTCAGAAATAGTTTGAGGCTGTTATTCTTAACACTTATAGTAGACTTATTGTAGGTTTATTTGACTTATATGCCTGCAATATGTGTCAAATAAACCTACTTTAGTTATATTTTAGTTTTTATGAATAACCACCTAAATGTTTAAAAACTAAATTTTGCCGTCTTCCGCCACTCCCCCTGTCTTAGAGGCCGAAAATCCGGCTACGTTACAGATTACATGTATAAACTAAACAAAATTCACAACCAATTTTTTTTGCATCTCCGCCCTTTCACTGGATATCCAGGTCAGTGTTGATCTTTGCCATAGTCCGTACCATATGCATCCCAATTTTCATCTCTCAAGGTCATAAGGTGTCTTCAAAATTAGGTAAGATGTGAAAACATAATTTTTCCACGCCCATTTCTTCTCTTAATTCTCCGTCCATATTTTTAAATCTGACTACTTTAGGATATGCTTCGTCGTTAGTACTATAATCGTATTCACGCCCGTTTCTCTCTTAATTCTCCGTCCACAGTCCAAAAATTTTAAGTCTGACTACTTTAGGATATGTATGGTCCAGTGTCAGGACACTATGCTGGTTAATTTTCGGCTGCGTAGGTCATTAGGGCTTTAAAGTAAGTTAAATTAAAAAAACACAATATTGCCTTGTCCATTTTTCCCCTCAACTCTACGTCTCCATTCCAAATATGTTAAATCGGACTACTTTAGAATATGCTTCGTAGTTAGGACTACATGTTAGGGACTTCAGCTTCCTAATTCATAGGGGCGGAGCTTAAAAATACTCTAAAATGTTACAAAAAAAAAATATTTTGCCAAGTCCCCATTTTCTCGTAATTCGCCGCCCACAGGTAAAAAATCCGGCTTCGTAAGAATCTGTCCCTGGTTAGAAAAACACAAAAAAAAAATTATATGTACAGAAAATAGATGGAAATAAATTTACCACGCCCCTTTGCCTTTCTTAATCTCCACCCATACACTGGATATCAAAAATCCAGGTTCGTGTTGATCTTCCCCATGAAACATGCCAATTTTCATCTTCCTTAGTCATTCGGGGTCTTTAAATTAGTTAAAATATTAAAAAACCCAACTTTTTCACGCTCTTTCATCTTTTAATTCTCCGTCCACAGTCGAGAAATTTAAAATCCGATTATTTCAGGATATACAACATCGTTAGCACTATACGCTATCCATTTTCCGCTTCCTTTGGGGGCTTCAAAATAAGTTAAAATGTTAATAATCCCAATTTCGTCCATTCTCCATTTTCCTTTCAATTCTCCACCCACAGTCCAAAAATTTTAAATTCGACTACTTCAGGATATGCTTCATCGATAGGACTATATGCTAGGAAATTTTCAGCTTCCTAAGTCATTAAAGGACTTTACAATAAGCTAAAATGTAAGTTTTCATCTTCATAGGTCATTAAGGTCTTCAAATTAGTTAAAATATTAAAAAAACACAATTTTGCCACGCCTCATTTTTCTCTTAATTTTCCTTCCACAGTCTAAAAAATGTAAGTCCGATTACTTCAGCATATGCCTCATTGTTAGAACTAAATGCTATGCAATTTTCCGCTTCCTAAGTCATTTTGGGGCTTCAAAAGGAGTAAAAATGTTAAAAAATCACAATTTTGCCACGCCACTTTTCCCCCCAATTCTCCGCCCACATTGCGAAAATATTAAATCCGATTACTTGGGGATATGCGCCATCGTTAGGACTATATTCTAGGAAATCTTCAGCTTCCTAAGTCATTAGGCGGCTTTAAATTAAGCAAAAATTTCAAAAAATTGAAATTTGCCACGCCCACTTTTTCGCTTATTTCTCCGCCAATAGGCAAAGTGTTTTACTATATGCATGCCAATTTTCAGCTTTGTAGCTCATCAGTGGGCTTGAAAAAGCTCTGGATAGACAAAAAAAGAGGAACACACAAATAGGGAAATTATATATATAGATACTCTGGCTATTTATAAAACTCACCACACATATATTTACATTCACCATACTCATATTCACACACACACACAGTAGCACTGTTGCCAACTATTTTTAACTAAAAACCTCTAAATTTCACTAAAAAAGCGCTAGAAACCGCCAAAAATAAATTTAGCGGGGAAAATTTAAAATTCTCCCGCTAAATTACGAAAAAAAGCGCTAAAAACCGAAAAACTTGGCATTTTTGATTGACAAAAAAGAAAAATTTAAAAAAAAACCTCCAAATTATTTTTTCTACGAAAATTTACTTTTCACTATAAACGCGCAAGAAACCGCCGAAAAAAATTTAGCGGGAAAATTTAAAAATCTCCCGCTAAGTTAAAAAAAAAGCGCTAAAACTCGACAAACTTGGCGTTTTCGATTGAAAAAAAAAGAAAAATTGGAAAAAAACCTCTAAATTTTTCCCACTAAATCCAAGCAAAAAGCGCTAGGTTTTCCCGCTAAGCCACAGTTCCCGCTAAAACCAATTTTCCCCCGCTAAATCCAAACAAAAAGCGCTAGATTTAGCGGGAAAACCTCCAACTTGGCAACAGTGCACAGTAGCTGGTCAATCAGTATATAAGCAACAGCAATCAACAAACTCGTTCAGTTTGCTGGTAGCTGTCGCCAGGTGCCCTAGTTTGGATTATTTACTCTGCTCGCGTCTAGGGAGTGCTGTCGCCAGGTGCCCTAGTTTGGATTATTTTCTCTGCTCGCGTCTAGGGAGTGCTGTCGCCAGGTGCCCTAGCTTGGATTAGTTTCGCTGCTCGCGTCTAGGGAGTGCTGTCGCCAGGTGCCCCAGCTTGGATTATTTTTGCCGCTCGCGTCTAGGGAGTGCTGTCGCCAGGTGCCCTAGCTTGGATTATTTTCGCCGCTCGCGTCTAGGGAGTGCTGTCGCCAGGTGCCCTAGATTGGATTAGTTTCGCTGCTCGCGTCTAGGGAGTGCTGTCGCCAGGTGCCCTAGCTTGGATTATTTTCGCCGCTCGCGTCTAGGGAGTGCTGTCGCCAGGTGCCCTAGCTTGGATTAGTTTCGCTGCTCGCGTCTAGGGAGTGCTGTCGCCAGGTGCCCTAGCTTGGATTATTTTCGCCGCTCGCGTCTAGGGAGTGCTGTCGCCAGGTGCCCTAGCATGGATTGTTTTCTCTGCTCGCGTCTAGGGAGTGCTGTCGCCAGGTGCCCTAGCTTGGATTCTACGTCGCGGTCCCATTCCGCTAGCGCGGTCATCGGTCGCCGTTCCTTAGTTTAAGTTTTACTCTCTTTTGTAGTTTTAGTTATTCAATAAATGAATTTATTATAACGTTTAAAAAACCAGTCTTTTACTCTCGGTCTCAGCAAATATAAATTTCTGTGACGATCCCTACCCCCGCGAGCTATACCCCAGCTAACGGAGGAAACTCGTCGTTACAAAGTTGAGCGAGCTTAACGTAGCTCCGCATGGTTAAATTTTCTTGAACTAGTAACTCGGCCTCCAAACTTCTTATACCTTCTTTCCATTTCCAATTTTCTATTGCGACAGTAAGGGACTTCAAAATAATTTATAGTGTAGTAATAACAGTTCTGGTGGTGCAAATGTCCTCTTCTCCAAGTTGAGCAAGCTTAACGTAACTCGGCCTCAAAACTGCCTACACGGTCTTTTCATTTCCAATTTGCTATGGCAACATTAAGGGATTTCAAAATAGTTTGCAGTATTGCAATCGTAGTGAAAACATATTGGTGGTGCATATGCCCTCTCCACATAGTTGTACGAGATTAACGAAGCTGCGTAGTTTAATTTTATTCAATATCAAAGTACTCAATAATATTGTATTTGCGACACACATTTACTTTATTTAAATAGGATCTTGTTTTGGATAAAAAAAGTCCACGCTTTTACTTGGTATGACGATGAACTGGAAAAATTAATACATATGATTTTAAAATTCTAAATACATATTAATGAAAACTTACCTTTTCTAAAATTTTTTTATGCAGAATATTTTGCAATATTTGTTAAATTATTGATATATATTAAGGTATGTCAATCGTTGGTAAAGTAATAATATAATTTTAACCTAAAAAACTTTTATTTTGTAATTCTGGTTCAAATTTAAAATTTTATGATAGCATATATGGTTCCATATATGATATCATATATGCCACATATTTTAAATACGACCACATATATGGGATCGTTTCTTGCATATGAGGCATTCCACACCAAATGTCCCGCTACAGAAAAACATGTGTCCCGTAAATTTCTGAATAGGTTGTTTGGATAGCCCTATATGTAACTAAGAAAATTGCGTTTTTGGTTTTTCAAATTTTCGAAAACTGGGCTTAGGAGGCGTGGTCAAATATTGGAAAAATGGTAAAATTTGTGGCGAGTTGCCTTGATTAAATATTTATCACATTAAAACGGAATGCACCACAATGTCAAAAATTTACGTTCTTATATAGTTTTGTATGGGCTATCGATGAAATTTTTTTTTTTGGAAAATTTTCAGAACCCATTCTGAAATTTTCTATTTTTTAAAAAAGTCAATTTATCAAAAATCCGGCCACTTTTTTTTTTCTTTTTTATTTATTTTTTTAAAAGTTTAGATGTTTGTCCATCCACACAAAAAAAATCAGAAACACGTTCATCTTTTTTTTCGAGAAAATCGCAGTTGAACTTTAAATTTCATAACAATTTTGTTATTTGCTTGTATTTCTTTGTTTTAAAGTTGCGAATGAGTAATATTAATTGCATAAATATTCGTCATACGCTCTGTTGACACAAGCAAATACAAGCAAATTACTAAATTGTTATGAAATTTAAAGTTCAAATGCGATTTTCTCGAAAAAAAAGATGAACGTGTTTCTGATTTTTTTTGTGTGGATGGACAAACATCTAAGCTTTTAAAAAAATAAATAACCCGAGTAAAAAGGAATTTATATAAATGTATATTATTTTATATGTTTTCATAAAACCATGTACAACTATATGAGTCAAAGTATAAAATTATATCTCACTTTGAAATTTTCCAATTTTTTTAAATGATGTCATATAAAATCATATCTAATTATATTGTTCATAATATATTAATATAAATGGTAGATGTAATCATACGTTGAACATAAAACTTAATCCGATTTCATACATTATTATACGTGACTTTATATCTAATTATGTATAGGACTTTACTAAACAAAAAATCCAGTATCAATTTATGTATAATTATATATGACTAATATAATACCACTTAAAACTATATATGGTTCCATACTAAAAAAATTTCCAACAAAAATAATAGATATAATTATATGTGTCTTAAACGATAACATATCTGTGTTTGTATGGTACTATATATACGCAAATTTCGTCTAAACTCAATATATATTTATAAATGGTCGCATATGTAATGGAATATATATTTTGATATAATCATGTATAAAAAAAATATTTTTTTGACCAAACAACTAGCCATATATAATTACTAGCTCGCCCGCCGGAACTTCGTTACCGGTTATGTTAAATACCGGATAATAGAAGGATCAGGATTACCCTACCGATTTCAAAAAATGACTCATATGTAGTCTTTGTTTTATTTAATTGTGGACGTTTAAGTCTTTCATAAAATAATATTTCATTGAATAACTTAAACAATAAAACTTGAATAATTTCGGTGGTACGTTGTCATGTACGTTCCGGTGAAAAAGATTGTAGCAATTTTCGAGCCCTTATATCGGGATTTTGGATCCTGAGTGAATAAATATTTCAGTGAAAAAAGAAATTGGAATAAAAATAAGTTTGAGTGGAAAAACATATAGAGAGAAAAAATATGGAGTTAAAAAGTTTAATACGAAAAATTTTAATAAAAATTACGATTCTATATTGTTCCCCGCTCTATTCCATTTCGTTCCCCGTTCTACTCCATTTCATTTCCAATTCAACCTCCATGCAAGTTTCATTCCTCTCCATGTAATATGCGTTACAGAAATAAAAAGTGCTATTGTATTTATCTTATAGATATAAAAATACCATTTTACACTACTTGTACCAATTAAGGTACCCCTTTTTACCCTGTCCATATCTTGGGTGTTATTTTGGCTGGAGGATACTGCCCGTCAAATTTTGAGTTTCAGGCTTTAATATTTAGAAAGGTACAAATAACCATTTACCACCTTTTCCACTTAAAATTAAATTTTCAAAAATCTTTTTTTTCTGAAACGTTATATCAAGAAATATAAAAAGTATCAAACTTACACTCTTTTATGCCCTTTACGACTCATAGAAACAGAATTTCCAAAAAGTACTTTTTCCAAAATATTTTTTCACTAAAGAATACAGCATTCAAATTTTCACTGCCAAGGATCATTATTTCAAGAAGTATAAAAAGTATAAAAAAACACTTTTCTTCACCTCTAGAAACGGAATATTTTAAAAGCATAGCAGATTGTTTTTTTACCGAAGGACCTCACATTCCAAAATTCAAGTTTCTATGACAATTATTATAGGAAAAAAAAGTACCAAAATTACACTTTATTACCCCCGTTAGATTAGATTAAAGAGGCCCTATACCCCCGTTAAAAACGGAATTTCCAAAAAGTACTTTTTTCCAGTGTGTTTTTTCTTCGCCGAAGGCCCCTACATTACAAATTGCAATTATATAGGAATATTATTTCAACAAATATTAAAAGAACAAAAAGTATACTTTTTAACCCCGTTAAGAAACGGAATTTTCAAAAAGTACTTTTCCCAAAATTTTGGTTTTCACCGAAGAATTTTACATCCAAAATTTTAAGTTTCTACAACCGTCAGAAAATATCAAAATTACCGGAAGTGCACTTTTTTGGCCATTTAACCCTACTAAGAAGCGGAATTTCCAAAAGTATTTTTTCCAGAATGTTTTTTTACCGAATGATTTTACATTACAAATGTCAAAATTCTAGGGCCATTACTACCGGAAATTAGAACGTACCTAAAGTTTAAATTTTTACCCGTTCCACCCCCAAAGAAAAGGAAATTTCAAAAATCACTTTTTCCAGAATTTGTTTTCACTTCAGGATCCTATATTCAGGATATATAAAAAGTACCATAAGTAGTATTTTTACCCCTTAAAAAAAGGAATTTTCAGGATATATAAAAAGTACCATAAGTAGTATTTTTACCCCTTAAAAAAAGGAATTTTCAAAAAGTACTTTCATAGAATGTTTTTTTTTTTTTTTTGCAAAAGTTAATTTTAACAAAAGGAAATTTTTATAAAAGGTACTTTTTATTAAATGTAGTTTTATTAAAAGATACTTTTTATATAAGGTACTTTTATAAAAGGTACTTTTTACAAAAAGGTAGTTTTTATAAAAGGTACTTTTTATAAAAGGTACTTTTTATAAAAGGTACTTTTTATAAAAGGTACTTTTTATAAAAGGTACTTTTTATAAAAGGTACTTTTTATAAAAGGTACTTTTTATAAAAGGTACTTTTTATAAAAGGTACTTTTTATAAAAGGTACTTTTTATAAAATGTACTTTTTATAAAAGGTACTTTTTATTAAAGGTACTTTTTATAAAAGGTACTTTTTATAAAAGGTACTTTTTATAAAAGGTACTTTTTATAAAAGGTACTTTTAATAAAAGGTACTTTTTATAAAAGGTACTTTTTATAAAAGGTACTTTTTATAAAAGGTACTTTTTATAAAAGGTACTTTTTATAAAAGGTACTTTTTATAAAAGGTACTTTTTATAAAAGGTACTTTTTATAAAAGGTACTTTTTATAAAAGGTACTTTTTATAAAAGGTACTTTTTATAAAAGGTACTTTTTATAAAAGGTACTTTTTATAAAAGGTACTTTTTATAAAAGGTACTTTTTATAAAAGGTACTTTTTATAAAAGGTACTTTTTATAAAAGGTACTTTTTATAAAAGGTACTTTTTATAAAAGGTACTTTTTATAAAAGGTACTTTTTATAAAAGGTACTTTTTATAAAAGGTACTTTTTATAAAAGGTACTTTTTATAAAAGGTACTTTTTATAAAAGGTACTTTTTATAAAAGGTACTTTTTATAAAAGGTACTTTTTATAAAAGGTACTTTTTATAAAAGGTACTTTTTATAAAAGGTACTTTTTATAAAAGGTACTTTTTATAAAAGGTACTTTTTTAAAAGGTACTTTTTATAAAAGGTACTTTTTATAAAAGGTACTTTTTATAAAAGGTACTTTTTATAATGTCTTTTCACCGAAGGATCCTACATTCCAAATTTCAAGTTTATATGACCATAATTTTAAAAAATAAAAAAAAAGTACCAAAAGTACACTTTTTACCTCTTTTCCATATTGTTTTTTTAGCAAAGGATCCTACATTCCAAATTTCAAGTTTGTATGACCATTATTTCCGTAAATAAAAAAAGTACCAAAAGTACACTTTTTTACCCATTTTACCCCCGTAAAATCAACATTGGCCAAAAACACAGCCTTTGTGGATCTTTTTCTCGGGAGATGAACCTACATTGCAAATTTCAAGTTTCTAGGACTATTATTTAAGCTTAAATAAAAAAGGTACCAAAAGTACAGTTTTTTACCCATTTTACCCCCTAAGAATCAACATTGGCAAAAATCCAGCCTTAGGGGATATATATTCCGTGAGGTGAACATACAGTCCAAACTTCAAGTCTCTAAGACCATTATTTAAGGAAATATAAAAGGTACCAAAAGTACACTTTTTTACCCATTTCACCCCCTTATAATCAACATTGGCAAAAACCCAGCCCTAGTGAACCTATTTTCCGGGAGGTGAATCTACATTCCAAATTTCAAGTTTCTAGGACCATTACTTAAGGAAATATAAAAGGTACCAAAAGTACAGTTTTTTACCCTTTTTACCCCCTTAGAATCAGCACTGGCAAAAATCCAACCTTACTGGATCTATATTCCAGGATGTGAACATACAGTCCAAATTTCAAGTCTCTATGACCATTATTTTCAGGAGATATAAAAAGTACCAAAAGTACAGTTTTTTACCCTTTTTACCCCCTTAGAATCAACATTGGCAAAAGTCCAGCCTTAGTGGATCTATGTTCCGGGAGGTGAACATACAGTCCAAATTTCAAGTCTCTATGACCATTATTTCGGGAGATATATAAAGTACCAAAAGTACAGCTTTTTACCCATTTTACCCCCTTAGAATCAACACTGGCAAAAATCCAGCCTTAGTGGATCTATATTCCGGGAGGGTAACCTACAGTCCAAATTTCAAGGCTCTAGCTTCAGCGGTTTGGGCTGGGCGATGATGAATCAGTCAGTCAGTCAGTCAGTCACTCACTCACTCACCCAACTCTTTTATATATATAGATAGATATATGCCAGTATTTCAAAATTTATTTTTGTGTGTCAGCATATATGGTTATACAAAACTTTTTATTGTATCATATAAGATTACATATGATTTTTGGGAACCCGAGTTCGATTCCCGGCCCAGTCGAGAAAAAAAAGTTTTTTTTTTTAATTTTTTTAAATAGAAAACACTTTTTTATTGCGTTTAATTTTTTTAGAACTAAAAAATTTTCATTTTTGGAATTTTTGCAATCAGTTTTAAAAAATTATTTTTCTTTTATACAGTTATATATAACTATATTTGATTTATTATAAAATTATCTATAATTTTTGGGAACCCGAGTTCGATTCCAGAAAAAAGAATATATTTCTTTTATTTTTTTTTAAATAGAAAACACTTTTTTATTGCATTTATTTTTTTTAGAACTAAAATTTTTTTTTTTTTTTTAATTTTTGCAATCATTTTTAAAAAATTATATTGCTTTTATATAGTTATATATAACTATATTTAATTTATTATAAAATTATCTATCATTTTTGGGAACCCGAGTTCGAGTCCAGAAAAAAACATATTTTTTTATTTTTTTTTTTAAATAGAAAACACTTTTTGATTGCATTTGTTTTTTTAGAACTTAAAAAATTTTACTTTTTGAATTTTTGCAATAATTTTTAAAAATTTATATTGCATTTATATAGTTAATAATAGCCATATTTGGTTTAAATTATCAATGATTTTTGGAACCCGATCTCAAATCTAATTCTAATTTCCTGATTCCATGAAAAATTTCAAACTTTTAAGCCAAAGTCTTATTTCACTTTGGAAGCCTATGACTTGGAAATAAGGCATATCGCTACATTAAAATTATTGTTTAAGCTTACCATAGAAGCCCCTAATAGCGCTGTACGTCATTCTAATTTTTTTTTTTGCAAATTTTATCAAAAATTTTCTAAGTCTTTTTGAAAATTGTGTACAAGTGAATAACATATTTAATTGGATGTAATCATATATTACTATATGTTAAATCAATTTGATATAATTAGATACGATCAATTTATTTAAAACTAAGTCTTTTAAAGTTGTTATTTGCTAATAACGTCCGCTGGTCTAGAGGGTAGAGATTGCGATTACAAAACGGAAGACTTGTGGTTCTAATCCCCATCCGTTCGAAGTTTTTTTTTTTTTTATTTATTTTCAGTTTGACATTATTATATCTAAAAATAAATCTAAAAACAGAAACATTTTTTGGATAAAAATGTATCCAATAATTTTTTTATAAAATAAAGATATCAGATATTATAAGATAACTTTGGCGCGGCCAAATTTCGGATGAAATTACATTATATAATATCCAATTTAATATAAAATCATGATATTGGATATCTTAAGATAACTTTGGCGCGGCCAATTTCCGGATGAAATTACATCATATCATATCATATTTAATACAAAATCATGATAATAGATAATTTCGGATAACTTTGGCGCGGCCAATTTCCGGATGAAATCACATACAATCAAATATTAAACTGTAACTTCATATATTATAAGATGTTATAAGATAACTTTGGCGCGGCCAATTTTCGGATGAAATTTAGCAAAATCAGATCCAATAAATTATATATAATTTTATAAGATAACATGTTTTACCATACAATTTTTTTTTACTCGGGAAAAAAGAAAAAAAAAAGTGGCCGGATTTTTGATAAATTGACTTTTTTAAAAAATGGAAAATTTCAGAACGGGTTCTGAAAATTTCCAAAAAAAAAATTTTAATCGATAGCCCATACAAAACTATATAAGAACGTACATTTTTAACATTGTGGTGCATTCCGTTTTAATGTGATAAATATTTAATCAAGGCAACTCGCCACAAATTTGATCATTTTTCCAATATTTGACCACGCCTCCTAAGCCCAGTTTTTGAAAAATTGAAAAACCAAAAACGCAATTTTCTAAGTTCCATATAGGGCTATCCATATCACCTATTCAGAAGTTTACGGTACACATGTTTTTTTTCGCTGGACATTTGGTGTGGAATGTCTCATATATGATCACATATATGTTTCCATATAAGTCATATATGATCATATAAAGATCTTTATATAAGCATATATGAACATACACATTTATTTTTAGCCGGGGACATAGTAATCCATCGACCGTTTTGTAGATCTGGCATCACCAAAGATAATTGGAAAATTCTGGCAATGCCAAACTAAAGTTCAAACGCAAAGCAAAGAGAGACAAAAAAAATCTGCATTCTCACTGTAAAAATGGCATCTTTCATCTCGCTCACATTTCGATTTGTGATAAAATTTCGTAAACAATACCATATGATTTTTGTTTACTACTTTTTCAAACGCCATTTGTTGGACTACTCTATGACTCTGGTTTTAATATTCTAAATAATTTTTACATATGCCAAAAATTTTATATTTTGCACTTGTTTGCGTATTTTTCAGAGTTGGCATATATTACTATGACAAAAAACAAATATTTTTTTAGAGTTGGCATATTTTGTCGGAAAATAAAAATACATTTTTTTTTTTTTGAAAAATTTTTATAATTTTTTTTTTGGTTTTTGTTATCCTTAGTACGGTAATTGCAAAAACTGAAAAAAAAATTAAAAATCTTTGCATATTTTTAAAAGTTACTGGCTCCAAAAGCCTTTTAATCTCAGGGTGGTCAGCTTTGGCACTCTGTAACTCACGCTGTATTGTAATAGGGTCACTCCATACTAGCTATTTTGAGAGCTTATATCATTGACTTTATTTGCCCCACGAATAATATTTCATTCTGATAAATAGTTTGAAAGTTACATAAATATAAGCATTTTTTTTTTTTGCAAACACTATTTACCGATATTTTCAAAATGGCAATATCTCAAGAACCAGTCATTAGATATCAAAATCTTTACAAGATTCGTGTTTAGTATGGCAAATGCAATAAGAAATGTGATCTAATATTTTGAAAAAAAAAAATTTTAAAAATTTTTGCTCTGAAATTTTTATGACAGATAGGTATTACATAGTGGAGCTATTTGCCATCCGAAACTCATTTCGGTCAAATTTGAGTTGGCATATTTTGAATATAGGTTCACGATATTAAAGACAAAATTTATTATTGATTAAGTTCAGTAGTTCTGAGAGAATAATTTTAAATTGTTATAGAGATTTAAATTCATATTTGTATGCTTTTTCTCTTCCGATCTTACAGCGGAAATTATGAAATACTTATCGCAAATTCAGTCGGCGCTTTAGCTTCTGTAGTTATTTCATTTTTTTTTTTTTACTTATTTTGGTGAAAATTATTTCATTAGGAGTTTTTTTCATTGCGTCGTTGGCCTCCGCACATTTCAGAGAAAATGAAATAAAACCCCAAAAATATTATTTGGGGCCTTATTTCATTAGTAAAATTTGGAATTTTTTTAAAGTAAAAATTTGTGGGGCCTTATTTCATTTTTGATTTGGAGCCTTATTTCATTCATTGAAAATTGTAGTTTCAAGTTTTTGAAAACTATTTTTTAAAACATAAAATACTTATTAAATTAAAGGAAATAGGAAAAAGGGTTTATTCTGATTCGAGGCCTTTTCATGTTACCCATTATGAATTAACATAACAAGTACTTATGATAACTCTACTTTCTTTATTAGGATATTCTCCCATTTAATACTCATAGATTTTCTTGCTTTCAAAAAATTTTGGCAATTTTCAGGAATGAATTGATGATCGTTTCGGGGAGGTTCCAGAAAATTGGTGTAACTTCGAAAATCATATTTGCTTTCTCACTAAGTTGAGATAATTAAGAGTATGAATATTTGATGTTTGCAAAAAAAAATCTACTTTTTTTTTTGGAACATTGATAAGTCTTTGTAGGTTAATAACATTATATTTAGGTAATTCAAATCCGCCCACGTGCATAAATTTGAGCGATCGCACCCAAAACTATGGCGGTTTAAATTTAACATTTTAAAAAAAAATTTTCAAAATTACATTTTTTATCCGAAGTTTACCAAACTTACCATTTTGTATTATGCTTACCTAGAGCTAAAGCAAACATTTAAAAATGCATAAAATATTTGCTTAATGTCGAGATATATGCATTAAACCATTTTTTCGCTACATTTTCTAATATCTACATTAGGGTGCTCCAAAAAAATGAAGTTGTTAAATATTGGCCGTAAATCCCCCTTGAAATATGCATTTGGGTGTAGAAATATGTTTTGCAAAATTATAGGGTAATCGGATGTGGGTAAGGCGTGCCGCATCGGCCCTGAAGTTTGAAAAACGGATTACAAGGGGAAAATATTACTTTTTTGTCATTTTCTCAATTTTTTTGATATTTTGAGTAAAGTTTGAATTCAAATGGTCACTGAATTTTGATTAAGAGTTAATTGTCTATCAAATAAGGTATTAAAAATTAAAATCGGTTGAAAATCAGCCAAGTTATTACAACTTCCCCAGGCAACTAACGTGTGTCAGGCCACTTAATCAAGGAATTCTAGCCCCATTTTTGAAATTTATTGAAATTATCTACTGTAAAAACATTTTTTTATGTTTCAAGTCCCAATGTACTAAGAAGATAAATATTTTTCATTTTGCGTTTTGCTAACTTGTTTTAAATAAATGCTAAAGTGGTCTGAATTTTTCAACACTATTTTCAAATCTCCAATTTTAAATTTTAATTTTTTTTGTTAAAGAAATTTTAAAAATTCGACTATTGGAGTTTAAGGATTTGTTAAGCACATATAAAGGAATATATATATATGTCCTTTATTTATTTAAATATGTACACTACTTATACTTTAGTATATAATATAATTTTAATATAAAGGAATGAAAACCCCAAAAATTGTAGGGTTTGCTGTTTTCATTTGGCTTTTACAGTGATTTAATTTTTGCGGATTTCGGGAAAGTAGTGATTTTTGGCTATTTTTTTGCTTTTATTTTTTTGTTTGGTTTTTTTTTACAAACTTCATATGTTTTGGACCGAATTATATCAACACGAGATAGAATACTTCAATTCGCAAAATTAGGGCGAAATTGAGATATAAAAAATTGCCCCTGTTTAGGGTCAAAGGTCAAATTTTGAATTTTTAAAAATTAACTAATTTGCTGGGCGGATTTTGCTGAATCTACTTGATGCTATTTTAATTGGTCTAAACTAAATGGCAAATAATTAAAATTAAGATATTTAACACTTAAGTGCTGTTGGGGCCTATAATTTTTTTAATTTAATAGAGATAATGTAAGTGTATTCTGATCAAAGGGTCGAATAGGCCCCACCAGCACTTAAGGGTTAATATTCTGAACTTAAACAAAAAGACATCTGTTAAGACCTTTTACAATGACATCAAGTAGTTTCATATATTTCCACTAAGAAAATCTGTTAATGTTTAAAAATTAAAAATCTTCTAAAATTTGACCTTTGACCTTTATTTGGGGCAATTTTTAATTTCTCAATTTTGCCCTAAATTTGCGAATTGGAGTATTCTTTCTCGTGTTGATATAATTCGGTCCACAACATATGAAGTTTGTAAAAAAAACAAAAAAAAAAACATAAAAGCTAAAAAAGGGCCAAAAATCACTACTTTCCCGAAATCCGCCAAAATTAAATCACTGTAAAAGCCAAATGAAAACAGCAAACCCTACAGTTTTTGGGGTTTTCATTCCTTTTTATGTGCTTAACAAATCCTTAAACTCCAATAGGTGAATTTTTAAAATTTCTTTAACAAAAAAAAATAGAAACTTAAAATTGGAGATTTGAAAATAGTGTTGAAAAATTCAGACCACTTTAGCATTTATTTAAAACAAGTTAGCAAAACACAAATTGAAAAATATTTATCTTCTTAGTACATTGGGACTTGAAATATAAAAAAATGTTTTTACAGTAGATAATTTCAATAAATTTCAAAAATGGGGCTAGAATTCCTTGATTGAGTGGCCTGACACACGTTAGTTGCCTGGGGAAGTTGTAATAACTTGGCTGATTTTCAACCGATATTAATTTCTAATACCTTATTTGATAGACAATTAACTCTTAATCAAAATACAGTGATTCAAATTCAAAATATCAAAAAAAAAAAAATGAGAAAATTACAAAAAAGTCATATTTTCCCCTTGTAATCCGTTTTTCAAACTTCAGGGCCGATGCGGCACGCCTTACCTACATCCGATTACCCTATAATTTTGCAAAACATATTTTTACATCCAAATGCAAAAATATTTAACAACTTCATTTTTTTGAAGCACCCTAATCTACATACACTCAAAATAATACATTAGAAGGTTTACAATTTTTTTTTTTGCTAATGCTGGTTAGCTAACTTTTAGCAAATTTTTAGTTGAGATTAGCATGTTAGCAAAAATATCTTGTAAACTTTATTTAGCGCATTAGCAATTTTAAACAAAATTTGAACTATTTTTTTTTTGCTAAATTTTAAATTGAGTTGACCAAATTTTTCAAACTTTTTTGCTAATGTTAGCAATAATAAATGGTAATTTTTTTTTTTCAATTTCAGAAAACTTAAAATGGCCTAATCTTGGAAACTAAGCCAGATAGAGCAAAATGGAGGCCATGTTTGGTTCTCGGGCTCCCCATAGTATCGCCGGTCCTTTTCAAATGTGTGGACCATAATGGGTCCTAACTTTGGATCCAAAAAAGTTAGCATTCCCGAAAATTTTAAAATGCTCATATCTCGGTAAATATTGCCGACACAACAAAAAGTCCAAAAGCATTTTTGTAGCTCTCAACACGTAGAACAATACCGCAAAATATTCAAAAGCGAGTAATAGTTTTGAAGATATCGAGATATCGAAAATCACGTATCTCAAAAACTAAGCAAGGTAGAGCGAAACGGACACAAAATTTCGGATCAATAACTATGACGATTTTTATAAAACCCAACTAGGTCTATGCCCATCGGGGTCTGGACCTAACGGGTCCGAACCCAATGGGGTCCTCAAATGTGTGTGAACTAAGTTGAAATAAAAAAAAAAAAATCAGTTAACTAGTTTTTGGCAAAACATTTTTGCTAACTTTACCAAAAAAATTGTGGGTTCAAAATCAGCAAATTTTCTTGTAGGTTTACAAGCTTTTTTTGCTAACATTAGTGTTTTTTTTTATGAGTGTATATAATCTCCAATTTTGTGTATTCCTCTTTTTTTGTCTATCCAGAGCTTTTTTAAGCCCACTGATGAGCTAGAAAGCTGAAAATTGGCATGCATATAGTAAAACATCTGGGACTGATCCCAACGTAGCCGGATTTTTGGCCTTTGGGCGGATATATTAGAGGAAAAGTGGGCGTGGCAAAATTAAATTTTTTGACATTTTTGCTTATTTTAAAGCCCCCCTTCTTTAAGCATATCCTGAAGCAGAAGGATTTTTGGACTGTAGATGGAGAATTAAAACGAAAAAGGGCCGTGTCAAAATTGTGTTTTTTTATATTTTAACTAATTTGAAGACCTCCAATCATCTATGAGCTTAAAAATTGTCATTTTTGCTTATATTAAAGCCGTCTAATGGCTTAGGAAGCTGAATATAGTCGTATCGATGGAAGTAGTTAAATTGTAAATCTCTGGGGACCGGTCCTGGGATAAGTCTTTGGGGACCGGTCCTGGGATATGTCCCTGGGGACCGGTCCTAGGATAGGTTCCTGGGGACTGATGCCGGGATAGGTCGCTGGTGACCGGTCCTGGGATAGGTCCCTGGGGACCGGTCCTGGGAAAGGTCTCTGGGGACCGGTCCTGGGATAAGTCTCTGGGGACCGGTCCTGGGATAGGTCCTGGGATAAGCCTCTTGGGACCGGTCTTGGGATAGGTCCCTGAGGACCGGTCCTGGGATAGGTCCCTGAGGACCGGTCCTGGGATAGGTCCCTGGGGACAGGTCCTGGGATAGGTCTCTGGAAACCGGTCCTAGGATAGGTTCCTGGGGACTGGTCCTGGGATAGGTCTCTGGGGACCGGTCCTGGGATAAGTCTCTGGGGAACAGTCTTGGGATAGGTCCCTGGGGACCGGTCCTGGTATAGGTCCCTGGGAACCGGTCCTAGGATAGGTTCCTGGGGACTGGTCCTGGGATAGGTCCCTGGTGAACGGTCCTGCGATAGGACCCTGGGGACCGGTCCTTGGATAGGTCCCTGGGGACCGGTCCTGGTATAGGTCCCTGGGAACCGGTCCTAGGATAGGTTCCTGGGGACTGGTCCTGGGATAGGTCCCTGGTGAACGGTCCTGCGATAGGACCCTGGGGACCGGTCCTTGGATAGGTCCCTGGGGACCGGTCCTAGGATAGGTTCCTGGGGACCGGTCCTGGGATAGGTCTCTGGGGACAGGTCCTGGGATAAGTCTCTGGGGACCAGTCTTGGGAAAGGTCTCTGGGGACCGGTCCTGGGATAAGTCTCTGGGGACCGGTCCTGGGATAGGTCCCTGAGGACCGGTCTTGGGATAGGTCCCTGGGGACCGGTCCTGGGATAGGTCCCTGGTGACAGATCCTAGGATAGGTCCCTGAGGACAGGTCCTAGGATAGGTCCCTGGGAATAGGTCCTAGATAGGTTTCTGGGGACCTAAAAAAAAGCGCAAAAGTACCAAATTTAGCTGTTATTAAAAACTCCTAAAAAAATTTTAAAATACACATACCAGTTCTGGTTGGCGCACCGACGATATAGTACTGACGATGGAGATTGCGATTAAAAGGAAAAAGGGAAGTGTCAAAATTATATTTTAATTTATTTTGAAGACCCCTAATGGACCATGGGGAAGATCAACACTGACCTCGATATCCGGTGTGAGAGACAAAAGAAAAAAAGGCGTTGTGAATTTAGTTCAATCTGTGTCTTTTGTCTTTCTAAACCAGCAGCCACTTACAACCTAATCTAAACCATTTTGAAGCACACTGATGAGGTAGAAACCAGAAAATTGATTTTAAGAAAATTAATAATTTACAGCAGATATTACCTTTAATCTAAATTAAGTAAATTTAGACTTGCCGCTTGGCAGGGGGAGGCTTTTCTACTAGTTTTGGAAATAAAAACTTTCCCAGCGGTTTATTTTTTTTAGAAAAATATTACAACACTCAAAAAATTATGTCATTAACTGTTTGAAGTTTATTTAAAAACTTTACATTTTATAAATTCTTAAAGCTTTTCGGTGGATTAATGTCTTAGAATAATTATTTTTTTTAAACAAATCACTCAGAAAAATTTCAAAGCCAGCAAACTTTTTCTGGAATAAACATGTCTCAAATATTAATAACACTGCGTGACAAAACTAACCACTATTTTAGAAAACAAGAGGTACGACCATCATTTCTATATATTTCGGACATGCTGAATCGAATGGCGTACTCCGTTTTTCGATGTATGGTACAGTTTTCTTGTAAAATGTCATTAAAGATTGGCTGATTTTCAGCTGCTTTTTTAACAAAAAAAATTCCAAAGCTAATGATTTTTAAATTTTATGGCATGGAAAACAAAGATATAACTTGTAGCAATATTTCTAATATAAATTTGGTTTAAAGCTTTTCATCTTAACCCCTTTAATTCGCGGATTTCTTAATTTTTTTAAGTTTTCGCGAAATTAACCGCTAAATTGGTCTCTGATAAAAAACTTGCATTTTGTGGATCATAAAGGCGTCCATGACACTACGAATAGTGGACAAAAAACATCTATGTTATATGGACCATCATGAAGAAAATCGCGAAAAACCGTTTTTTTGTATATGGCAGCATAACTTTAGGAGATGATTTGAGGCTTCATCTTTTAGTATATAATGTGGGAACCTTAAACAATGAACTGACCCAAAATTTGTCCAAAAAAGTTTTCATTTGCAAAAGTTATCTTAACAAAAACTGTTATTTCAGTGTTTGCGATACAATAATTATAGTTTTTGTTAAGATAACTTTTGCAAATGAAAACTTTTTTGGACAAATTTTGGGTTAGTTCATTGTTTAAGGTTCCCACATTATATACTAAAAGATGAAGCCTCAAATCATCTCCTAAAGTGATGCTGCCATATACAAAAAAATGGTTTTTCGCGATTTTCTTCATGATGGTCCATATAACATAGATGTTTTATGTCCACTTTTCGTAGTGTCATGGACGCCTTTATGATCCACAAAATGCAAGTTTTTTATCAGAGACCAATTTAGCGGTTAATTTCGCGAAAACTTAAAAAAATTAAGAAATCCGCGAATTAAAGGGGTTAAGATGAAAAGCTTTAAACCAAATTTATATTAGAAATATTGCTACAAGTTATATCTTTGTATTCCATGCCATAAAATTTAAAATTCATAAGCTTTGGAACTCTTTTTGTTAAAAAAGCAGCTGAAAATCAGCCAATCTTTAATGACATTTTACAAGAAAACTGTACCATACATCGAAAAACGGAGTACGCCATTCGATTCAGCATGTCCGAAATATATAGAAATGATGGTCGTAACTCTTGTTTATTTTTTAGTGTTCCGCAGTGTAATTATTTTATCTAAAGGATAAACTTTAAAAATTTGGAAATGTTTCTATAAAAAAATCCTTAAAAATAATAGGGTAAACACTAAAAACCCTAACTAATGATTCAAATTCGACTTGCGATTCCCTGCAAAAAAACATTTTTTGAGTAAAAAAATAATTTCCCCCTCCCCAAACCCAAGAGCTGGATCCGCGCCTGACCCTAATGGACATGTCAATAAACACACCCGAAAGCACGTGTCTCCGATATACTCAAAAATACTCATTACAAGTACACCAACAAATGCTGAGGGGGGGGTTTTCTGCTTATTGACCCCATTTCACTTACAGAATATGTGGCAATTTACCAGATTGGGGACCAGTCATATTTAACCAGTCACATAAGAGGCACTATTAGATCAATTGGTCCATTTTTACTCCAGACTTTACATAATCCCTTTAAATGTTTTCTTAAGTAGAAACGACAAAGGGACTACTTTTACTTACATATACTAACAATTGGTTGCTTACAAAAATAATCAACAACAAAAATAAGAAAATATGTTTTTATTCAATTGATAACAAGGACATGTATCTTTATTTATTATTATTTTTTATTTTTTGTATTGAACATTGAAGCTTGTTATGCCAAAAGCTATTTCGGCCGAAGTAGACAGTTCTGAAGAACCACCTCTCTACCAAAAAAAAAACTTAAGATGGTTACAAAGAATGACACAGGGCAAAAAGTCATTTATTGAAGAAATAAAATGAAATTAACAATCAGAGAAAGAAAAGGCAAAAGTAAAATACTCGTTCAATACAAGTTAAAAAACAAAAAAAAAAACTGAGAAACTTTGTAAATGTAACATATTGAAACTGCTAAAAGGCTTTTTCTTTTTTTGATAATAAATATTACCAATGACCAATGTATTTACAACAACTCTGGTTCGATGTTCTTATTTTTTTTTTTTCTTTCGTGTCCTTAGAAAAAGTATGTGAAAATGTGAATACTTAGACCAAGACATGGAAAAAAACAAAATCTATTAAAAAGATTTCAACTACCAGCCACAACATGTTATTATATAAAATAAGAAAAAAAAAAAACGAAACGTAAAAAGGTTTCAAAATCAAATGAAGGAAAACATGTAAAAAAAGTTCAATTTGGGCTTGCCGAATATATTGATACCCTCCATAATGTAAAAAAAGATTAATTGGAAAAAAAAAATTGGAAAAAATATAAGGCAGAAAAAAATTTTTGGTCAAAAAAAAAATTTTGCAATTTTTTTTTTTTTTTTTAAATATTAGGGATGTCGCGAATATTCGTCACTATTCGGTATTCGGCATGTTTTTTGAATATTCGGTTAAATAAATATTCGGTAACAGATGCCGAATATTCGGCAAAATTTAAATTAGTTAAAAAAAACACTTTTTATTAACGTTTGACTCTTTTTCGTAGTAATTTCACTTTGTTTTTTATACAAAAAAACTTGAGTACTTGATTAAAATTCGAATTGTTAAGGTACCAGAAAAAATAGTGTCAACAACAGCGTTGTTGTCTCTTAATCTGGTACTTTTTTTTAATATTTTACATAGGTAAAATACAATTATAATTAATTATATGAATAATTAAATTATTCGGCAAATATTCGTATTCGGTTCCAACCGAATAGTAAATATTCGGTAAAATGCCGAATACACTATTCGCGACATCCCTAAAAAATATATGTTTTTACTTGTTAAAATATCATTCTGTTCACATATGTCAACCAGCAGCCAATTTGAAGCATTTTGTATTTTTAGGTTATGTAGAGTGTACTTTTTTGGTCATAACTTTTAAACCGCTAAAGCAATTTCGCTCAAATGCAATACCAGACTGCTTAGGACAACAACAAGTAAATGTGAGAAGTTTCTGTCATATAAATTTAATACTTTGGTCGTGATCGCTATTTTATTTTAGACTTAGAATCGATCACTTATTAATAATATATATGGGACATTTCATGCCATATCGGCCAATTTGAAATTTTTTTTTTAGATTTTCCCAATTTGTTTACAGTTTTTAGTACCCTTCAAAAACTCCTTCGTGGTAAATTTTCAGATTTTTTTGATGACCCGTTCAAAAGATATCGAATTTTTAAAAATTGGTAGGTTGTTCCTTTACTCAAACTTCTGTTAATCACAACTTCTTTAAAAATGGTCGAAATTTAAATTTTTTTTTTCAAAATTTTTGTTTTTTTACGTACTTTCTAAAAAAAAATCCCAAAAATTCTTAAAAGCGCTCTAGTATGCGATATTTAAGTTTTAAAATTTAAATCTCATTTTTGATAATGTTTGTACTCTTCGATTTTTTTGAAACTTTTTTGTGTAAAACTTCTATCAATTCAACAATTTTTTTTCCCCAAGAGGATTTTTTTTTGAAAAATTTTTATTGTAACTTTTCAATCTTAAAATCATTTCTACTGATCCAATGGTGCGTCATAGAGGGGTCATTTCCAAGACTGACCACCATTAATTTTACGTCTTAACATTTCTTTGGAACAAACTAATACCCTATCTCCAATTTCTAAGGGGGCTCCCACACAAAACGGCATTTTTTTAAATTTGCTCCAACCGCTCTAACTGCCCTAATATTGCCCTTAGAGCAACAAAATCTATGACCGATCCACAATATTTTTTTATTCCAAACATTTTCTCTGAACACACGAACCCTTTATCTTTAACTGTTAAGGCGGTCCCCATACATTTTTTTTTTTATTTTTTGTAAATTTGTTTTATTTAATCAGCTTTTGCTGGTGCAATGGTGCATCCGAGAGGGGTCATTAGAGAGACCGACCCCAATTTATTTTTACCCTACACATTTTTTTAAAACATACCGACGCCTCCAGCAAAACTTAGATTACCAAATAAGGTATAAAATAAGGTATAGGATCTCTTATTTTATACATTGTAGCATTGATGATTTTAACAGGCGATGAGACTCAAAGTAATGCATCCACATTATCACAAAGAACATCAGTAAGGTATAAAATACGTAATAAATTTATAACGAAGAATACGAGTAAGGTGTAAAATATATGATATTTTATAGGTTACGAGAAATGAAATAATATAGCATACCAGAAGATAATATATAAGGTGTTACGAGTATTGAAAAAGTAATTTTGTATTAAATTTACTCACGTGATTGTAAGTGAGTGTAAGTAGATAAAATATGCTCGTGAGTGTGTGTCGTTAGAAATTTCCTGTCGTGAGCCCATCTCTAGTTTAAACTTATGCATTTTTTTATTAAATAATTATTTCTTATGTTATTGTAATGCATTATACATACAATTATAAATAATGCATTATTCAAACTTTGAAATAATACATAATGTAACCAAATATAAGTCATCCATAATTTAATGTTTAGAAATAACAAATATCAAATACATTTTTTCCAATAATCATGCATTACGTAGCAAATTATTAGTAATGCATTATTTTTCACTTGGAAATAATACGTTGTGGAACAAATGTTTGGTAAGATATCATAAAATAATGCTACAAATTAGTTATATACATTACCTGGTAATGTGTTATATATTCACCACCCATTACCAAAGTTTTGCTGGGCCCTATCTTCACTCCCTAAGTAGGCTCCCATACAAATAACAGTTGAAGCAAATTTTATAAAAATGTAATTTTGAAAGAAAGCCTATTTAGGGAGTTGAGATAGGGCGTAGGTATGTTTTACAAAAATGTTGTAGAATAAAAAAAAATAGGGGTCGGTCCCATTAAAAACCCCTCTCGGACGCACCATTGGACCTGTAGAAGCTGATTAAATAAAACAAATTTACAAAAAATTAAAAAAATTGTATGGGGCCGCCTAAACAGTTAAAGATAGAGGGTAGGTGTGTTCAGAGAATATGTTTGGACTAAAAAAATATTGTGGGTCGGTCATAGATTTTTTTGCTCTAAGGGCACTATTAGGGCAGTTTTTTTTTTTTAAGTACTTAAAAAATAAAAATTTTGAAAAAAAAAATATTAAATTTGGACAATTATTGGAGAAGTTATAAAGGAACAAACTACAAATTTTTAAAAATTCGATATCTTTTGAATGGGTCATCAAAAAAATCTGAAAATTTACCACGAAGGAATTTTCGAAGGGTACTAAAAACTGTCAAAAAATTGGGAAAATCTAAAAAAAAAAATTTCAAAGTGTCCGATTTGACATGGAATGCCTCATATACTTTATAGAGTCCCAAACTGATACTTCGATAAGTTACAAACGGAATGACAAACTTATATTTATCCTCTACCACAAAGTGGAGAGTATAAAAATAACTAAAGACTTAACAAGAAAGTAAAACATAAAAATAAATTTCAAGCTGTTTAAATTGAAAGAGTTGTAAAAAGGGAAATTACTATATTCATACTAACAAGTATTGCATATAAGATAGTTATACAATAAAAAAAAGGGAAAAGTAAGTGGAATAATAATATAAACATTAGGGTGGCACGAATAATGACTTTTTCGAATTTCGTCGATTGCCGGGAAAATTATGGTTTGTTTTGGTCTAAAAACTCTATGCTTAAATTTTTATCCAAATCGGTCAATAAACAGAGCACCTAAGGGTCAAACCTTAACCTCAAGTTGGGAAGACTGTTAATGTCTTCCTTGATTATAAATCTGGGGTGTCCCACTACTATATTTCTATCTGAAAAAAATTGCGCTCAAACGTAAAGAATGATGCCATAGTAGAATATCGCACCTGATACCATAAAGATACTTTCTATCCAGATCTGTCTTCTATGTAAAAACTGTTGTTATGTTCTCAAATCACGGAGAAAATTGTGTCTATCAAATCCAACGGTGTTAATTTTATTTTTTATCGGAATAAACTTCTTTGAACCGTTTCTCAGACCATGTCATTGTATTCCTGCGGCATTTAAGGCGCTAAAAATTATGTTTTTGTCACTTATTTTTTGTGCGCTTCTTCATGTTTTGTCCATAGTGCTTAATATTATTTTGATAACTGCATACAACTGTTTTGCCCCTCTCTGTTATATCCGCGATTTCAACGGCCTTTAACAATTCGACTTAAAAGTCAAAATTTTTTTATTTTTAGAAGAGGTAAGAGCTTTTGCTAGTACCATTCCTTTGAAATTCGAAACAAAACTATTTTGTTTTATTGTTTGAGGAATTTCTATTCATTACAAATTGCTATTCCATATTGAAGTGATTCTTGAAAAAAAATGATTTTTTAACAAGTTACCGAAATCATTTTTAAAACGTACTTACAAGGGAAGTCTCCCTGGTGTCACCCTCTGATCTTCATGAAATTTGAATATGTAGTTCAGAACGAAAATTAATTCGACACGTATTTTTTTAGCTACCAAACTCATTTTTAGATGGGGTCGATTTGTATGGAGGGAAGTTGACCTTTTTCAGTTTTTTACGACGGACGCCTTTTTAGTCAAAATTAATATAGGCATATTTAGTATCAGATTAAAGGTATTTAAAAGACTTATCTTGTCTTGCTAAGGCGAAAAGTAGTGCATGTTCGGAAATGTGCTTTACAGACTTACAATTAGATAGGTTTTCTAAAGACATTTTGTTTTGTATGTAATATGACCTGGTTTATTTGCATAATACAGGAGATAAGTGAAAAAACTTAAAAATTAAAGTTTCTCCCCCCCCCCCCCCTCATTTGCACCCATTAAAAATGAATTAGGGCCGCTATAAAAACATACGTGTCCCTTTATTGTTCCTGCTCTACAAAAAAAAAACAATTCCATTAAAGTTCGACAGGTGACATCAGGGATACTTCCTCTGTTAGTCTTTTGGTTATTGATATTAATTAACATTACACCGTTCGACAGCCAATATTAAAAATGAACAGGATGAAACACGTCTGAAAGTAAAAATCAAATGGAGTAAAACTGCTTTTACAGTTTTTCATTTCTTGATCCTGTTTCCTTTTAAAAGGACTTAAAATTTTTGAAGGATACATTTTGTAAAATATTTTTGAAATATTTGTAATTGTCCTAGGATGACACTGGTGACGGCAGATGAAAGTGGAGGATCTCCCCTAATTTTTAAATTTTTATATTTTGCCATATCAGGATAAAAGGATGTGAATAAAGTCATTTAAAAACTTTATCAAAATATTTTGTTTGAAATTTTGAATGATATTGAAGGACACATTTTTGAATGAACGTAACTTGCCTCCTTTTTCCTGATATGCAAAAATAATAAAAAAAGGAAAATAAGGGGAGATCCTCCTCTTATATTTGCTATCAATAGTGGTATCCTAGGATTAGTACAAATAATAAAAAAATATTTTATAAAATTTAATCCTCTAAAAATTTGATGTCCTTTTAAAAGCAAACAGGATCACGAAATGAACAACTGTAAATGCAGTTTAACTACATTTAATCTCTAGTTTCAAACGTATATTATTCAGTTCGTTTTTTTTCATTTTTGCTGGACGGTGTTATACTTCGAATCAGCACAAATATATGTTGTAAGTCTGCTAACCGTAAATAAAATTCTATTTCTATTTTTTCTAGCAGCTACATTAATGACACCCTAATGTTTTTACTTGTTTATCTTTTATTTGGTTGCATGATTGTATGTAAAAATCTTAAAAGTAAGTATTGCTTATAAAAAATAAGAAATAATAATGTTTAACAAGATTTACATTTACTACATATTCGAATGTCCTGCAGCTATAAAAAGAAATAGTAATAAAAAAATAATACGAAATAATAACTAAAACATTTATTCAAGGGGTGGTCTTCAGAATAGTGTTGTAAAAGTATTGAGTATTTGAGTACTGACTACTCAATACTGACAATTTTTTTAGGTACTCAATACTCAGGAAATCTACGAGAAAAATTTCAATGTTGTTTTTTATAAAAAAAGAAAATAAAATTACTGTGTATATTTTTATTTTTTAATTAAAACAAAAATATATCGGTTACCATGGACGTATTCAGGGGGGCCCAGGGGGCCCGCCCCCCCCCCCCCTTTTGGATTGAAAACTTTAAAAAAAGTTAAAAGACTTCAACACATTATACAAGTAACAAACATAAGTTTTTTAGTATCCCGAGTAAAAAAATGTTATGACGCAATATATAATTTTCTATGAGTTCGTGTCTATTTTGATATAATATTATACGAAAAATGGTTTCATAAGATTTGATCAAATATTGTGCTCGATTCTGGAATACGATTTCACCATTCACCTTATTTTTTAAAAATTTGATATTCTGTCGAATTTTAAGATTTTTTTTCTTGTTACAATTATAGATCTAGTCAATAACTTTAATAATTACATAAACAAATTTAATAGTCTTAAAATACGAAAGAATATCAATTTTTTAAAAATTAGGTGAATGGTGAAATCGTATTTCAAAATCGAGCACATTATCTAATAATATCAGTTTATATAACATTATATCGACTTTGATACGAGCTTTGGTCTAATCCAATGACATAAAATTATGTCCAATTATATTAAAATTAATACAATTTTATAAATCGGATGTTTTTTAGTTTTTAATAAAAAGTTGAAAAATTAAAATTTCAACTATTCAAAAAAGCTTGAAAAAATTTCAAAACATGGAGTCACCCAGCAAAACTTTGGTAATGGGTAGTGATTATATAACACAATACCAGGTAATGTATATACCTTATTTGTAGCATTATTTTAGGATGTCTTACCAAAAATTTGTTCCACATCGTATTATTTTAAAGTGAAAAATAATGCATTACTAATAATTTGCTACGTAATGCATGATTAGTGGAAAAAATGTATTTCATATTTATTATTTTTAAACATTAAATCATGGATGACTTATATTTGGTTACATTATGTATTATTTGAAAGTTTGAAATAATGCATTATTTATAATTGGATGCATAATGCATTACAATAACATAAAAAATAATTATTTTATAAAAAAATGCATAAGTTTAAACTAGAGATGGGCTCAAAACACACACTCACGAGCATATTTTATCTACTTACAATCACTTGAGTAAATTTAATACAAAATTACTTTTTCACAACTCGTAACATCTTATATATTATCTTCTGGTATGCTATATTATATACCTTACTCGTAACCTATAAAATATCATATATTTTACACCTTACTCGTATTCTTCGTTATAAATTTATGACTTATTTTATACCTTACTGGTATTCTTTGTGATAATGTGGATGCATTACTTTGAGTCTCATCGCCTGTTAAAATCATCAATGCTGCAATGTATAAAATAAGAGATCCTATACCTTATTTTATACCTTATTTGGTAATCTAAGTTTTGCTGGGCATGTTAGATTTTATATAAAACACTTTGAAAATATTTTCATAAAAAATTTGTCCTTGGAAAAACTTAGAAATTTTTTTAAAAATGGAGTCATATGAAATTTTATATAAAACACTTAGAAAATATTTGGGAAAAAAAAATTTCCTTAAAAAAAACTTAGAA
The DNA here is from genome assembly GCA_963921195.1 of Pegoplata infirma. Lineage (NCBI taxonomy): Eukaryota > Metazoa > Arthropoda > Insecta > Diptera > Anthomyiidae > Pegoplata > Pegoplata infirma. The sequence goes on from OY992536.1 coordinate 176,461,676, forward strand.
AAAATTTAAAAGATGGAGTCATATAAATTTTTATATAAAACACTTAGAAAATATTCGTGTTAAAAAAGTTGTGCTTGAAAAAAACTTGGAAAAATAAAAAAAAAGGAGGCATATAAAATTTTATATAAAACCATTAGAAATTTAGAATGATGCATGGGACCAGATGTTACAATATATTGTTATGTATGGCGATATCTTTAAAAATCGCACATCAAAATTTATTATATAAATTGATCTCGCAATACATAGTGTCACACATGATCAATGATCATTTATGAAATTATATGATAATATAAAAGTATATAAGATCATGTCTGCTATCCACTTGGGGGTAGCAAGAAGCGATTCCTTTGTCTGAAATTCCCAAGCATCTCACAACTTCCGGTCTTAGACCAAGTGTTCCCTGGAAATGTCATGCAGGCACCCGCCTGATTGACAGCCAAAGTGAGAAGGCGTACAGCATTGAGTATCCAGAGTGCATGTTAACACTGATGCGTCTCTGGAAATTTGGTGACACCCGACGACAATTTCTCACTGAAACTCATCTGTATTTAACCGTCTAACTGTTCATCGGCCTAGCGGTGTGTTGGCAGCCCCAACTCTAGGATCGGATGCATTAGCCCAATCAGCTAATCATCTTAAAGAAAACCTGATTACAGAAACCACAACAAATGAAATTAACCAACAGATTAACCCGATGACGACCTTCAGCTTTAAGAAATGGACACGATTTGGAACCTGGAATGTCCGTACGCTTTTGAATACCACTTGTCTTCCACAAGTGTGTAAAGAATTTACTAAATATAACCTGCTCTTTATGGGACTATGTGAAACTAGATGGCATGAATCCGGTGAGTTCCCAACAGCTAATGGTTTAACCCTTATAAACTCCGGTAGACCTGAAGATCAACCTAAAATGAACGGGGTTGGAATTCTTTTATCGAAAGAAGCGAAAAATGCTCTAATAGAATAGAAACCGCACTCTGACCGGATTAATACGGGCCGTTTTAGAATCCGCGCCAGAAATATAACCTGTGTGCACTGCTATGCACCCACAGAAACGGCAGATTCATCGGTAAAAGAAGATTTCTATGGCTTACTTTCTAGAGTAACCGCATCCACAAACCGTGGTGATATAATGCTGTTAACAGGTGACTTTAAGGCTCAATTGGGTCCTGAGAAGAACGGTCTTGAAAAAGTCATGGGGAAACACGGTCTAGGAAGAATGACCGAAAATGGCGAGCTCTTTGTTGAGACTTGCTTAAACAATAACCTAGTCATTGGTGGGACGCTATTTCCGCATAAAACAGTACACAAGGTTACATGGGCCTCCCCCGACCACGTAACTGAAAATCAGATTGACCACATTGCCATTAGCAGAAAATGGAGAGGGTCATTACTAGATGTTCGTAATAAAAGTGGTGCCGACTGCGGCAGTGACCATCACCTTGTAGTTGGTACAATCCGTCTTAAAGTAGCGGCCATAAAAATGTTGGACAAAGCTCAACGAAAGTATGATACTGATAAACTTAAAATTCCAGAAGTTATGAACAATTACGTCGAATCGCTTCACGCTTCCTTACAAGCGAATTCGAACAATTCTGCGAACAATTGGCCTCAATCAAAAAGTGTTTTATTAACGCCGCTAATGAACACGTAGTATTTAAGGAGACGAAAAGAAAGCAATGGATCTCAGACACCACCTGGAGCCTTATATCCGAAAGAAGAGACGCAAAAGGACTATTAAATATGGCAAAAACTCGTAATGAAAAGTCAAGACTAAGCTCTTTATATTATACCTTAGACAAGAGAGTCAAAAAAAGTGCCCGTCAAGATAAGCGCAAGTGGGTAGATGATTTGTCCAAAGAAGCTGAAACTGCTGCCGCAACTAATAGAACTAAAGATCTGTATAGAATTGCCAAGAAACTGACACAAAAAAGCTTTGTCACTAGCAAACCGCTTAAGACTTCCGACGGAGAGTTAATCACATCCAAAATAGCCCAAATGGATGTGTGGTCAAAGCACTACTCCTCTATGCTTACCAACACATCTAACATTGCTCACAATCCATGTGAATGTATAAATCACAATGTTACACACAGAAAACAAATTTGCTAATTTCCAACTGAAATTCAATTGTTGCAACAAAAAATCAAAGGATTCATTTGAATTAATGTTAAAACAACTAAATATCGGTAGTTACAAAAAAATTTTGTTATTACAACTGTCGTTTAATTGAAACAACTATAAAATTCGTTAGACACATCAAAACGTAGTTGCAGCAACCGAATTTTGAGTTAATACAACTGAAAAATTCAGTTGGAAATTTATTTTTCTCTGTGTAGAAATGATATATCCATAGAATCTCCGGAAATTTCCGAAATTATGGAGGCCATAATATGCATGAAAAACAACAAAGCCCCTGGCCCCGATAATATACCCCCTGAGTTACTTAAAGCATCGCCTGAAATAAGCGCTAAACTTATCTACCCCATCATCAGAAACTTTTGGATAACTAATACACTATGTGACGAGTTAAAAGAAGGGCTTATTATCAACATACCAAAAAAAGGTGACTTGTCACAATGCAAAAACTGGCGTGGTATCACTCTTATCAATATCGCAAACAAGATAATCTCTCAAATTATAAATAAAAGGCTATCAACCGCATTTGATCCTTTTCTACGTAACGAGCAGGCTGGATTTCGTCCCAATAAATCATGTATCGAGCACATAAATAGTCTACGTATAATAATCGAACAATCCGTTGAATGGAGAACGTCGCTTTACCTGGTCTTTATTGATTTCGAAAAAGCCTTCGATACCCTATCACACTCAGCTATATGGAGCGCACTAGCATGCAAAGGCACTCCCACAAAAATTATCGATATTTTAAAAGGTCTTTATCACAATGCAAGCTGTCGTATTTTGCACGAGGGTTGTATTAGTAAATCATTTCCCATCAAAACAGGAGTTAGACAAGGTTGTGTCCTGTCACCTCTTCTATTTAACTTAGTCCTGGACAACATAATGATAAAAGCATCAAGCGAGCAAAGGGGAATCACATGGGGACTTAACAAGCGGCTTGAAGACCTGGACTATGCTGACGACATATGTCTATTATCCCATAGCTACAATGATATGCAGGCCAAGCTTAATGCAGTAGAGGCTGAAGCAGCTAAAACTGGCTTAAAAGTAAATATTACTAAAACTAAGGTAATGAGAATTAATGCGGTAAACAACAGACCATTCGCTATAAATGAACAGACACTCGAAGACGTCTCAGCATTCTGCTATCTTGGCAGCCTTTTAACTATTACTGGAGGTTCTGGGGACGATGTTAGAAACCGAATAAAAGCTGGTAAACAATCATTTGGCTTACTTAACCCAATATGGCGATCAACGCAAATATCGAAAAGAACCAAACTTAATATATTCAACTCCTGCATAAAATCGACACTTCTTTATAGTTGTGAATCATGGAATGCAGCACAGACGGATTTAAACTCGATACTAGTCTTCATAAACCGTTGTCTACGACGAATATTACGAATATTTTGGCCAGTCACCATTTCGAATGAAAGACTATGGATCCAAACTTGCCAAACACCTATAATCTTCGAAATACGGAGGAGAAAATGGCGCTGGCTGGGGCACACTTTGCGAAAGCCCACTGATGATGTGACAAGAAATGCCATCGATTGGAACCCGCAAGGTAGCTGGCGTAGAGGTAGACCATCGCACACCTGGCGTCGTCAAATCGAAATTGAGGCTGGCAACCATAATTTGAGCTGGAACGAAATTAAAACCTTAGCATCGGACAGATCCAAATGGAATGAATTTGTTATGGCCCTATGCTCCTTATAGGAACTACGGAAACTAATATATATATAATATATAAGATCATATTAAATTATTTTTACTCGGGATTGTAAATATTTTGGTTTTTGAAGAAAAGTTTTAATTATTTTTTTATAAAAACTTTTGATTTTTTGAGTTAATTTTCGTTTTTAAAAAGAAATTTCTGTAAAATATCTAGTGAAAACACATTATATTGGTTTTATTTTATAAAAAGTATGCATCAGGATCATGAAAACAGTTTTCTTTAAAAAGTTTTAAACTCTGAGGATCTTTTTCTATTATCAAAAGTCTCAGATTCTGAGATATTATTTCTATTTTTTAGATTTTGAAAATTTATTCAATATTCAACTTTTTTTTTAAAAATCGGGTTTGATTTGCATTAAAAAACTGCAGTTTTGAGTATTAAAAACGACTAAGGACAATATATAAGTGGCACAAAATTAAAAACTTGCATTATTTTTTATGTGAATAAATATAGATAAATTTTCATAAACGAATTTACAAAAGCATCTTAAAAAAATGTAATGACGTATTTAAACTTTAGAGATCCGTTTTTTAAAATACCAGCAATTAAATCTTTCGCCAACGCAATAATATGTAACACTAGAGCCGTAAAAAGCGTTAAAGAACTAATTTTTAAAGTTTAAATATCTCGACAACGGAATCTTCTACAAAAATTTTGAATGCTGATTTGGAAACAGGACCTTTATTATGGCTCTTCCCAGTAAACCAAACGATACCTTTATGATATCGAGGCAATATCACCTAGTTATCACATATTATACGAAAACGATAGTGTTTTCGTTCATAATGTAGATTTTTTTTAGAATTTATCGAAAAACTATTGTTATTCCAGGCGATAACGAAATCGGTTCGATATAAATATGTGCGATACTATTTTCACTATCACATGTCGTTATTTGGTTTATTGGGTTACGTGAGAATACGTCGACGCCTAAATTTAGTGTTTCAAATTTTCGGAAAATTTTAAACGTTGTTTTTAATAAATAAAAGTCCTCAGATTCTGAGATGTTTAAAAAATTTCATAGTCTGAGACCTTGTTTCTCTAGAAAAATTCACAAATTCTGAGGCATGTTTTTACTAAAAAAGTATTAAGATTTGTAAACTTTTTTTGTACAGTGGGGGGGGGTGGGTTAGTCCTAAAAAATAATATGATTAAAAAAAATTTCGAGTTGGGCCCCCCCCCCCCCTTTCAAATTCCTGGATACGTCGCTGTCGGTTACGATACAAAACCACAAATCTGGACGTGGGTCTTCAGATTTTTTTTTATATTATGAACCTAGACGCTCTATGGATCCACTTTGGCATTCCCATTTACAGTTTAATTAAATTTCAAAAACACGCAATTTTATTAGCGATTTTCATTTTTTAAAAATCACAAAAAATTTAAAAAGTTGCGAAGTTTAAAGATTTATAACTTCTTAAGTAAATATCAGATTTTTATAATCAATATTGAAATTAAAGGCTAAACTCCTCTTCTTTAAACATAAAATTTCCCAAAAAATTGTGTCCTTAAAAAATGCATTTTAAATGCAAAGGCATTTTTTTAGTGCATTTTCGTCCAATATTATTTCATTGTTTCTGTAAAGACAGTCGAGCTCAAGCTATAATTATAATTATGTATTATAATTTTTTGATTTGTTATATATGGTTTTGAATTGAGAAAAGTGTGAAAGAAAAATTTTATTTTTTCTAAAAATTTAAAACAAACCAGTAGCGCAATTCACTAACTTTTTAACGACAAAAATCGGTCGTTATATTGTCAAAAATCGTTAATTATCGACAATTGTCTTTTAAAGCAATTCTATAACTTTTTTCTACCGAATTTTGTCGTTATTGAAAATCGTTAACTTATCAACAAAAATTTTTTTGCAGTTAAAGTTAACGAAAATTTTCGGTTCTCAATACAATTTCAAAATAAACAAATTTCAAATTAACTATTTTTGTCGTTAATTCTTGTCGATAATTTAAAATTTATAGAATCACATATTCGTTAAAACAACCGAAAATTCTCGATAGTTAACGATATCGATAATTTCATTAAAAAAGTTACTGAATCGCACTACAGGATGTCTTAAATTTTTAGAAAAATTAAACTTTTCTCAATTTAAAACCATATCGAGGGCCTTAATTCAAAACCCTCAATCTAAAAAAACGCAACTTTTCAGGAGAGTCAAAAAACTGTTTATTTCGCGGATTGTTAGAGTAATTAAAATTCGATATTCTACAATATTTTTTTAAATCAACTACTGAATCTCACATATAATTCGTTTTTAAAATTTTGCACTATTGAGGATTTTAGAGGATAGATAGAGGGTTTTGTTTCTCAAAAATATTAAGTACAGGAATGAAAATGATCAGATAGAGGGTTTTGCATTTTAATAAAAATGAAATATTATGATTTCATTTATGACATCGGTTAATTTTTAACGTAATTTATTAATTATAACGGCTTATAAATAATTTCGAAATCGCAGTTTTGGTCCACAGGTGCGGATTTTTAAGACAAAAATTATTTTTTTTCCGAATTCGTCTCAAAAGTTGACAAACTGTTGAGTATGTTATGTAAGAAATAGTAAACAAAATAACGCAATTTTGGTCCACAGATGCTGATCAGTATCGGGATTTTTAAGATAAAAATTTTTGTTTCATAATGTACACAAGACATCCAAAGTTTGAGACATATTTCTCAAAAAAGTCAAACAAGAATTTTCAGAAAAAATTAGCATCAGTGGACCAAAATCGTGGTTCTGGAATTTTGTTGACAAATTCATGTGCAGTATGCAAAAACTAGTATGAAAACATGTAATGCATGATGAAATCATTCAAAACAAATATTTATAAATTAATTATTTGAAAAGATAGAGGGTTTTGCATTCAGAAAAATTAATTGTGTAAGAGATAGAGAAAACCAAAAATGCAAATAAAATAGCAAAAAAAAATATTTTTGTTCTGAATTTTACACCATAGATGAGGGCCGTTTTACTGAGTATTTTGCCATCAAAAAGTCATTTTCGTGAAAATGGAAGATAGAGGGTTTTGAATATAGGCCCTCGATAAATTCCTTTTGATTTTTTTTTTTTTTGAAATTAACATATTATTAAATTGAGGCATTTTATAAAAAAAAAAAATCAGCCATCATTTTTATGGGACACAAATGTCTTCTATTTTTAATATTTTTTTTTTTTTTAATTTTGCTTATTTTTTTCATATAAAAAGAAAAAATAAATTTTTTTTGTTTAAATTTTGTTAAAAAATTATAAAAGGATTTTCAAATAGTTTATCAACGTACTTTGAAGAGCTATAACTCCTAAAGTAAATATCGGATTTCTATAATTAAAATTGAAAGCTAAAGTCCTCTACTTTAAGCGAAAAAGTTCAAAAAAATTGTGACAAGAAAAAATTGCATTTTAAATGCACGAAGAAATTCGTCTTACATAGAAAATATCAGATAAAGAAAAAAATATTTTTTTACAGGGCAAATGTCTCAGAATCTAAGACTTCTCAGATTCTGAGATATTTTTCGTATAGAAAAATGTTTGGATTCTAAAAACTTTTTTTCCACAGAGAAATTTCTGAGAAATTTTACTATAGAAAAAGTCTCATATTTTAAAGCATTTTTGAGATATTGTTCCTACAGAAAAGATCTCAGATTATTAGATTGGTTCGTACTGAAAAAATTTCAGATTCTGAGACCTATAGAGAAAGTCTCAGACCTTTTTCCTATAGAAAAAATCTCAGATTTTCAGGCTTTTTTTTTTCTATAGAAAAAGTCTAAGATTCTGAGACCTTATTCCTAAGGAAAAATTATCAGACTTTCAGACCAGAAAAAGTCTCCGATTCTTAAAGAGCTTTTTCATAAATAAAAAAAGTATAACATTCTGGCACTTTTTCACCCAAAGAAAAAGTGACAGATTCTGAGAAATTTTTCTTTTATAAAAAGTCTCTGATTGTAAGAACTTTTCCTTCAGAAAAAGTATAACATTCTGATTCAAATACCATTTTCCTATAGATAAAGTCTATAATTCTGAGACCCCTTCCAAAAGAAAAAGTCACAGATTCTGAGACGATTTTCTTATAGAAAAAGTTTTAAATTCTAAACCTTTTTCTTATATAAAAAAATACATTTTTTTCTAAAGAAAACGTCTCAGATTTTGAGACCTTTTTCCTATTGAAAAATTATAGATTCTGAGACTTGTTTCCCAAAGAAAAATTTGTCAGATTCTGAGACATTTTTCCTATAGAATAAGTCTAAAATTTTGAAATTCTGCGACCTTAATCCTATAGAAAAAGTCTTAGATTCTAAGACCTTTTTCCCATAGAAAAAGTCCCCGATTCTGCGACCTTCTTCCAATTGAGTAAGTTTCAACTACTGAGAGTTTTTTTCAACAATAAAAAGTCTCAGACTTTGAGACATTTTTCGTTTTAAAAAAGATTCAGATTTTGAGACTTTTATCCTTAAAATAAGTCTTAAATTCAGAGATTCTGAGATCGAAAAAGAAAATATTTTTTCTTTTCCTATGTAGTAGACAAACATTTCTTATGTAAACCAAATAAAGATCTATAAAAAAAAAACATATTCTAAGTCATTTTTTATACAAAAATTCATAATCAGATTGACAGATATTTTTTCACAGAAAATTTTCAGATTAGGTCACATTTTTCCTTTAAAAATTTTTCAGATTTTCCCTATAAAAATTTTCAGATTTTTTTCTATAAAAAATTTTTGATTTAGAGATTTTTTCCCTTCGGAAAATTTTATAGAAAATTTCCTGCTATCTTTTTTTCTACTTTTTCTTCTTTTTGAAATTTGGTCTGATGGGGGGAATTTTCCCTCCCCCCTCCCCCCCTGTGTACCCGCGCATAATATTTATAATAAAAAGTGGTAAATTTACAATTTTTATTGTAAATATACCATTTTATCTTATTTTTATATCCTCCAATTAGTGATAGAGGAATAAGTTTGTCATTCCATTTGTAACTAATCGAAAGGCACCCTGAAAAATGGTCCCAATGCAAAATGCCCCCAACGCCAAAAATGAAAAATGGCCCCAACGCCAAAAATGAAAAATGGCCCCAGTTTTGGGGTCTTTTTGTAAATGAAATTTCACCCCACTTTGAAATATGAAATATGGCCCCAATTATGTGTGAAAAAATGCCCCAAAAAATTAGAACCATTTTTCTGAAAATGAACAAAGGCCCCAAATTGCAATACATATGAAAAATGAGGGGGGGTGAAATAAAGCCATAGGCAATAAGGCCATATGGCCTTATTTCTCAATTCAATGGGAAATAAGGCCATAGAGTAAATCCATATCAACATAGCAAAAAAAATTGAATTTTTGACGTCAATCGACCCAAATTTCGTGAAATTCGGTATATATGTAGGGACTTACTCGACTAATACTCAAACAAAGTTTAAGACTTTTAACTTCCGTAGTTTTGGAAATATGACGTTTCAAAAGTCAAGAAAATCTTTTAAAGGGTAAATTATAAATATTTATATCTTGAAAAGTATTTGAGCTATATCACTCCCAGATAGCTTTTTTTAAAGGCAAAACCATCACTTTTAATATATCATTTCGCGAAAATTTTTATTTTGTTATCTTTTTTGTATTTCTGACCAATTCGCGATTCGCGATAATATATCAAAAAAAGCGACATTTTTTAAAATCTGAAAAAAATATATGTTAATGGTTTAAGTCTTAGCTACAAGGTCTAAAAATTTCGCGTTGGTGAACGTATTAAGTCCAGAGATATTAATGAAAATGTGTTGCCAAGTAGGAAATTTTTTCCAAATCTCATGAATATTTAATTATTATTTTTGAATATTTTTGCAAATACATAAAATAAAACGGTGAAAAAAGTAAAGTTGATGGTAATGTACGAGTACTACACATAAATACAATGTAACGTAACTTTTTATTAATTACACTACTTAACAAAAGTCAACTTTTTTTGCAGAGACTTCTAGAACACATTTTTGAAAGTATTTGCCCTGCACGAATCTGTCATCATAAACATTTTATCAAACTGTCTTCTGAACATATAGGCCTTTTTAACAGACTAAACCATCAAACCCAAAAAAAAAGGTAATAATAAATGTTTCACATTGACATACCTCATATTATTTGTTCGTTTAATATTTTTGTATGCTTCAGCTGCTAAAACTAAATGAGCAAATTTCGAAAACGCGATTATATAAAAATGACAATGGATTCGTTTTAAATGGATTCACGTTAACGAGGGCAAAAGACTTAAGAAAATGTATTTTAAACAATGAAAATTACAAAATAAAAATATTATGGAAAAAAGTATGTATATGCAAATAATATATGCAAATTTTGCTAAAATTTTTGATTTTTTGCAAAGATTTTCGGATAAACTCAATGAATTTGAAATAATATGCATTTTGAATTTGTTTATATAAAAAAATGCAATATAAAGTCATTCGTTGGTTTTTATCGGCATGGACCGCTAAAAAGATCTTATCTCGAAAAGGGCATTTTAAAAATTTTTTATGATGACAGTTTCGTGTTAAGGAGGTCAAAATACTTTAGCAAATGTATTCTAGGAGTCTGTGCAAAAAAAGTTGATTTTTGTAGAGTAGTGTAATTGATAAATATTCATGTTATATTGTATCTATGTGTAGTACCCGTCTGTACCATAAACTTTACTTTTTTCACCGTTTTATTATATGTATTTTCAAAAATATTCAAAAATAAAAATTAAATATTCATCAGATTTGATAAAAATTTCCTACTTGGCAACACATTTTTATTCATATCTCTGGTCTTAATACGTTCACCAACCCAAAATTTTTACAGCTTGTAGCTAAGATAACAGCCGTTAACATATATTTTTTTCATATTTTTAAAAATGTCGCTTTTTTAGATATATTTTTGCGAATCGCGAATTTTGCAGAAATAATATAAATTTCCAAAATAAAAATTTTTGCAAAATGTTATTTGAAAGGCCATGGTTTTACCTTCAAAACAAGCTACCAGGAAGTAATATAGCTGAAATACTTTTGAAGATATAAATGTTTATATTTAATCCTTTAAAAGATTTTCTTGACTTTTGACACGCCATATTTCTGGAACTACGGAAGTTAATGGTCTCAAATTTTGTCTGAGTATAAGTGTTATAAGTCCCAACATATACACAAAGTTTTATCAAATTCGGAGACATTGAAGGAAATCAGGGGTTCATGTTGAAAAATTTTAACTCCATATGGCTTTATTACCAACACGATTGAGCAATAAAGTCATATTGGTTTTGCAACCAAAGTGGAAATAAAGCCATATCAGTTCAAAATGTGGAAATATATTTCCCCGTAAATCCTGCTACCCAAAAAAAAAATATATAGCGAATCCGCTAAATTAATTTATGGAGTTTGTAATCCCTAAGTCCGGCCAAAGGCCGGCTACGCAGAAAAAAAATTTTTTTTTGACTCTTTAAATAAAAAAAAAACACATATACCACGAACCTCGGAACTTAGAGTTGTCTAGAGGCACCAATTTTTTATTGGCAGGGTTTTTAATTTAAAGATAGTTTAACAAAAAAGTTTTTCTGTGTAGCCGGCCTTCGGCCGGGCTTAGGGATTACAAAATCCATGCATTAAACCCACCCTCTCCGCAAAGTAAAGTTTTCTAGGGTAGCAGGCCTTTTCGCTATCAAATTTGTTATGCCTCAAAAAGGCCTGATAACCAAAAAAAACTTTGGTTTGCAGAGAGGGTGGGTTTAATGCATGGAGTTTGTAATCCCTAAGCCCGGCCGAAGGCCGGCTACGCAGAAAAACTTTTTTGTTAAAAAATCTTAAAATTAAAAATCCTGCTATTAAGTGGACAAATTTTTCCACATTTTCCCCTACACTCTCCGGAAATTAATGACGAATACTTTTATAAATTTTCAAATGAGTAATAAAGCCATATATGGCTTTATTTCCAACAGCGGTTGGTAATAAGGCCATATGGCTTTATTTCTCAACTCATTGGGAAATAAGGCCATATGGCCTTATTGCCTATGGCTTTATTTCACCCCCCCAAAAATGACCCCACAAAAAAATATGTATTTTTCCCAAACCATTATAAATAAAAGTTTAATCAGTCAATTTCATTTCAGTCAATAATTATCCCTGCAAACAATAGGGCGATATATCGCCGAAAAGATATTGCGGCGATACGAAAATTTATCATTTCAATAAAAAATCAAAGTAGTATTTTTATTATATCGCCGTTTTCTTATACGAACGATATTTTGGCGATAAACAAAAAAAAAATATTGAAAATTTTTATTTCTTTGTCAATTTAAAATAAAATAATTTATCAAGAACAACAAGAAATCTTTGAAAGAATACGAATTTGGCCGAAAAACACAAATGTCCGTTCAAAGATAAAATAAAAAATTCAGCGAAAGTTGCGGATATATTTTTCGGGTGAATGCTAATGTTTTTAGTCCTGTTAACATGACCAAAATATGAATGAAAAAAATAATGTCTATTTTCAGCTGCAGGGAATCGATATAGCTGTATCGCCGTGTTATCATTTTGGTGATATTCCGGCGATACATAGAAATCTATTATTTTTCGTTTATACGATTATCTGGCGATATTGCCCTTTTATCGCAAGGCGAATCGTTTTCGTATCGCCGGGATGTATTGCCGTCGGGTAACAGTTACTCCCGAAAGGTGTATCGCCGGCGATACGAATTCGATAATTGCCGCAATAACATTTATCGTATCGGCAATACAACCGGCGAATCGATGTCTTATCGTTTTGTTTGCAGGGATAAATTGTAATTAATAAGTATAAATTTAAAATAACTCCCAATGAAATTATTTTTTTTTATTTAAAACTTTTGAGTTGTATTAACGACCTAAAAGATATTATTAACGCTTTCGGGCTGCTGCTAATGTTGGGTTTACATCATTGGATTTTCGGTATGATTTTCTTTCGGCACCCATTATAGTTCTCATTAATATTCATATCTTAAAAGCACCCGTGTAAGTACTTCCATATAATTAAGTGAACTTAAACAAAGGTACAAAATATATTATATTTTATCAACCCACTCGAAGAAGTTGGAATCAATTACATTCTTTGGTGACTTATCGTTATTCTGTATAATGGCAGTAGCAATAATAAATATTTCTTTCGAACAAGTTTCAAAGCATATAGGTTTGAAGAAAGCGCCGCAGGCGAAAAATTTTTACAAGAGATTTTAAAAAAAAATTAAAAAAAAATAGCGCGATTTTTTTTTAATTTTTTGTTAAAATCTCTTGTAAAAATTTTTCGCCAGCGGCGCTTTCTTCACACCTATATGCTTTGAAAGCTTAAAAAAATAAAATAATTAACTTAAATAACGCGGAAATAAAATTTAAGTACGTTTTTATAATACCGAAATACCAACGGACCTCAGAGTCCATGTGTGCTGACGTAAAGCGTAAGAAACCACTTAAAACCTATACCAAAATGAAATTTACATATTAAATAATCTATCCAGGTTCCTTCCTACTTTTTGTTTTGTCACTTCAGATTTTAGTTTTATTGTATAAGAAATCACATAAAAAAATATTTAAACATAAAGTACTGCTGCCCAAAAAAACTTTATTTTGCGAAGAGGGTGGGTTTAATGTTTGTTAACCCTTAGTCCGGCCTAAGGCTTTCTACGCAGAAAAACTTTAAAGCAAAAAAAAAATTCACTGAGATTTTGTACACATATTAATAAATGCATGCCAATTGTTAAAAGCCTCAAATTAAATACGACGGGAGTTATGTGGAAATATTTTCATTTTTACTAAATTTGGGGCCATTTTTCATTCTGCAAAATAACCCCAAATCAAGAAATGAAAAATGGCCCTAATAATTTTGGGGTCATATTTAAATGAAAAATTAATATGAAAAATTACCCCAAAAAACTAGGAAAAATGACCCCAAATTTTCGTGTTGTTGTACTCCATATAAAAATTTGGGGCCATTTTGCATTGGGGTCATTTTTCATGGTGCCTAATCGAAATATCGATCTGGGACCCCATAAAGTATATATATACATGATGCCCGATCGATTTTAAGACATTCTAGCGATGTCCGTCTGTCCGTATGTCTGTCTGTCTGTGGAAAATGCTGTCGCGGACAAAATATTGCACAGAGATGACTGAAACTTAACATATTTATTGGAAGTTCTCCCGAGAAGTTTGGTATTGTATTTGGGCGATATCAATTCAGCGGTTCAAAAGTTATGAACGAAAATGTAAGCACACCTCAAAAATTTCAGTACATTCAACATAACCTAAAAATACAAAATACTTGAATTCGGCTTCTGGTTGACATATTCGAACATTATTGAACACCAAATGGTATTTAAACAAGTACGAACATATTTTTTGACAAAAAAATAAAAAAATCGCGGATTTTTTTTTTACCAAAATTTTTTTTCGCGGAAATTTTTTTTCAAATTTTTTTTTTTTTCTAAAGTAATTTCCATTTAAATAAAGTTTTTTGCAATAATCTTTTTGAAATTGTGGAGGGTATCACTACATTCGGCAAGGCCGAACTTAACTTTTTTACTTGTTTTGCCGTAAAATTAGTAGTTTAACTAAATAATTTGTAAATTTACAATATTGTTTTTGTATTTTTTACATCATTTTTGTAAATTTACAATTTTTTTCTGTAAGTATACAATTTTGTTTTGTAAATTTACAAAAAATTTGGTTTATTTACATATTTATTTTGTTAATTTAAAGGTTTTTTTCCATTGGTGCATCTTATTTTTCCTGCTTCGGCAGCTGGAGTAGCACTTCAAAAACCAAAAATGATTTTTTTTTTCACCTGAACACTTTTAACAAACTTTTTAGAGTATAACACTGCACTTTTTTTTGGCATTTCGTTTTTCTTAAGTAGAACATATGAGAATTGCGATGGAGGCTACACATGAAATTTCTTATATTATCAGGAAAAATTAGACAAAAAATAAGTATTTTTTAAAAAATCAAAAAAAAAAAAAAAAAAATTGGATATTGTAGATTGAATGTTTAAGTACCTGTTAAAATAAGAAAAACTTAATTTTTCATAATTGGCAGCTTTTTATTGACATTTTAGGTGCCAAATTAAAAAAAACAAGTAGAAAAATTTAATTCGACTTGGTCGAATCTATGAATACCCTCCACAATGTTATCTGATAGTAATTTTCTAAAAAAAATTTAAAAAAATTGCATTACAAATTTTTTATTAGAAATATGTATATTATTTTGAGTCAAACTTTCTTTTAATCAATCAAATTTTTTTGAGTGTACAATTTTTTTGACTGTCAACATTTTTTTGAGTTTGCCATTTCATTCAAAAATATAATAATGTGTAAATTTTTTTTTTTGAGTGTAACATTTTTTTTTTTTGAGTGTACATCTTTTTTTGAGTGTAAATTTTTTTTAGTGTACAAATTCTTTGAGTAACAAATTACTTTGTAAAATATTTTTGTTGTTTTATACCTACATATATGTAATACAAAAAAAAAACTATTTCACATATTTTCCTCTTTTTATATTACCATCCTTTTCTTTAAAAACCAAAAACAAATTAACAAAAATCATACACATACTTTATTTGATTTTTTCCCGTTACATACAGTTACACTAACAATAACAAATATTTACTTGTCTAACAACTAAACTGCACCCCACGACAAGAAAACAAACAACAACAAGTTTTACAAAACTGGTATTTCACCATGCTATTAAAACTTGTTTAACGAGTTTTCAACAGTTTAAGGTGAAACAAATCTGAAATTCAGTGCATTGCTTATAACTTTTGAACCACTGAACCGATTTTGCTGAAATTCAAAACCAAACAGCCTTAGGGAACAACAAATATATATGCTAAGCTTCAGTCCCCTCAGAATTGTCTTTCGAAAGTTATAGTGGTTTTAATCTTGTAAATTCGAAAAATACCCTTCCCGAAATTTACTATTTTGCTCATAACTTTTGAACCACTGGACCGATTTTGCTGGATTGCAATACCAACCTGACCCGGTAAATGAAGAACATATATGTCAAACTTCAGGAGCCTCCGTAAAGTCTTTCAAAAGTTAGCGTGTTTTCAACGGACAGACAGACAGACGGACGGACGGACGGACGGACATCGCTAGATCGACTTAAAATCGATCAAGGATCATGAATATATATACTTTATGGGGTCCTAGACCAATATTTCGATGTGTTACAAACGGAATGACAAACTTATATATACCCTCTATCACTAGAGTGGAGGGTATAAAAATACCAAAAAAATATGGTAAAATTACCAAAAAATTTTAAAAATACAAAAAAAAATAGAACAATTATTTTACTTAACGCAAATTACCAAAAAAATGGTGTAAAAATTAAATTTTTTTGCTAAAGCTTACAATTAGTTGAAAAATGTTTGTGTCCGGAACTTAAAATATTCCAAAATTTTTTTCATGAAATTTTTTATTTATAAAAAATGATTTTATTTATAAAAAAATCTGAACTTAGAAAACTTTTGCGAGTCCTATTGTTGAAAAATTATTTTTTTTTTGGAAAACAACATGGCCTATGGCGTTCTTGGATTTATGAAACGCTGGGCGAAGGAATTTTCTGACCCCTATACAATATAACGAAACAATTATTTACCTCATTGGTAAGACCAATTTTGGAATTTGGTTGTATTGTATGGGATCCATATTATGTCGTTCATAGTGATATGATTGAATCGGTACAGAAACAATTTTTACTCTTTTGTCTTAGGAACCTTAACTGGGGTCCGGACTATAGCAATCTTCCATCATATAATAGAAGATTGGCGTTGATAAAACTTCCTACTCTGAAGAGTAGACATATTATGTTGAATACTGTGTTTATTTTAAAGGTTATTACGGGCGAAGTTGATTCTGAATTTCTTGTCGGGAAGTTGTTTTTCAATGTCCCTTTTCGGCCTACTAGATATTACAGCTTTCTATATATTGATTTTTGTCGCACGAATTATGCTTGTGCAGATCCTATTCGTAGGATGTGCACTGATTATAATACGTTGCACATTGGGTTCAAATGGTGCTAAAGTGGCGATTAATTGAAATTTATAAATGAAGTTTTTGTTATAAGTTTAGGTATGGAGTAAAAGTAGATAAAATTCTGCAACGCTAGTTATCAAAATCAATAAACTAAATTGTTTACTTTTTTTTCGGTGAGCTGTCAAAGTTAGCAAATTATTGCAGTCTTTGAAAAAACTGAAAAAATTGGAATTTTTTACAATTCAAGCGATTATTAGTAATATTAAATCTTTTAAAAGAAAATCTTTTATAATGGAATCTTCAACATCAGGTATTAAGCTAAATTGTAGATTTTTTTTGTTTATTAAAATTGTGTCTTAACATTTTTAATATTTTTTTTAAAAAGGGTCCGAAATTGGGATATTTTCCACATTTAATGGGCCACAAATATTAAGTTAGTAATAGTTGGATTTAGTTTTGTGGATTTTAAAAAAGTATAGGATATCAGCTTTTATTTAAAAGAAAAAAAAAAAGTACAGACAATGTCCGGCCCTTTTTTTATTCCCGTTTTTGTGTAAAAAGTCTGGGTATTGTTTATTAAACAAAACCATTATATGTGTGTTTATACCCTTCAACTACAGTATGGGCTTACACTCACTTTGTCATTCCGTATGTAACGCATCGAAATATGGGTCTAGGACCCCATAAAGTGTACATTATTGATCACTGATCAATTCTAAAACATTCCGTCTGTTGTTGAGCACACCATAAAGTACATAAAACAAGAGCTAGAATCCTGAAGTTTGTCACAAATTTGTATAATGGTCATAGGATGGTTAAGTTCTTGAACGAGCCAAATCGGACGAAGGGGGAAAAAGTTCCCCTTGAAGAACTAAAACTACCCCAGAAAAATATTTTTTTACAAGTTTTATTTGTATATTTGTTCAATAAATGAAACATTTTAATGCCATATCGTCGGTGCGCCGACCAGAACACCTATGTGTATTTTTTTTATTTTTTTTTTATTGGCCCATTAGGAAGCCTATCAGGTAATGCATTTATCCCCCAGAGCGTTTCCCGTTATCTCAAATGGTTTCAAAGTTAGCTTAAACTCCTATGTGTTACCTATAATAGAAATTCTTCGGCAAAAACACTTATGTGTTATTAGTACACATAACTGTTTTTGATTTAAACGTAAAAACATTGCGTCTGCCTTTGGTTTTTTTATAAATTGATATTTTAAAAGTTTTCTGAACATTTTTTTTGTAATATTCCGAAACTTTATTGCATAACACTGTGCAACACGATTTAAAAAAAAATAATTTCCAAATTTTTTTTAAATGCGTTTTGAACAAGCTAAAAAAAGTATAAAGTATAATTCTGAGGTAAATAATATCAAAAGATGTCCTTAGTGAAATTTTAAGGCGGTTCGTTTCTAAGAACATACATTTACATACATTAACCCTGTGTGTTCCATTTTTACGTGTCGTTTTGGTACTTTTTTTAAATATCCTCGTTGAACGCCATTAAAACGTGCGGTTAAAGGATTAAAATGTTCTACAAAAAAATTAGTTTTACATCAAATTTTACTAGGGGTTGTCACAGGTCAAAATTTTGTGCGAAAAGTGCAAAATGCTTAAATAAATTTAATTGTAAGTTATCACAAACTGTTAAATTGTTTTTCACCAAAGTCGTGTAAAATAAGTAAAAAAAAAATATAAATCTTTGTCTGAGCTAAATGATGATGTCTTCAGTGAAATTTGATGGCGGTTCTTTTCGGGGGGGTGAAATAAAGCCATAGGCAATAAGGCCATATGGCCTTATTTCTCAATTCAATGGGAAATAAGGCCATATGGCTTTATTACCAACACGATTGAGCAATAAAGTCATATTCATTTTGGCAACCAAAGTGGAAATAAAGCCATATCAAAGCCGGCTACGCAGAAAAAAATTTGTTGACTATCTTTAAATTAAAAAACCATCTTTAATTAAAAAACTAAGTTCCGAGGTTCGTGGTATATGACCACGAACCTCGGAACTTAGAGGGGTCTAGAGGCACCAATTTTTTATTGGCAGGGTTTTTAATTTAAATATTGTTTAACAAAAAAAGTTTTTCTGTGTAGCCGGCCTTCGGCCGGGCTTAGGGATTACAAAATCATGCATTAAACCCACCCTCTCCGCAAAGTAAAGTTTTCTAGGGTAGCAGGCCCTTTGCGCTATCAAATTTGAAATGCCTCAAAAGGCCTGATAACCAAAATAGCTTTGGCTTGCAGAGAGGGTGGGTTTATGCATGGAGTTTGTAATCGCTAAGCCCGGCCGAAGGCCGCTACGCAGAAACCCTTTATTACAAAAAAACAAATCATAGAAGTCGTAATTTCGACATTTCGCCCAAAAAAAATATTTTGGATTTTTTGACAATTTTGTTTTGGGAGAAATAACATTTTTAACCTATATGTCGCAGCTTGGGCGATATGACATTTACGGTTTTGGCCATAAGACCTTGACTTTTTTTGTTTAACTTTCTTTAAATTAAAACCCACATTCCAGGAACCTCTGAACTCAGAGGGGCCTAGAGGCACCTTTTTGTTAGCAGGATTTTTAATTAAAGATTGTTTAACAAAGAAGTTTTTCTCTGTAGCCGGCCTTCGGCCGGACTTAAGGATAACAAACTCCATAAATTAATTTAGCGGCTTCGCTAAATAATTTTTTTTGGGTAGCAGGATTTTAGTGGAAAAATTTTCCACATTTTCCCCTACACTCTCCGGAAATTAATGATGAATACTTTATAAATTTTCAAATGAGTAATAAAGCCTATATGGCTTTATTCCAACAGTGGTTGGTAATAAGGCCATATGGCTTTATTTCTCAACTCATTGGGAAATAAGGCCATATGGCCTTATTGCCTATGGCTTTATTTCACCCCCCCCCCCCCGTTCTTTTCTTGGAACACATTATCTTCCATTTTTGGGAGTAACCTTGGCCTTTTGCCAAATACCCTCATAGAACTTCACTTAAACGTGCGTTAAAAGGGTTAAAATGTTCTACAAAAAATTTTGCAGCAAATTTTACTAGGGTTCTCAAAGGCCAAAAGTTCGTGCGAAAAGTGCTTAAAAAAGTAAAATTGTAAAGTATCTTGCTAAGACACAATTTAACAAATTATGATAATTTAAAATTTTCCTTTTTTAAACCTTTTGCTTACATCGCACGAACTTTTGGCCTTTGACAACCCCTAGTAAAATTTG